>CM071586.1:3274774-3686515 GCA_036426205.1 Ascaphus truei
AATGTACACCACACAGTTGTATGTTCAATTGTACAAGATTCTGGGCTACACAAAGGGAGAGATGCCAACCTTTGCGGTTCCTCAGACCACCATATAATTCATCTCTAATCGTCCACAAGATACCTAGTAAGAGATAGGTTTCTGCACGGCCCATGGTCTCGTGGTGGTTTCTCCCCGGGAGTAGTTTTTTCCTTTCCTGAGTGGTGAGCAGAAGAAATAAATGGGTTGGTTCAGATGGTTGTTCTTTTAGAACAAAAGGAGAGAATTGAAGGGGTGAAAATTATATGTCAGCTCTACAAGTCTCAGGGATGAAAGGGCTAATATAATCTGCTAGCTTTATCCTTCTAATGAGCTTTTCCAGTACTGAGAGAATTAACTTACTATGCTAGTGTTGATATTATTTACTTCTGTGTTCTCAGTTTGTCTTTCATACAATAGCAAGAGCTGTAAAATGTTCCAACAAGACAGCTGAATGCTTGAAAAACATTCCCTGTATTTCTCTTGTAATGTAGAAGTAGAAACGCTGGCCAAACAGCAATATGTAATGATTTAACTAATGCTTTGCCAAAGACACAGATCATAACTCTAAAGAAACTAGTTATTTCTCACTTGTTAAGCATGATAGTTTATGTATTAACATGGCCCTTGGTGTTCTGTATAAAGTCTGGGCACACTGAATAAAACTTGAAGTGTGAAGCACAGCCCTGTTGTCTGACTCCTATCTTCCCGAGTCGTATTTGTCTGTGTTTCGGAGACTGCTAATCCAGTGCTGTCCAAATCTCCCTAAGGTTGAGTGAGTGATCCTACACAAAGTGAAAAAAGTAACGCTTTCAACATAAGTGACCATGTACCCAGAGCTATCCACTAGCAATCCTTGCAACCAGATCCATTAGTCTTCCAGTCCAGTACCCACAGGAACTATGGGGCCTCCCCAGTGGTCGCTCATGGAACCAGGACACGAAATTCTGCAACTGGATAATGAGAAAACGCACCTGAAATCTTGTTCTCAATCCCCGTACATGTTTTGCTTTGAGCCAAATATTATGATACAATTAGTAAAGCACAAATTCACAAAGAAGTCTAACCACCAGAAGGGACAAAGCCAAAACAATTGACTGCGCACTACAACCCCATGATCTCAGTCTAAACACCAAATATTTTTGGCAAACTCTTCATCAAACCATAAAAGCAACCATGGAAACAGCTGAGAAACATCAGGCACCTAACAAATCTGTATCCTTACATTCCCTCGACCATCACAAAGCACACCCTGACCCCTGGAAAATGAGAAGCGGCACAACAAAATATTGTTTCAATTCCTGAAATTGACAACTGTCCCAGCAAGCTCTCAAAACTCAAACCCACTATGCTATATATATTTATGTCAAAAGGAGATCTACTGGGTTAGTGACCTCAAGGATACAACAAAAAAAAAGCCCCCAATGCTTCATCCAATTTGACAAATGATATAGTTAAATACTATTTATTTTAATTTTCATAAGGAAACATCATTTAGTTAAATTATTTTGCCAAAACATAATAAGCCTGCAACCAAATCACAGTAAACTATTTTTTCTGCAGGTCCTTCAGCACTGTTTAACATTCTCTTCATCTCTGTAATAGAGAGACAGCATGTCACAATGGACTCGTCATTCACAAGCGTATCACTGGACCTGCATTAAAAGTGGTTTGGGTGAGCTTAAAATCTAGGAGGTGGGGTCAGACCTCCCAGCAATTGTAGAGAATTGACATTAAAAACACACACAGCCCCAGCAAGCTCAAAACCCAACCCACTATACTATATATATTTGTGTCAAAAAGAATGTTACTGGGTTTAATAACAAGAAATACACACCTCAGTGGGAGGACCACTTTCACAAAACCTTGCTTCTAGCCTACATTACAGAAGATGGAAGCAAGAGTGGTGCACCTGAAGCTAAACAAAAATGGATCAATGTCCGACGTCCCTAGCAATGGTCTTACTCCCGCTTCCCTGATTAGCCTCTGCACCCTTTCAAATGGAGCTTACTGAACGCTGCATAAATATTCATCTACAATCCTTCTGGAAAGGAGAAGGTTGTGAATTAGCCTACACGAGCCTGGCTCATTCTTGATCTCCTCAAAGCTTCAAGGGGGAAACTGGAATGGACCCGCCATCCTACAGTACCTAACTCGACCTCTTTCGTCGCTGGACTATCGCCACATCCTGGTGCATCTCCACACATTAATTTTCCTTCACAAGGAGGCAGGTACTTCTGCTTGATTTATGGGGATTCAAAAACTCCCTCCACAAAACCATTCCTAAGAGATATCTGCTACCACCCTCTTGGGGTAGAGACCAATGGTGTGCACCCTGAAAACCCACTGACCGAAGGGATAACTACACTGCTTTCTTGATCCTAATTGTCATCAACTCCCTCAAGGGAATTAGTGCAGATGGTGCACATGAAAGACTCCCTACTATCGAATCTAGTCACACTCGCCACTCCAGCAACTGAACCCTCATCCCAGGGGTCCCCACCAAAGACCTACCCCCTCTTCTTCAACCAGCCACCCTGATGTCTGCTGGCACAGTGCCTTGACTGCCCCTTCTCCCCTTATGCTGAGAGCATTGAAGCAATTACTCCCCCAGAAGAAGAGCACAGAGACCCCGCCCTGTACCTTATACCTATACCTCCCAGACAGGGTCTGCCCTGTACCTTCTCATTGCCAGCATCACGCTATTCTCCTAACAGTCCCACTGCTCACACTGCTTGTGAACTTCCATGCTCTGCAAAGTCTAACTCATACTTCCACCAAGGAGATCCCACTTACACATAAACCTTAATGTTTCCCAAATCATATCAACAAATTAAAAGTGCAAATACTTATCCAGTGCCTTCTCCCTAAAAAGTAGTTAGATGGCATATGCCTGAAACCCATGCCACTTGCCTTCTCCTCCTCTCCTCCTCCGCCTTCTCATCCTTCTATTGGCCTTGGAGGTTCCTTATAATTGGGAGAAAAGTAAAATGTCTACATTCACCCACCCTTTCCATCTAATCCTTCAATGCTTGTGACAAATGCTGCCGAGGAGACTTGTGACACCAAAAATACGCGTCCTGACAATACTATTTGTTACTTAAACCTCCCCTTACTCTCTGTTATTCTGTCTCCACACCACAAGCATCCTTCAGCAATGTGGCCTGGCCCACTGCTAACTGCCAGCCACCCCAGCTAG
Organism: Ascaphus truei; assembly: GCA_036426205.1. Lineage (NCBI taxonomy): Eukaryota > Metazoa > Chordata > Amphibia > Anura > Ascaphidae > Ascaphus > Ascaphus truei. The sequence goes on from CM071586.1 coordinate 3,277,992, forward strand.
CCTTCTTCTGCCAGCCATCGAGAAACCGCCCCTGTGCGCTCTGAACTCCCTGACCCCCACAACAGCCACCCCCCACACCTCTGAGCATTCAACACCCTCAACCTCGAACCATGACATATCTGCCCTCCACCGACCACCTCACACATCCCTGGTACTCACAGCTTTCTCAAAAAACCCATGACCGAGGGGATCGCTACACTGCCACCATGATCCATACACTTGCGCCATGATCCCTACACTGTCCCCATGATTCCATTTTCATCAACTCCCTAAATGCCTTTATGAATGTCAACCTACCATCTGATATAGCCACACTCCCCTCTCCAGCAACCCCCACACTGGACTTGATCCTTCACCCTAGGGGTCCTCACCATAAATCTACCTCCCACTCAGCCAAGGACTTCTGATGCCTTTCGGCACAGTGCCATGACTGCTTCCCCCTCATGCTGAGGAGAGCTGAAAACAATATACCTCCCAATTGTACCCCACCAAGTAACTCATCCCCAAAGAAGAGCACGCCCCCTTGAGACCCTCCCTGTACGTCCTCCAGACAGGGTCTGCCTCTGTTCCTGATCCCTTCTAGCATCAACTATTCATTCTCCAACAGCCCCCATTCCCTAACTTCTCTCCTAGTTGTCGTTCTTGCGCTGTCCCAACCTACAGATTTCTAGCATCACTATGCCGACTTGGGTGCTTACCAACACTCTCCTTCCCCCTAGCAAGAACCGTCGTTCACTCACTGCCCTCTGCCACCCGATGAGCTAAGCCTATCCAGTGGATTGAACCCCTCTTCCAGATACGCCCCCACAGTCCGTTGCTCAAATCACATCTACCGCCTATAGCTGATGCTGGCCGGCAACCACCCGCTTTTTCAAAGGCCACGGAATTTTCAGCCTGACACTGCAGCAAGGAAATCCAAAGCTCCTCTCACCTCCACTCTTGCTCCTTCTTGGCCTACCTCCGTGGCTGCCTCCCCGACTGAGGATCCTTACAGCAGCCAGGCCATACTCTATTTCCATTCTTTCTCAGTTGTCAGCCAGGCCTTTCACCTGAGACCCCGACCGTCAAGTGGAAAGGACTAACCGCACAATAAAGATAAGATTAGGAAAGGTACGGAGGGACTTTCCATAATGGCCAGATCACCTGCCCGCTGTACTAGGGAAATACAGATGACCCCTAATAAGACCACCGGGCTCTCCCCATTTGAAATACTAATGGGTAGGCCATTCCTAGCCTATGCGCATAGAACTCATGGTGTTCCAAAACAAAGGGCGACCTGAATTGTATAATACAAGAAATGTAATACACCTTGTGACAAGTGAATGGCATCTATGGTGATGTTCTATGTCTCTTCCTTGTCCCCAGGTACGCCAACACACCCTTCAAGCCAGGGACACGTTCCTGGTCAAGCAACTGTTTCAAAAACAAGATGCTGGTCCTCCCTTCGGCAAACCAACCACCATCATCGCCGTCACCCTACTGCAATCTTGACAGAAGACACCCAACATGGATACACGCAGACGTGTGAAGACCGCCACCAATTGGTTCCCGTGGTCCACCCACCTGGACCCATCGGAAAGCTCCTAATACGTGCCATGTGGTTATCTATATAATAGCTATAACCTGGGGACTAATTGCAAGACAACCGCCTGTATATGCAACACAGACAGGACTACACATAATAATGTTACACCCCCCAGTTGTATGTTCAATTGTACGAAATTCTGGGCTACACAAAGGGAGAGAGCCAACCTTTGCGGTTCTCTCAGACCACCCATATATCTCTAATCGTCACACAATACCTAGTAAGAGATAGGTTTCTGCACGCCCATGGTCTCTTGTGGTTTCTCCCCCGAGTTTTTTCCTCTCCTGAGTGGTGAGCAGAAGATAAATGGGTTTGGTCAGATGGTTGTTTTTTAGAACAAAAGGAGAGGAATTGAAGGGGTTAAAATTATATGTCAGCTCTACAAGTCTCAGGGATTGAAAGGGCTAATATAATCTGCTAGCTTTATCCTTCTTTATGAGCTTTTCCAGTACTGAGAGAATTAACTTACTATGCAGTTGTAAAGATTATTTACTCTTTGTTCTCAGTTTGCTTTCATACAATAGCAAGAGCTGAAATGTTCAAACAGACAGCGCATGCTCTTGAAAAAAATTCCCTGTATTTCTCTTTGTAATTGTAGAAGTAGAAACTGCGGCCAACACAAGCAAGTATGTAATGATTACTAATGCTTTGTCACAAGACACAGATACATAACTCTACGAGAACTAGTTATTTCTCACATTGTTAAGCATGATATGTTATGTATAACATGCCCTTGGTTTCTGTATAAATGTCTGGGCACACTGAATAAAACTTGAAGTGTGGAAGCAGCAGCCCTGTTGTCTGACTCCTATCTTCCCGAGCTCGATTTGTCTGTGTTTCGGAGACTGCTAATCCAGTGCTGTCCAAATCTCCCTAGGTTGGTGATGAGTGATTCCTACCAAAGTGAAAAAGTAACGCTTTTCACATAAGATGACCATACCCAGAGCTATCACTAGCAATCCTTGCAAGATCATTAGTTTCCAGCCCAGTACCCACCGGAACTATGGGCATGCCTCCCCCAGTGGCTCTGCTCATGGAACCAGGACACGAAATCTGCAACTGGAATGAGAAAACGCACCTGAAATCTTGTTCTCAATCCCCGGTACATGTTTGCTTTGAGCCAAATATTATGATACAATTAGTAAAGCACAAATTCACAAAAGAAGTCTAACCACCAGAGGGACAAAGCCAAACCCCAATTGACTGCGCACTACAACCCCCATGATCTCAGATCTAAACACCAATTATTTTTGGCAAACTCTTCATCAACCATAAAAGACAACCATGGAAACAGCTTGAGAAACATCAGGCCATCTAACAAATCTGTATCCTTAATTCCCTCGACCATCACAAAGCACCACTGACCCCTGGAAAATGTGAGAAGCGGCACAAAATATTGTATTCAATTCCTGAAATTGACACTGTCCCAGCAAGCTCAAAACTAAACCCACTATGCTATATATATTTATGTCAAAGGAGATCTACTGGGTTAATGACCTCAAGGATACAACAAAAAGAAAAAAAGCCCAATGCTTCATCCAATTTGACAAATGATATAGTTAAATACTATTTATTTTAATTTTCATAAGGAACAATCATTAGTTAAATTATTTTGCCAAAACATAATAAGCCTGCAACCAAATCACAGTAAACTATTTTCTGCAGGTCCTTCAGCACATGTTAACATTCTCTTCATCTCTGTAATGAGGAAGCAAGTCACAATGGACTCGTCATTCACAAGCGATACTGGACCTGCTATTAAAAGTGGGTTGGGTGAGCTTAAATCTAGGGGTGGGGTCAGACCTCCCAGCAATTGTAGAGAATTGACATTTAAAACACACAGCCCCAGCAAGCTCAAAACCCAAACCCACTATACTATATATATTTGTGTCAAAAAGAATGTTACTGGTGGTTTATAACAAGACATCACACCACCTCATGGGAGGCACACATTCACAAAACCTTGCCTTCTAGCCTACATTACAGAAGATGGAAGACAAGAGTGTGCACCTGAAGCTAACAAAATGGACCCAATGTCCGACGTCCCTAGTCAATGGTCTTACTCCCGCTTCCCTGATTAGCCTCTGCACCCTTCATTGGAGCTTACTGAACGCTGCATAAATATCGCCAATCTCATCATTCATCACAATCCTTCTGGAAAGGAGAAGGTTGTGATTAGCCTACACGAGCCTGGCTCATTCTTGGATATCCTCAAAGCTTAACTGGGGAAAACTGGAATGGACCCGCATCCTACAGTACCTAACTCGACTCTTTCGTCAGCTGGACTATCGCACATCCTGGTGCATCTCACCAACTTAATTTCCTTCCACAAGGAGGTACTTCTGCTTGATTTATGGGATTCAAAAACTCCTCCACAAACATTCCTAAGAATATCTGCTACCACCCCATTGGGGTAGAGACCCAATGGTGTGCACCCTGAAAACCCACTGACGAAGGGATAACATACACTGCTTCTTGATCCTAATTGTCATATAACTCCTCAAGGGAATTAGTGCAGAGGTGAAATGAAAGACTCCCTACTATCGAATCTAGTCACACTCGCCACTCCAGCACATGAAACCTCATCCCAGGGGTCCCCACCAAGACCTACCCCCTCTTCTTAACACCAAGCCACCCCTGATGTCCTGCTGGCACAGTGCCTTGACTGCCTCTTCTCCCCTTATGCTGAGTAGCATTGAAAGCATATACCTCCCCCCAGAAGAGAGCACAGAGACCCCGCCCTGTACCTATACCTATACCTCCCAGACAGGGTGTGCCTCGTACCTTCTCATTGCCAGCATAGCTATCCTTCTCCTAACAGTCCACTGCTCCACTGCTTGTGAACTTCCATGCTCTGGCAAAAGTCTAACTCATACTTCCACCAAGGAATCCACTTACACATAAACCTTAATGTTCCCAATCATATCAACAAACTTAAAAAGTGCCAAATATTATCCATGCCTTCTCCCTAAAAGTAGCTTAGATGGCATATGCCTGAAACCCATGCAAATTGCCTTCTCTCCTCTCTCCTCCGCCTTCTCATCCTTTTATTGGCCTGGAGGTTCCTTATAATGGGGAGAAAAGTAAAAATGTCTACATTCACACCCTTTCCACATCTAATCCTTCAAGCTTGGGACAAATGCTGCCCGAGGAGCTTTGTGACACAAAAATACGCGTCCCGACAATTACTATTTGTTACTTAAACTCCCCTTACTTTGTTCTCCACTCACACTGCACTTCAGCAATGTGGCCTGTGCCCCACAGCCAACTGCCAGCCCACCCAGCTAGCCTTCTTCTGCCGACATCGAAGAAACCGCCCTGTGCGCTCTGAACTCCTGACCCCCAGCAACAGCACCCCCCCACTAACTTGAGCATTCAAACCCCCTTAACTGAACCATGACATATACTGCCCTCCCACCGACCACTCACACATCCTGGTACTCACAGCTTTCTCAAAAAACCCACCTGACCGAGGGGATCGCACACTGCCCCCATGATCCTACACTTGCGCCATGATCCTACATGTCCCATGTTCCATTTCCATCAACTCTAAATGCCTTTATGATGTCACCCTACCATTGATATAGCCACACTCCCTCCCAGCAACCCCCACCCTGGTACTTGTCATTCACCCCTAGGGGTCCTCACCATTAAATCTACCTCCACCTCAGACAAGGACTTCCTGATGCCTTCTGGCACAGTGGTGATGCCCTTTCCCCCTCATGCTGAGAGAGCTGAAAACAATTACCTCCCAATTGTACTCCCACCAAGTAACTCATCCCCAAAAGAAGAGCACGGAGACCATCCCTGTAGATACTCCTCCCAGACAGGGTCTGCCTCTGTTCTGATCCTTCTAGCATCAAACTATCATTCTCCTAACAGCCCCCATTTCCCTAATTCCTCCTAGTTGTCGTCTTGCGCTGGTCCCAACCTACAGATTTCTAGATCATATGCCGACGTGGGTCGTTACCAAACACTCTCCTTCCCCCTAGCAAGAACAGTCGTATCACTCACTGCTGCCACCGATGAGCTAAGCACCTACAGTGGATTTAACCCTCTTCCAGATACGCCCCACAGTCCGTTGCTCACATCACAATCTTACCGCCTATAGCTGAATGGCTGGCCGCACCACGCTTTTCAAAGGCACACAGAATTCTTCAGTGACCACTGCAGCAAGGAACATCCAAAGCTTTCTCACCTCCACTCTTGTCCTTCGGGGCCTACCTCCGTGTGCTGCCTCCCTCGACTGAGGATCCCTACAGCAGCCAGGCATACTCTTATTTCCATCCTTCTCTCAGTTAGTCAGCCAGGCCTTTCACCTGAGACCCCGACCGACCTGCTGCTCCTCCACTGTGGCAGATCAGGAATCCAATTGTACTGGAGCTGCTTTTTGGACACGGTCCGGAAATGAGAAGTAGATTAGGCTGCTAACCTCACATATAAACTTCTACCCCACTCACCAAACTCACCTCTATTCCTAGCTAGCAGCAATTATGCCCTCCTCCAACCACTCAGATGACAGTCAAGTTGCCCTTTACCCTTGCTCAGGCCTTGGCTTTATAGGGCTTGAGCAGTGTGTTTGGGATGCCTGATGATGAGGATCGTATAGTATGATGTTCTTGAAATTTGGATAACGTTTTTAGATCTTACCACCACTCCGTTTTAGATAATTATAGTCAGTGTAGTTTCCTGTGTGAGGTACAGGCAGTTGAGAGTGGTTGGGATCCCACTTCTGCCACTAAAATGTCTTTGTAAGACTTTATTAGAATAGTGTGGCAACTGAAGCTATCCAGCTCTAAGTGTTCTTTTACATTTGAGACATACGATAAACATGACCAATAGTTTTTATTATCATCCTTTTCGATCACATGCTAATGACTCCAGATAAAGTCATCCATAATTAATTAAGAGAGCACAGGGCTAATATTTCCCACCACCGCTATTAGTGTTTCACAAACCAAATTTTTATCAAGCCCCTGGTGCCTATGGAATAGCACCACTGATAAATATGGATCATTGTGTCTACTTACAGAGGTTACATTACAGAAGAAAGAGATCAAACAACATTGCAGTAAAACAAGAAAAGCACTGGTTATTTATAAATTGTATTATAATACAGAGCTTTTAAACTCTTCAGGTCTCTTCAGCTATAACAACCTGAATTAGTATAACAGGGGAAAGTTACAATATCTGCAAGATGAAGACACCAAACTGCGCAAAGTTCTGTGAGGTGGTGGCTGGGTGGGAGTGATGGTTTTCCTCCCGGAATTACTTTCAAACTCCGAAGAAGTCTCCATGGATTCTGTACATAAGTATTACAAGGGCTGTTCTCTCTACTGCAAAATAGTATAAAAAAACTCTAGCAATCGGGTTGTATTAACATTGCAGCCTGCCAGTGACAGACACTTGCTGTGATTAGAGATGCTCCCATATTTTTGGATACACAAGAAGCCAGAGAATTATTCACAAAGTCTTATCACTTTGATGCATACAGTACATCTCACCTTGGAGTCTAATCATTGGCTGTGGTATTTAGATGATGGTAAGTGTGGGATACTGAGGGAAGTCAAATAATCTGTTTGCAGTAGTGGGTCTGGTTTTAAGTAGACTATGTAACAAATAGCAATATAACAAAATAGCTGTGTTGATAGTATATTGGGGTCAATATATCATGCAATAAAAATGGGTTTATTCCCTGTATCATATTTCTTCCAGTCTTAAAAGTAAGGAAATGAATGAATCAGTTATCGGTATGTTAGGGTTGGGAAACTCTGTGATTTTATGAGATTCTAATCGGAGTGTACGTGTACAAGAGGGAAAAGTGCAAAGAGAAGCAGACCCGAGGGCACATGTTGTGTCACAGGGACTATTTAAACCTCCTGGGTTTGATTAACATTAATCATAACTATGATTAAGCCTAAAGTAGGGGGCAGGAGACCGTAAACATTTTATTGTGCAATATAACAGCATGTTTGCTAACTTCTGTTTCCCTGTGTGCACTCATTTTTTCTGTATTGCGTTTTTTTTAATACATTAAGAAGAGAAAAATAGGAGACCAAAAGTATGTCGCAAGTCCTAATTGCTTTGATTTACTTTTTCGGTGTGATCCCGTTTGTGTTTGCCAGTTGTATTGCATCTTGCGGTATAGATGCAGGATCATAGCAGTCTCTCTATGGGGCCATGCACTTAGGTTAAAAACTAAATCACTGGGCCATTTAAACCACCGTTTTTATGAGTGTTGGCTATCACGGCATTAAGAAAGCCTTCATTACTGTCATAGCAAAATTCACAAAAAGTGGCGATTAGCCGGTGATCTGCATGAACGACCCTTTGAAAACGGCCTTACCTGGCGAGTTGTATTTGCGCAGGAGAGTGCTCTGAGAGAGCCATCTCTCTCTGTGCCAGATCTTGGCCAAATTTATGTGTATAAATGTTTCATTTATAATAGTTTAGATGAGCAGGGGTCTCCTGAGCTGAAATGCAGTGGTTTCACCATCAGGGAACCATACTTCCGAGATACAGGCCCGTTATGGGGTGCCGGTATCTCTATGCATTTTATCCCACTGGTCACGTGACGTTGGACATTTAATGCATAGGAGATACTGACACCCCATAACGGGGCCTGAACTCGGGAATTAGGGGTTCACTTGAGGCTATACGTATGGTAATGACGTTACAATAAATGACATTTGATGTGCATAGGATTCATTCAGGGTCTCTAGCGCTATATTAATGGATATCCGTTCCAGAGATTCCCGGCATCAATCCTAACAGGAAAAGCATTGTTTCATTAAGTCTATTCTGCCGCTTACTCTGCAGGTTTCCAACAAATTCACGCCAACTTTTTCTGGCGTGAGGATTTTGTGATAAAATCACCATTCTAGTGCGGTGATAGGCGTTCAAAAGCATAAATCACGCTACTAGATTGAGCGAGGTTATGAACATGCCGAAAAGCGTGATAAGTGGCTTTCACCGCTGCCTCCGTGATTTTTTTATGAGCAATTTTGGGGGGCGATTCAGTCTCTATTACCCCACTTATCTGCTTTCTGAATAGCCTAGCATTTGGGTGATAAAAGTGTTTGACAATTGGCTTATGACGCTTACTGCATAGGCCCTAAATCTTTTTTGTGTTATCGGATCTCTGGAGGCGAATGAAGCCTTCTACATCTGTAGTTATGATTTAAGGCTATTCACATTTTGCATTAGAAGCTGTTTTTCAAGACTGGAGGTTGAAAGCCTGCAGACAGTGTACTGTAGCTTTGCATTATTGAGGGTAAAGGTATTCTCACAGGTGGTATGGGCAGTGAAGAAAAGGATTGAGCATGAAATAGAGCAGTAAAGACAATAGAGACGGGCAGATGACCAGCCGTAAGCAGAAGTGCAGGTGTTCTTTGCAAACTTTAACAACATCTCATCTGAGGATGACAAGTGTCGATAAGTAATTTGTGTTTAATCTTTCATCAGGCGATGCTTGGAAGAATCACACAATTGTCACTGAATTCGCTTCTGGGATTCTACAATATTCACAGCTTCAAGATTACTCTTCACTGTGTTCCTCATGGTTTACATTATGAACTTAAGTAGTAATCTCTGATCATCGCATTGTGTTCAACCAGTCACCAATTCACCTCTCCATGTACTTTCTCCTGCCCACTTGCCTTATCTGAAATCTGGTACCATGGTTATTTTCCCCAACATGCTAAGCCTCATATGGGGAGAAGGTGGACACCATTCCGTTTCTGGCTGTATCAGCCAAACACTTCTCTCTTTTTCTTGTGACTACAGAGTGTCTCCTTCTCACAGTGATGTCTTATGACCGATACTTGGCCATCTGTAAACCTCCATTATGACAACCATTATGGATTGAAGCCTTTGCTACAGCTAGGTCATCTGGGCCTGCGGTCGTATGCATTTGTAGTGACGTTAAGAAACGTAACTTATCAGATCAGTCAGTTACAGTTCGGATGGACCCATAATTCATTGACCATTTCTTCTGTGATTTTGCTCTCTCTAAACAAAACACTCTGCTCAGAGTCTCCTACACCTTTCATAGAAATGAAGGCCTTTGTGATTATCCACCTTGTAGCCCTGCTTACCATTTTTGTCATATTGTAACTACATATGTATCTGCGCTCGCCATCCTAGGACTAACTCTACCCGAAGCAAAAGCCTATCCACCTGACAGCTCTAAACTCCCTGTGATTTGCAGAATATGCGGCCCTGATTACCTACTACGTTGTTTCAACAATCCCCCTGAGTGCCTGAACAATCTTATGTGTTTCAACATAAACTAATGGATCTTGTCTTGATTGTATAGACCCCGCGGTGACTCCTCTCTTCAACCTCATACTACCAGGCTGAGGATCAGGAGATCGGTTCTGCTTGAGGAGAAAGCGCCTATAGCTGACTGCTGGCCGGCACCACCGCTTTTCAAAGGCCACGGAATTCTTCAGCCTGACACTGCAGCAAGGAACATCCAAAGCTCCTCTCACCTCCACTCTTGCTCCTTCTTGGCCTACCTCCGTGGCTGCCTCCCTCGACTGAGGATCCTCTACAGCAGCCAGGCCATACCTCTTATTTCCATCTCTTCTCTCAGGTTAGTCAGCCAGGCCTTTCACCTGAGACCCCGACCGTCAAGTGGAAAGGACTAACCGCACAATAAAAGATAAGATTAGGAAAGGTACCGGAGGGACTTTCCATAATTGGCCAGATCACCTGCCCGCTGTACTAGCGGAAATACAGATGACCCCTAATAAGACCACCGGGCTCTCCCCATTTGAAATACTAATGGGTAGGCCATTCCCTAGCCTATGCGCATAGACTCATGGTGTTCCAAAAACAAAGGGCGACCTGAATTGTATAATACAAGAATATGTAATACACCTTGTTGACAAGTTGAATGGCATCTATGGTGATGTATCTATGTCTCTTCCTTGTCCCACAGGTACGCCAACACACCCTTTCAAGCCAGGTGACACGTTCCTGGTCAAGCAACTGTTCAAAAACAAGATGCTGGATCCTCCCTTCGGCAAACCAACCACCATCATCGCCGTCACCCATACTGCAATCTTGACAGAAGACAGCCCAACATGGATACACGCAAGCCGTGTGAAGACCGCACCAATTGGTTCCCGTGGTCCACCCATCCTGGACCCATCGGAAAGCTCCTAATACGTGCCATGTGGTTATCTATTATAATAGCTATAACCTGGGGACTAATTGCAAGACTAACCGCCTGTTATATGCAACACACGGAGACATACACATATATAAATGTTACACCCACCAGTTGTATGTTCAATTGTACAGAATATTCTGGGCTACACAAAAGGGAGAGATGCCAACCTTTGCGGTTCTCTCAGACCACCCATATATTCATCTCTAATCGTCACACAAGATACCTAGTAAGAGATAGGTTTCTGCACGCCCATGGTCTCTTGGTGGTTTCTCCCCCGGGAGTTTTTCCTCTCCTGAGTGGTGAGCAGAAGAATAAATGGGTTTGGTCAGATGGTTGTTCTTTTAGAACAAAAGGAGAGAATTGAAGGGGTGAAAATTATATGTCAGCTCTACAAGTCTCAGGGATTGAAAGGGCTAATATAATCTGCTAGCTTTATCCTTCTTATATGAGCTTTTCCAGTACTGAGAGAATTAACTTACTATGCTAGTTGTAATATTATTTACTTCTGTTGTTCTCAGTTTGTCTTTCATACAATAGCAAGAGCTGTAAAATGTTCCAAACAAGACAGCTGCATGCTCTTGAAAAACATTCCCTGTATTTCTCTTTGTAATGTAGAAGTAGAAACTGCTGGCCAAACACAAGCAATATGTAATGATTTACTAATGCTTTGTCCAAAGACACAGATACATAACCTCTACAGGAACTAGTTATTTCTCACATTGTTAAGCATGATATGTTATGTATTAACATGCCCTTGGTTTTCTGTATAAATGTCTGGGCACACTGAATAAAACTTTGAAGTGTGGAAGCAGCAGCCCTGTTGTCTGACTCCTATCTTCCCGAGCTCGTATTTGTCTGTGTTTCGGAGACTGCTAATCCAGTGCTGTCCAAATCTCCCTAGGTTGAGTGAAGTGATTCCTACCAAAGTGAAAAAGTAACGCTTTCACATAAGATGACCATGTACCCAGAGCTATCACTAGCAATCCTTGCACCAGATCCATTAGTCTTCCAGCTCCAGTACCCACAGGAACTATGGGCATGCCTCCCCCAGTGGCTCTGCTCATGGAACCAGGACACGAAATTCTGCCAACTGGAAATGAGAAAACGCACCTGAAATCTTGTTCTCAATCCCCGGTACATGTTTTGCTTTGAGCCAAATATTATGATACAATTAGTAAAGCACAAATTCACAAAGAAGTCTAACCACCAGAAGGGACAAAGCCAAAACCCAATTGACTGCGCACTACAACCCCCATGATCTCAGATCTAAACACCAAATTATTTTTGGCAAACTCTTCATCAAACCATAAAAGCAACCATGGAAACAGCTTGAGAAACATCAGGCCATCTAACAAATCTGTATCCTTACATTCCCTCGACCATCACAAAGCACACCACTGACCCCTGGAAAATGTTGAGAAGCGGCACAACAAAATATTGTATCAATTCCTGAAATTGACACTGTCCCAGCAAGCTCAAAACTCAAACCCACTATGCTATATATATTTATGTCAAAAGGAGATCTACTGGGTTAATGACCTCAAGGATACAACAAAAGAAAAAAAGCCCCAATGCTTCATCCAATTTGACAAATGATATAGTTAAATACTATTTATTTTAATTTTCATAAGGAACAATCATTTAGTTAAATTATTTTGCCAAAACATAATAAGCCTGCAACCAAATCACAGTAAACTATTTTCTGCAGGTCCTTCAGCACCTGTTAACATTCTCTTCATCTCTGTAATAGAGGAAGCAATGTCACAATGGACTCGTCATTCACAAGCGTATCACTGGACCTGCTATTAAAAGTGGGTTGGGTGAGCTTAAAATCTAGGAGGTGGGGTCAGACCTCCCAGCAATTGTAGAGAATTGACATTTAAAAACACACACAGCCCCAGCAAGCTCAAAACCCAAACCCACTATACTATATATATTTGTGTCAAAAAGAATGTTACTGGGTTTAATAACAAGAAATCACACACCTCAGTGGGAGGCACACATTCACAAAACCTTTGCCTTCTAGCCTACATTACAGAAGATGGAAGCAAGAGTGGTGCACCTGAAGCTAACAAAAATGGACCCAATGTCCGACGTCCCTAGCAATGGTCTTACTCCCGCTTCCCTGATTAGCCTCTGCACCCTTTCAATTGGAGCTTACTGAACGCTGCATAAATATCGCCAATCTCATCATTCATCTACAATCCTTCTGGAAAGGAGAAGGTTGTGAATTAGCCTACACGAGCCTGGCTCATTCTTGGATATCCTCAAAGCTTCAACTGGGGAAAACTGGAATGGACCCGCCATCCTACAGTACCTAACTCGACCTCTTTCGTCAGCTGGACTATCGCCACATCCTGGTGCATCTCCACCAACTTAAATTTCCTTCCACAAGGAGGTACTTCTGCTTGATTTATGGGGATTCAAAAACTCCTCCACAAAACCATTCCTAAGAATATCTGCTACCACCCTATTGGGGTAGAGACCCAATGGTGTGCACCCTGAAAACCCACTGACCGAAGGGATAACTACACTGCTTTCTTGATCCTAATTGTCATCAACTCCCTCAAGGGAATTAGTGCAGATGGTGCACATGAAAGACTCCCTACTATCGAATCTAGTCACACTCGCCACTCCAGCAACTGAACCCTCATCCCAGGGGTCCCCACCAAAGACCTACCCCCTCTTCTTCAACCAAGCCACCCCTGATGTCCTGCTGGCACAGTGCCTTGACTGCCCCTTCTCCCCTTATGCTGAGTAGCATTGAAAGCAATATACCTCCCCCAGAAGAAGAGCACAGAGACCCCGCCCTGTACCTATACCTATACCTCCCAGACAGGGTCTGCCTCTGTACCTTCTCATTGCCAGCATAGCTATCCTTCTCCTAACAGTCCCACTGCTCCACTGCTTGTGAACTTCCATGCTCTGGCAAAAGTCTAACTCATACTTCCACCAAGGAGAATCCACTTACACATAAACCTTAATGTTTCCCAAATCATATCAACAAACTTAAAAAGTGCCAAATACTTATCCAGTGCCTTCTCCCTAAAAAGTAGCTTAGATGGCATATGCCTGAAACCCATGCCACTTGCCTTCTCTCCCTCTCCTCCTCCGCCTTCTCATCCTTCTTATTGGCCTTGGAGGTTCCTTATAATTGGGGAGAAAAGTAAAAATGTCTACATTCACCCACCCCTTTCCACATCTAATCCTTCAATGCTTGTGACAAATGCTGCCCGAGGAGCTTGTGACACAAAAATACGCGTCCTGACAATTACTATTTGTTACTTAAACCTCCCCTTACTTTCTGTTCTCCACTACCACACTGCATCCTTCAGCAATGTGGCCTGTGCCCCACTAGCCTAACTGCCAGCCACCCCAGCTAGCCTTCTTCTGCCAGCCATCGAAGAAACCGCCCCTGTGCGCTCTGAACTCCCTGACCCCCAGCAACAGCCACCCCCCACTAACTCTGAGCATTCAACCCCCTCAACCTCGAACCATGACATATCCTGCCCTCCACCGACCACTCACACATCCCTGGTACTCACAGCTTTCTCAAAAAACCCACTGACCGAGGGGATCGCTACACTGCCCCCATGATCCCTACACTTGCGCCATGATCCCTACACTGTCCCCATGATTCCATTTTCCATCAACTCCCTAAATGCCTTTATGAATGTCACCCTACCATCTGATATAGCCACACTCCCCTCTCCAGCAACCCCCACCCCTGGTACTTGATCCTTCACCCTAGGGGTCCTCACCATAAATCTACCTCCCACCTCAGCCAAGGACTTCCTGATGCCTTTCTGGCACAGTGCCGTGACTGCCCTTTCCCCCCTCATGCTGAGGAGAGCTGAAAACAATATACCTCCCAATTGTACTCCCACCAAGTAACTCATCCCCAAAAGAAGAGCACGGAGACCCCTCCCTGTAGCTACTCCTCCCAGACAGGGTCTGCCTCTGTTCCTGATCCCTTCTAGCATCAACTATCATTCTCCTAACAGCCCCCATTTCCCTAACTTCTCTCCTAGTTGTCGTCTTGCGCTGTTCCCAACCTACAGATTTCTAGCATCACTATGCCGACTTGGGTGCTTACCAACACTCCTCCTTCCCCCTAGCAAGAACCGTCGTATCACTCACTGCCCTCTGCCCACCCGATGAGCTAAGCCTATCCAGTGGATTGAACCCCTCTTCCAGATACGCCCCACAGTCCGTTGCTCACATCACATCTACCGCCTATAGCTGACTGCTGGCCGGCACCACCGCTTTTCAAAGGCCACGGAATTCTTCAGCCTGACACTGCAGCAAGGAACATCCAAAGCTCCTCTCACCTCCACTCTTGGCTCGTTCTGGCCTACCTCCGTAGGCTGCTCCCCGACTGAGGATCCTCTACACGCAGCAGGCCATATCCTCGTATTTCCATCTCTTCTCTCAGTTTAGTCGCCAGGCCTTTCACCTGAGACCCCACCGTCAATGGAAGGACTAACCGCACAAAAAGATAAGATTAGGAAAGGACCGGAGGGACTTTCCATAATTGGCCAGATCACCTGCCCCTGTACTAGCGGAAATACAGATGACCCCTAATAAGACCACCGGGCTCTCCCCATTTGAAATACTAATGGGTAGGCCATTCCCTAGCCATGCATAGACTCATGGGTTCCAAAAACAAAGGGCGACCTGAATTGTATAATACAGAATATGTAATACACCTTGTTGACAAGTTATGGCATCTATGGTGATGTATCATGTCTCTTCCTTGTCCCACAGGTACGCCAACAACACCACTTTCAACCAGGGACACGTCATGGTCAAGCAACTGTTCAAAAACAAATGCTGGATCCTCCCTTCGGCAAACCAACCACCATCATCGCCGTCACCCTACTGCAATCTTGACAGAAGACAGCCCAACATGGATACACGCAAGCCGTGTGAAGACCCGCACCATTGGTTCCCGTGGTCCACCCATCCTGGACCCATCGGAAAAGCTCCTAATACGTGCCATGTGGTTATCTTATTAATAGCTATAACCTGGGGACTAATTGCAGACTAACCGCCTGTTATATGCAACACACGGAGACATACACATATAAATGTTACACACCCACCAGTTGTATGTTCAATTGTACAGAAATTCTGGGCTCCACCAAAAGGGAGAGATGCCAACCTTTGCGGTTCTCTCAGACCACCCATATATTCATCTCTAATCGTCACACAAGATACCTAGTAAGAGATAGGTTTTGCACGCCCATGGTCTCTTGGTGGGTTTCTCCCCGGGAGTTTTTCCTCTCCTGAGTGGTGAGCAAAAGAATAAAATGGTTTGGTCAGATGGTGTCTTTTAGAACAAAAGGAGAGAATTGAAGGGGTTAAAATTATATGTCAGCTCTACAAGTCTCAGGGATTGAAAGGCTAATATAATCTGCTAGCTTTATCCTTCTTATAGAGCTTTTCCAGTACTGAGAGAATTAACTTCTATGCAGTTGTAATATTATTTACTTCTGTGTTCTCAGTTGTCTTTCATACAATAGCAAGAGCTGTAAATGTTTCCAACAAGACAGCTGCTGCTCTTAAAACATTCCCTGTATTCTCTTTGTAATGTAGAAGTAGAAACTGCGCGGCCAAACACAACATATGTAATGATTTACTAATGCTTTGTCACAGACACAGATACATAACCTCTACAGAACTAGTTTTTCTCACTTGTTAAGCATGATATTTTATGTATTAACATGCCCTTGGTTTTCTGTATAAATGTCTGGGCACACTGAATAAAACTTTGAAGTGTGGAACAGCAGCCCTGTTGTCTGACTCCTATCTTCCCGAGCTCGTATTTGTCGTGTTTTCGGAGACTGCTAATCCAGTTGCTGTCCAAATCTCCCTAGGTTGAGTGAAGTGATTCCTACCAAAGTGAAAAAGTAACGCTTTCACATAAGATGACCATGTACCCAGAGCTATCACTACAATCCTTGCACCAGATCCATTAGTCTTCCAGCTCCATCCCACAGGAACTATGGCATGCCTCCCCAGTGGCTCTGCTCATGGAACCAGGACACGAAATCTGCCAACTGGAATGAGAAAACGCACCTGAAATCTTGTTCTCAATCCCCGGTACATGTTTTGCTTTGAGCCAAATATTATGATACAATTAGTAAAGCACAAATTCACAAAGAAGTCTAACCACCAAAGGGACAAAGCCAAACCCCAATTGACTGCGACTACAACCCCCATGATCTCAGATCTAAACACCAAATTATTTTTGGCAAACTCTTCATCAAACCATAAAAGCAACCATGGAAACAGCTTGAGAAACATCAGGCCACTAACAAATCTGTATCCTTACATTCCCTCGACCATCACAAAGCACCACCACTGACCCCGGAAAATGTGAGAGAGCGGCACAACAAAATATTGTTCAATCCTGAAATTGACACTGTCCCACAAGCTCAAAACTCAAACCCACTATGCATATATATTTATGTCAAAAGGAGATCTACTGGGTTAATGACCTCAAGGATACAACAAAAGAAAAAAAGCCCCAATGCTTCATCCAATTGACAAATGATATAGTTAAATACTATTTATTTTAATTTTCATAAGGAACAATCATTTAGTTAAATTATTTTGCCAAAACATAATAAGCCTGCAACCAAATCACAGTAAACTATTTTCTGCAGGTCCTTCAACACCTGTTAACTCTTCATCTCTGTAATAGAGGAAGCAATGTCACAATGGACTCGTCATTCACAAGCGTATCACTGACCTGTCATTAAAAGTGTGTTGGGTGAGCTTAAAATCTAAGGTGGGGTCAGACCTCCCCAGCAATTGTAGAGAATTGACATTTAAAAACACACACAGCCCCAGCAAGCTCAAAACCCAAACCCACTATACTATATATATTTGTGTCAAAAAGAATGTTACTGGGTTTATAACAAGAATACACACACCTCGGGAGGCACACATTCACAAAACCTTTGCCTTCTACCTACATTACAGAAGATGGAAGCAAGAGTGGTGCACCTGAAGCTAACAAAAATGGACCAATGTCCGACGTCCCTCAATGGTCTTACTCCGCTTCCCTGATTAGCCTCTGCACCCTTTCAATTGGAGCTTACTGAACGCGCATAAATGCAATCATCATTCATCTACAATCCTTCTGGAAAGGAGAAGGTTGTGAATTAGCCTACACGAGCCTGGCTCATTCTTGGATATCCTCAAAGCTTCAACTTGGGGAAAACTGGAATGGACCCGCCATCCTACAGTACCTAACTCGACCTCTTTCGTCAGCTGGACTATCGCCACATCCTGGTGCATCCCACCAACTTAAATTCCTTCCACAAGGAGGTACTTCTGCTTGATTTATGGGGATTCAAAAACTCCTCCACAAAACCATTCCTAAGATATCTGCTACCACCCTATTGGGTAGAGACCCAATGGTGTGCACCCTGAAAACCCACTGACCGAAGGGATAACTACAACTGCTTTCTTGATCCTAATTGTCATCAACTCCCTCAGGGAATTAGTGCAGATGGTGCACATGAAAGACTCCCTACTATCGAATCTAGTCACACCTCGCCACTCCAGCAACTGAACCCTCATCCCAGGGGTCCCCACCAAAGACCTACCCCCTCTTCTTCAACCAAGCCACCCCTGATGTCCTGCTGGCACAGTGCCTTGACTGCCCCTTCTCCCCTTATGCTGAGTAGCATTGAAAGCATTATACCTCCCCCAAAAAGAGCACAGAGACCCCGCCCTGTACCTATACCTATACCTCCCGACAGGTCTGCCTCTGTACCTTCTCATTGCCAGCATAGCTATCCTTCTCCTAACAGTCCCACTGCTCCACTGCTTGTGAACTTCCATGCTCTGGCAAAAGTCAACTCATACTTCCACCAAGGAGAATCCACTTACACATAAACCTTAATGTTTCCCAAATCATATCAACAAACTTAAAAAGTCCAAATACTTATCCATGCCTTCTCCCTAAAAAGTAGCTTAGATGGCATTGCCTGAAACCCATGCCACTTGCCTTCTCCCTCTCCTCCTCCCTTCCTTCCATCCTTTTTCCTTGATCCTGATCCTTATAATTGGGGAGAAAAGTAAAAATGTCACATTCACCCCCCCTTTCCACATCTAATCCTTCAATGCTTGTGACAAATGGCTGCCCGAGGAGCTTGTGACACAAAAATACGCGTCCTGACAATTACTATTTGTTACTTAAACCTCCCCTTACTTTCTGTTTCTCACTACCACACTGCATCCTTCAGCAATGTGGCCTGTGCCCCAAGCCTAACTGCCAGCCACCCCAGCTAGCCTTCTTCTGCCAGCCATCGAAGAAACCGCCCCTGTGCGCTCTGAACTCCCTGACCCCAGCAACAGCCACCCCCCACTAACTCTGAGCATTCAACCCCCTCAACCTCGAACCATGACATATCCTGCCCTCCACCGACCACTCACACATCCCTGGTACTCACACTTTCTCAAAAAACCCACTGACCGAGGGGATCGCTACACTGCCCCCATGATCCCTACACTTGCGCCATGATCCCTACACTGTCCCCATGATTCCATTTTCCATCAACTCCCTAAATGCCTTTATGAAGTCACCCCTACCATCTGATATGCCACACTCCCCTCTCCAGCAACCCCCACCCCTGGTACTTGATCCTTCACCCTAGGGGTCCTCACCATAAATCTACCTCCCACCTCAGCCAAGGACTTCCTGATGCCTTTCTGGCACAGTGCCGTGACTGCCCTTTCCCCCCTCATGCTGAGGAGAGCTGAAAACAATATACCTCCCAATTGTACTCCCACCAAGTACTCATCCCCAAAAGAAGAGCACGGAGACCCCTCCCTGTAGCTACTCCTCCCAGACAGGGTCTGCCTCTGTTCCTGATCCCTCTAGCATCAACTATCATTCTCCTAACAGCCCCCATTTCCCTAACTTCTCTCCTAGTTGTCGTCTTGCGCTGTTCCCAACCTACAGATTTCTAGCTCACTATGCCGACTGGGTGCTTACCAACACTCCTCCTCTCCCCCTAGCAAGAACCGTCGTATCACTCACTGCCCTCTGCCCACGCAGAGCTAAGCCTATCCAGTGGATTGAACCCCTCTTCCAGATACGCCCACAGTCCGTTGCTCACATCACATCTACCGCCTATAGCTGACTGCTGGCCGGCACCACCGCTTTTCAAAGGCCACAGAATTCTTCACCTGACACTGCAGCAAGGAACATCCAAATCCTCTCATCACTCCACTCTTGCTCCTTCTTGGCCTACCTCCGTGGCTGCCTCCCTCGACTGAGGATCCTCTACAGCAGCCAGGCCATACCTCTTATTTCCATCTCTTCTCTCAGGTTAGTCAGCCAGGCCTTTCACCTGAGACCCCGACCGACCTGCTGCTCCTCCACTGTGGCATGATACAGGAATCCCAATTGTACTGGAGCTGCTTCTTCTGGACAGGTCCGGAAATGAAGAAGTAGGATTAGGCTGCTAACCTCACATATAACTTCTTACCCCCTCACCCAACTCTCACCTCTATTCCCTAGCTAGCAGCAATTATGCCCTCCTCCCAACCACTCAGCTGACAGTCAAGTTGCCCTTTACCCTTGTGCTCAGGCCTTGGCTTTATAGGGCTTGAGCAGTGTGTTTGGGATGCCTGATGATGAGGATTACGTAATTATTATATGTTCTTGAACATTTAGGATAACGTTTTTAGATCTTACCACACTCCGTTTAGATAATTATAGTCAGTGTAGTTTCCCTTTGTGAGGTACAGGCAGTTGAAGAGTGGTTGGGATCCCACTTCTGCCACTAAAATGTCTTTGTAAGACTTTATTAGAATAGTGTGGCAACTGAAGCTATCCAGCTCTAAGTGTTCTTTTACATTTGAGACATACGATAAACATGACCAATAGTTTTTATTATCATCATTTTCGATCACATGCTAATGACTTCAGATAAAGTCATCCATACTTAAATTAAGTAGGCACAGGGCTAATATTTTCCCACCACCGCTATTAGTGTTTCACATAACCAACTTTTTATCAAGCCCCTGGTGCCTTATGGAATAGCACCACTGCATAAATATGGATCATTGTGTCTACTTACAGAGGTTACATTAACAGAAGAAAGAGATCAACAACATTGCAGTAAAACAAAGAAAAGCAACTGGTTATTCATAAATTGTATTATTAAATACAGAGCTTTTTAAACTTCTCAGGTCTCTTCAGTATAACAACCTGAAATTAGTATAACAGGGGAAAAGTTACAATATCTGCAAGATGAAGACACCAAACTGCAGCAAAGTTCTGTGAGGTTGGTGGCTGGGTGGGGAGTTGATGTTTTCCTCCCGGAATTACTTTCAAACTCCTGATGAAGTCTCCATGGAATTCTGTACACTAAGTATTACAAGGGCTGTTCTCTCTACTGCATAAATAGTATAAAAACCTCTAGCAATCTGGGTGTTATTAACATTGCAGCCTGCCAGTGACAGACACTCTGCTCTGCATTAGAAGATGCTCCCATATTTTTGGATAACAAGAAGCCCAGAGAATTATTTCACAAAGTCTTATCACTTTGATGCATACAGTACATCTCACCTTGGAGTCTAATCATTGCTGTGGTCATTTAGATGATGGTAAGTGTGGGATACTGAGGGAAGTCAAATTAATCTGTTTTGCAGTAGTGGTGCTGGTTTAATAAGTAGAATTGTAACTAAATAGCATATATAACAAAATAGCTGTGTTGATAGTATATTGGGGTCAATATATCAATGCAAATAAAAATGGGCTTTTATTCCCTGTATCATTAATTTCTTCCAGTCTTATCAAATGTAAGAAATGAATGAATCAGTTATCGGTATGTTAGGTTTGGGAAACTCTGTGATTTTTATGAGTTCTAATCGGATGTGTAGTGTTATCAGGAGGAAAAGTGCAAAGAGAAGCAGACCAGAGGCACATGTGTGTCCACAGGGACTATTTAAACCTCCTTGGTTTTGATTAACATTAATCATAACATTATGATTAAGCCTAAAGTAGGGGGCTAGGAGACCGTGAAACATTTCTCTATTGTGCACATATAACAGCATGTTTGCTAACTTCTGCTTTCCCTGTGTGCACTCATTTTTTCTGTATTGCTGTTTTTTTAAATACATTAAAGAAGAAACATAGTGAGACCAAAAGTATGTCGCAAGTCCTTAATTTTCTTTGATTTACTTTTTCGGTGCTGATCCAGTTTGTTTTTGCATAGTTGTATGCATCTTGCGGTATAGATGCAGGATCATAGCAGCTCATTCTATGGGGCCTATGCACTTAAGGTTAAAAAAATAAATCACTGGGCCATTTAAACCACCGTTTTTATGAGTGTTGCTATCACGGCATTCAGAAAGCCTTCATTACCTGTCATAGCAAAATTCACAAAACGGGCGATTAGCCGGTGATCTGATGAACGACCCTTTGAAAAGGCCTTACCTGGCGAGTTGTATTTGCTGCAGAGAGAGCTGCTCTGAGAGAGCCATCTCTCTCTGTGCAGATCTTGCCCCAAATTTATGTGTATAAATGTTCATTTTATTAATAGTTTAGATGAGCAGGGGGTCTCCTGAGCTGAAATGCATTGGTTTCACCCTCAGGGACCACCTACTTCCCGAGATACAGGCCCCGTTATGGGGTGCCGGTATCTCTTATGCATTTTATTCCCACGGTCACGTGACGTGGACATTTAAATGCATAGGAGATACTGACACCCCATAACGGGGCCTGAATCTCGGGAATTAGGGGTTCACTGAGGCTATCCGCTATGGTAATGATGCTTACAATAAATGCATTTTTATTGCATAGGATTCATGCCAGGGGTCTCTAGCGCTAATATTAATGGATATCAGTTCCAGAGATTCCCGGCATCAATCCTAAACAGGAAAAATGCATTGTTTTTCTAAGTCCTATCTCGCCGCTTCTCTGCAGGTTTCCAACAAATTCACGCCAACTTTTTCTGGCGTGAGGATTTTGTGATAAAATCACCATTCTAGTGCGGTGATAGGCGTTCACAGCCTAATCACTGCTACTAGAATTGAGCGAGTTTATGAACATGCCGAAAAGCGGTGATAAGTGGCTTATCACCGCTGCCTCCGTGATTTTTTTTATGAGCAATTTTTTGGGGGCGATTCAGTCTTTATCACCCACTTATCACTGCTTTCTGAATAGCAGTAGGCATTTTGGGTGATAAGTGTTTGACAAGTGGCTTATGAACGCTTACTGCATAGGCCCCTAAATCTTTTTTGTGTTATCTGGATCTCTGGAGGAGCAATGAAGCCTTCTACATCTGTAGTTATGATTTAAGGCTATTCACATTTTGCATCTAGAAGCTGTTTTTCAAGACTGGGGTTGAAAGCCTGCAGACATGTACTGTAGCTTTGCATATATTGAGGGTAAAGTATTTCCACAGGTATGGGGCAGTGAAGAAAAGGATTGAGATGAAATAGAGCAGTAAAGACAATAGACGTGCAGAAGACACAGTCGTAAGCAGAGTGCAGGTGTTCTTTTGCAAACTTTAACAACATCTCATCTGAGGATATGACAAGTGTCGATTAAGTAATTTGTGTTTAATCTTTCATCAGGCGATGCTTGAGAAGAATCACACAATTGTCACTGAATTCCTGCTTCTTGGATTCTACAATATTCACAGCTTCAAGATTTTACTCTTCACTGTGTTCCTCATGGTTTACATTATGACCTTAAGTAGTAATCTCCTGATCATCGCATTGGTGTCAACCAGTCACCAACTTCACTCTCCCATGTACTTCTTCCTTGCCCACTTGTCCTTATCTGACATCCTGCTTACCATGGTTATTTTCCCCAACATGCTAAGCCTCATATGGGGAGAAGGTGGCACCATTTCCGTTTCTGGCTGTATCAGCCAAATTCACTTCTCTCTTTTCTCTGTGACTACAGAGTGTCTCCTTCTCACAGTGATGTCTTATGACCGATACTTGGCCATCTGTAAACCCTTACATTATGCAACCATTATGGATTTCAAGCTTTGCCTCCAGCTAGTCATCTGGTCCTGGCTCGTTGCATTTGTAGTGACGTTATTCGTAATTCTTCAGATCAGTCAGTTACAGTTCTGTGGCCCTAATGTCATTGACCATTTCTTCTGTGATTTTGCTCCTCTTCTAAAACACTCTTGCTCAGACTCCTCCTTCATAGAAATTGAAGGCTTTGTGATATCCACCTTTGTAGCCCTCTTACCATTTCTGTTCATCATTGTAACCTACATATGTATCTCGCTCGCCATCCTAAGGATCTCCTCTACCACTGGAAGAAAAAAAGCCTTCTCCACCTGCAGCTCTCACCTCACAGTTGTTTGCACATATTATGGGCCACTGATTACTATCTACGTTGTTCCAACAAGAGGACACACATTTAACATAAACAAGATCCTGTCTCTATTGTACACGGCGGTGACTCCCTTCTTCAACCCCATCATATACAGCCTGAGGAATCAGGAGATCGGTTCTGCTCTGAGGAGAAAGTTTCACTGTTAAACAGATTTCTAGCATGGAAGGAGAGAGAGGCAACTCAACCTATGACCCTATTTGAACTGTAACGATAGTAAGATTATTCATATTGAATGTGTGTAGGGACCTCTAAAGTAGAGAACAAAGTACAAATGCTTAGTGCTTCATCTACCGTGACATATTATATAGTTAAATAGTTAAATACTTATCTGTATATCTTCTCATATGCAAGGGTCATTTAGTTCAATTATTTGGGCAAAGTATTTTAAGACTACAACCACTTCACAGTATGGTCCATCTGTAGGTCCTATACAGATAAGTATTTAACTATATAATATGTCAAGTTAGATTTAGCACTAGGCTTTTTGGTCTTTTGTTCTATACATGAGGTCTATATGAGGTCACAATCCTAGTAGCACTCTTTTTGACACAATATACTGTTGATGATGGTGGATTTGGGTTCTTAGCTTACAGAGGCTGTGTGCGTTTGTTAATTTCAGTTGGTAAAAAAAACATGGAGGTTAGTGACCCCTCCTCCCGGTTTCCAAGCCCACGCATCCCACCTTTTAAGTGCAGTTCTTGCTAAGCACCTGTAAATGACCAGTATATTAAAGACAGCTCTCCCTCCATTAGAGAGGTTAGGAGAGCTACATGCAGGTGCATCGGTGGACCTACAGATGGTATATTCTGTGACATGGTTGTGGGCTTAAAATACTTTGGCCAAAGAACTGAACTAAATGACTATTTGTTTATGAGAAGATATACAGATAAGTTTTTACTATGTAATATGTCAAGTTAGATGTAGCACTAGGCCTTTTTGTCTTTTGTTCTAAACATGAGGTCACAATCCTACAAGCACTATTTTTGACACTACATATATGATGGTGGATTGGGGTTCTAAGTTAACGGAGGCCGTGTGCACGTCTGGAGTAGACACTGATTAGTTTGATGACAGATAACCTCTGACTGATTAGATTGGTTCCAGCATGAATTGACAGAACAAATTCCAATTCTATGGCTGTGTTTATAGTACTGGCTATGGCGACTGCGACTTTAGCAAGTATAGGTTGTCCGTTGCGGGTGCCCATAGTTGGTGATATCGCAACGGCAACTGCGTGATGTCAGCCGTCGAGATCGCTGGACGCCAGAAGGTTTTGATATTTCCAGGGATCGAGGGGTGACGTCACGGCACGTGAGCGGTTATGCCAATGAGGGAAAACCGCTCACGGCTACGCCTCCGCAACACCCCCAGGTCACGATCTCTGGTCTCCTGCACCAGGATCTTTGTTCTCCTGTCGTTTTGTTCTCCAATGCAACTATAACACACATCACTGCGAAATGCTCAAAGAACTAGACTGATCATCACTCGAGTCTAGGCGCAAAGTTCACCTTTCCTGTCTTGCCTTCAAACTCTTTATGGGCAAGCTACCCAGCTACCTGAACAAGCTCCTCACCCCTACCACATGCAGCACTTATCACCTGAGATCAGAATCCAAAAGACTGTTCATGGTCTCAAGGCTCAACAAAGTATCCGGCCGCTCCTCCTTCTCTTACCGTGCACCCCAAAACTGGAACAACCTACCAGAGACTCTCACATCCACCACCAGTTTACGTTCTTTCAAATCTAAGGCTGTCACACATTTTAACCTGGTCTGTAACTGTTTCATAAGCCCATAATATATATTATCTTTAACTGTGCATGCAATGTCTTGTATATAATGTATACCCTGTTCATTTATGTAACTGTATTTGTAACCATGTATTATTTGTCCTAACTCTGTGCCCAGGACATACTTGAAAATGATAGGTAACTCTCAATGTATTACTTCCTGGTGAAATATTTTATAAATAAATAAATAAATAAATAAGAGAGCAGGAATCGCTGTAGTACGGCGATGGCTGACGTCACGCGGTTGCGTTGCCGTCGCCCCTACTATAAACTCGGCCTATAGAAATTTGAAGAGAGACTACCTCCTAAATAGGAGTTTACTTTGTATAGTTAGTGCAAAAGAGGATAATGAGTGACAATAAAATCACATTTAAGTAGAGCATATCTTTTATTCTTCATTACTGATCTAAAGGTGTGGGTGTTCAGAAGGTTTATCATCCACCTAAATGTATAATGAAGAGGCTAATTGAACTGTAAAGCTGTCTTTAATGAAAACTAATTATGTTATTGTATATAAAGATCACTTCGGAGATGATGTCAGCACTCCTTGAGAAAGTACCGACACCGAAATGCGTATTGTTGCACAGGTATCACCTGGCACAGAATGATTTGAAAGATAATAGGCCAAGGGACAGGAGAAGATGGGAAAGATAACTTACCCAGGCCTCAATCTCGGGGTATGTTTGGGCCCTCCCATGGGTCCTTCCATAAAATAACACACATACAGTGACTTGGAAGAAAAACTGGTTGCTGCTTTATTGATGCACACAATATAACCATTACACTAGGGTACCCCACTAAATTGCCTTATCCACAGCACATAACCAGACTTTTATCTCTATATGCCAATAGCCACCCAAGTTACTTGATGCAAACAAACACAATAACTCAAAGGAGAATCTCATGCTGGCGGCCTTTGCCCATAATAACTATTGGAGTTACCCTGCACCTTCCCACAAAGAGCCAACGTTGACAGGGTCCGTTCCCCTTAAAACTCCTTCCCGCCACCAGCAAGGGCATTTAACCCTTTTAAACTGTCCTTGCAGCCACAACCAAACGAAACAACTTTTCAAGACGCATCTGCAGATTCAAATTGAAAATATAATTTTCAATGTCAGATAACTGAACCTCATTCCCTCTGAAAAGGCCCAACTGATCACCCTGCAAATCCACATGCATTGACGCCAAAAACTCCAGCCCCATCACAAACTCAGCCACCTCCTTATTCACCTTTCTCCAAGATCTTTCAATCACCCTAACACATCTGGCCCATCTCCACCCTATCCTTGGAGTAAACTCCATTCAAACCAAAAAAGGATCCCCAACACTTCCCAATAACTGAACCACCTCCATTTGCATCAACTGATCAAGTTCAATGACTGAATTGTCATCATATCATTGCCCCTGATATGCAGCACTAAAACCTTTGACGACCAATAAATATGCCTCCGCCTAAAACCTCAGTAAAGACCTGGGAAATTCTCATAACCCTCATACCAAACGATAATAACAAACTGATCCCCTCTGAAAGCCAGCTGTTTCCCACCAGGCCTACTTTCATCTATTCTTGATGCCCAGTAGACATTGGAACCCCCATATATCCATCAATCTGGGAACAACTTAAAATACAAATAAAAATACACTAGCTCATGCAAGGCTTTACCTAACTAAACCTTTGTGAAAAAAACACTTCCCCATACGCATAATGGCTTCCTCACTCATATCCATACTCGCCTCCTCTGATACTGTCCAATTCAAAAGATATGAGAAATCACCCTTAGATGACCCAACTCCACCTTAGCACCATATCAAAACCTTTGAAAATTGGAACCGTGACAAACAGATCCATCCTAATGCAGCAATAATGGGCACCCCAAATGTGGGCTTTAACCCCCAATAAAACCCCACTAATCTCACTGGGCAAATAAGGTTGCCATGCAGGTGGCCTTGCGTTACCCATCTACCTTTACTCTGCTTGTCGTTTTTTGACCGCTATAAACAAATTCAACTGCCTTTCACGCAATACGACATCCTGACCCCTTAACTCCCTTGTCCCTCTGACCAGCTCCCTAACCTTCATTGCCCAATAAAAGCAAAGGAGAAGGCATCACCAAAGAATTTCTCTTTAAAACCACCTTAGTCACCCCCAACTGGCCTTACTAACATCTCTGCAATACTGGCGCCCTATCGTCTGCTACTACCCACCGTACCAGGAAATCCTTTGACAAGTCATGAGACTCAATAACCTAAAGAAAAATGCTAAACCCACCAGCAACCTTGCCACCCAGGCCACCAATCAGCCCCTATACTACTTAGCTAAAATAAAACTCACCAGTTGCTCCCTTGTGTCTTCAACCCCCCCCCCGAATCACTGCAAACTCATTAATATTAACTGATGCTAAGAAACCTAACCAATGATTCCATGTTGGTTTATACACTGACAGCGTACCCAGACCAAGCAAGCCTTGCACCAGAGCCATCACTCTTCAAGCACCAGTACCCAAATAAACTATGTGCGTGACTCCCCCACTGGCTCTTCTCCTATATCCAGGACCAGGAATACTGCAGTCTGGAAATAAGACAAGCATCTGCAACCTGGTTCTCAACTCACGATACCTGTTTTACCTTGAAAAAATATTATGGTCTGAGCTGTAAAGCACAAATGCAGAAACAAGCCTATCTACCGGAGGGGACAAAACTGAAACCCCATTGACCGCTGCAACTACCCCAATGGTTATCTGATCTTATGTCCACCTCCTTATTGGCCAATTGTTCCCCACACTATTTCCACCAATAATGGAAAGATCGAGGCACATCTGGTTACCTAACACACCTTTCTACTTTTATTCCCACTACCAGCCCCCGAAAAAGGCCCCAAAGCCAACTGATCCATCCACATCCACGAAGGGTTCAATCCAATGAATTTCCACTGGTTGCCACAAAGACAAGGTCCTCCCATTATATAAACCCAAAACGTCATCCCAGACCGACAAATACTTCCTTATTCCCCTCAACGTCCATATTACATGCCAAAAGCCTTAATGTATGTATGTATGTATGCATGTATATCTTTATTTATATAGCGCCATTAATGTACATAGTGCTTCACAGCAGTAATACACATGATATACCGTAATCATATATAATCTATCCATGAGAAGAACCTGCATAGCAGTTCAATTGCTCAAACAATGATTGCAATTGCTTGAGTGGCCTTCTTGAGCCCCCCCAAAATTGTGCACCATCTGCACTAGTTACCTCAACGTCTCACACGTGCCCACGTCAATAACCAAGATGGAAAGACAAGTTGACGGACCTTCTATCTTTTCCCTAGCCAGCAGCAGCCTAAAGTATTCCATAAATTCCTGAAATTCCAACAACAATCTTGCACAAATCACCGAACCTGCCTTACCAACAAACCAAAAAAATGATTGAGATAATGTAGGACACTATGCAACATCGATATGTCGCACAAAACCCATTCCAAAAAGAAACTCACATTTTCAAAATAAAAACAAGAAATCACATATCCTACCAGGAGGCACAAATCCACGTAAACGTCACCTTCCAACCTTCATCCCAGCAGATGGAAGCAAGAGGGGTGCATTGTAAGCAAAGCAAAAGCCTGTGTACCTGTTACCTTCTTAAATCCTGCCTTTCCCTTATTGAAACACTTACTCGTGTGATGACCACAAATACAGTCATATTGCACAAATGATGGCAACTGAGGCCACACCGAGCCGAGAACTCACCCACTGAGCCGAAGCTTCATTAAATTGCCAGCACACTCCTTGGTGCCCTGAGGTTGGTTTTCTTGAGTGATGAAACCCACCAGCCCCTTCCAGAAAAGAAGAAATTCTCTGCAGTATCATCAGTGACATCCACAAATCCATGTCCATAACTTCCCAGTGCCTCTACATGTGAACAGCCAACCTCTGGCAAAAGTCCCTATCAGACTTCAACCAAGCCCCCATAAATCTTACACACCTCCCAGATTGTATCTACATACTTAAAAAGTGCCAAACACTACTCCACCATTTTCTTCCTTATTGAACTAGCTAAGATAGCAAACACCTGCAACAGAATCCCTAAAGCCTGCTTCCTCTCCCCCTCCCCTCCTTCTAGCTCAGAAGGCAGTTATGTTGCCCTTCACCCAGGGTCTTAGGGCCTGGCTTCACTAACCTATGCCTCTACTGGGGGATGGTGTTTGGGGCCCTCCTACTGAACCTTCCCTTAAATAACACACATACAGAGACAGAAGAAAAACGGATTGAGGTTTTATTGATACATAGAAAAATGTAGGGTACTCTGCAAAGTTGCTGTGTCCAACACACATAAGCAACAGGGCTACCCCCAACCAATTGCTGCCCAAGCCACTTTCCCTCTAAAAAGGCCCACCAGATCACCCTCCAAATCCTCATGCCTCAATGACAAATCCTCCAGCTCCGTAACAAACGTATCCATCTCCTGATTCACCTTCCTCCTAGATCTTTCAATTGCCCTAACATTTCTGGCCCCTCTCCTCACTGTCTTATGAGCAATCTTTGACCAAACCAAAAAAAGGATCCCCAACACTTCCCAATAACGGCACCACCTCCCTTTGCATCAACCTCATCAAGTTCAATAACTTAACTGTTGTCATACCATTGCCCCCGACATGCAACACTAAAACCTTTGACAACCCATAAGTACGCCTCCACCTCCAAACCTCAGGTAAGAACTCTTTCACCCCTCCTACTAAACAATAATAATTTAAACTGATTCCCCCTGACATCTACTTGCTTCTCACCAGAACACCTTTCAGCTTTTCTTGATGACCAGTGCCCATAGGAATCCCCACATATTCAGGCATCAACTTGGGAATAACCTAAAAACCAAATGCAAATGTCCAATCGTACACAATTCCTCACATAGCTTCGAAACCTCGCTGAAGTCTATCTCCTCAAAAGCACAATGGCCTCCTCGCTCATACATAACCTTACTGCCTCTTACACTGCCCCAATTCTAAAGGTATGGGAACTCACCCTTAGATGCCCAAATTTAAACTCTGCCAAGCACCTCTTCAGAACCTTCAAAAATTGGAAGCGTGACAGAGCGGACCCATCCTCATGCAGTAACAATGGGCCCCCCAACTTTGGCTTGACCCCTTAATAAACGCCCACCAATCTCACTGGGCAAAAGGCACAGCTGGCCCATCTTTACCCATCTACTTTTACCTTACTGGTCCGTTTTTGACCACCTTAACAAAAAACTCAACTACCCTTTACGCAATGCCACATCGTCATTCCTTAACCCCTTTTCCCCTTTCCTAGAGGCATTGACCAACTCACTAACCCGCATTGCCCCAAAAAAGGCTAAGGAGAAGCAAATAATTTTCTCTTCAAACTACCTCCATCACCCTCACTAGCCTTAACTACATCTTGGCCGATACTGGCACCCGGTTGCCCTCCCTTCCACTCTACCGTCTCCATCCTCCTACTACCTAAAGAAAAGGGAAAGAGCATACAAATGCTATGAAGCACCACCAGTACAATACGAGGAGAGAGGGTGACTTACTTGAAAAATATCTAATTTATTCCATCAAGTTAAAATAAATGTACAAGACTCACACCTCTGCAGGCAGATATAATGTCTTTTTAGGCATTTTATTATTGATAATGTTACTTATGTTTATGCTCTATTATGTCTTGTATTCTAACATTTGTCTCTTCTATTTTGGTGACATTCAATTAATTTATAACTAGTTTTGTATATCATTACGTTATTGAACGTGCAATTATTATAATGTTTATATGATATTGTTAGCAAAGTTTATTTGGTTTTATATTTTTTACTGTAATTGTTAATAAACGTTGAGTATGTCCAATCAGAGTAGAGCATACTATGAGGCAAGTGCAACAACTTATTGGGATCATGTACAGTGATTTTGGCGCTCTTTCTGTGAATTGGACATTTTCTTTGATTGGATCATTATACCTATAAATAACAAAAGGGCACAGTTAGTAATTTATAACCCCTGAAGAAGCCGAAACGAGACGGTGAAACACGTAGGGTATTTTGACCCTCCGAGGATCCCATATGCCCATGACAGAAGTCCTGTATCCCCAGCGAGCCGCCATACTGCCGCGCGCGCAGACACGGAAGGGATACGCTGATGCCGACAGCCACGAGGACCGCAAGATTCGGAACTCAATAACAAACTTGTTGGCGTGGAGTTTCTAACAACAGGGACTTTCTCAGAGGATTCTTGTGATCCGGAGTGGTGTGACTGTGCCCTTATAGCACTCAATGCTTTAAAGGATTGGGAGAATGTGAGTTTATTTTCTCTCCCACCCTGTGATTGTTGTGTTTATTAAATTGTATTACGCTATGTTCTCTCCTTATACCTTTTTTTTACATGAGTGGAGGCGTTCTACAAAGACTTTCATTTATCGTCCTCTGTGTGAGTGATTTGTTCACTTATCACCATTGCACTTGAATTAGTATTATTTGTACTATTGCACTCTATTGCGCTTAATTATTCACATTTATACAAGCCTCACACTGACATCTTTCACACAAATCAACAAAGATACAAAGAAATAAGGAAATAAGAAAAAGGGATAAAATATCAATCCCTCTTCTTTCCTCCTGTTCTCTGTGTGTCTCAACACACCCTTTTGAGCCTCAGCTACTTTTCAATGACTACTACATGTTGTGATTACCTAAGAAAACTGGTAAAGCCTCCAGCAACCTTTCCACAGGGGTCACCGACCAGCCCTATCCTGCTTAACCAAAATAAAAGTCACCAATTTCTCCCTTGTGCCTTCACCAGCCCAATTCACCATTAATTGACGCTAAGAAACCTAACCTATCCTCACATGAGCATGCATAAGCTTACCACGTACCTAGAGCTAGCAAGCCTCGCACCAGGTCACTGTTCCAGTACCACACACAGTTCTCGCACTTTCCTGCCCACACACACAGTCCTCGCATTCTGTTCCCAACACACCGCCCTCACATTCTCCAACCCACACACAGTGGCTCCCCCACTGGCTGTGGTCCTGGAACCAGAAGCGGAAATTCTGCAAATTGGAACCTTGATGTTTTGCCTTGAACCAATGTTGGAATTTGGATGGCTTGTTTTTAGTACATTTGTGGATTGGCTAGCGGTTTAATTCCTTGTTTTGTTGGTTAGGTGTTTCTTTAATTGTATTCTATTATTTTGGTATATTATAATTTTTATTATTTAGCGGTTTTGGTGTTACAATAATTTTATTGATGTGTAGTTGAGGCTTTTTATTTGTATTATTCTTGTGGTGTTTAGGTGCTTGTTTATTTCTTTAATTGTTGTGTATTGATGTGCTTGATTGTTTTAAAAGGTTGGCCATTGAGTGCTAATGTGGCTTATCATGCCCATATTATATGGGTATGATGTACCACTGTGCCAATCAATGGATATAGGTTGTGTATAGTGGCCTTTGGGTGGGTTGTTAGGCCTCCCGGGTGGGTAGCGGAGGATGGGGGTAACCCCTTAATTAATAGAGCAGTTATTAATCACTAAGGTGACTAAGGGGTTAGAGGCCATTAGATTGTATTTTTTTCTTGTACTCGGAGGACATGGACCTGGAGTATGCTGACGAGGATGCCCTTCATGACGACAGGGGTAAGTAGAAAGTTGTATTTAGTTTATTTATTCTGGCTGGCTAATGTTTAATTTTGAATGGGCAAATGAGCTATTATCCATATCTGGATAATAGTTTTTTTGCCATTACTGTACTGTATGTGTTGGGGGTGGGGGCAGAGGTTGTTGGGGGTAGAGGTGGGTAGTAGGGTTGTTGTGTGTATTTTTGTTTATTGCAGGTAGAGGGATTGGGTGAAGGGATAGTAGCCCCAAGGATTGATGTTTAGGCCTACCGGGTGGTAGAGGGGGGTGGGGTGTTATCCCTTTCATTACCTTAGTGGTATTAAAAAAAAACACCCAACACAACACTCCCACAAGGCCTAAACACCCATCCAGGGCCAAATACCACCTTCACCCAACCCTGCTACCCACAATAAACATGGCACTGGTAGTTAACACCTTCATTGCCATAACAGTTAGCCGCTAAGGTAATGAAGTTGTCTGTAAATGCATTTTTATTGCATGGGATTCATGCTGGGGCCTCCGGTGCCGATTTTAATAGGTATCAGCTCTGGAGATTCCCGGCCTCAATCTGATGCAGGAAAAATGCATTTTTTTTCTAAGTCCTCTCTTTCCACCTTCTCAGCAGCTTCTCCCCAGCCTCACGCCAACTTTCCTGACGTGAGAATTTTGGGAGAAACTCGCTATTCTAGAGCCGCGATTAGCCTCGATAAACTAATCAAGGCTTCTAGAATTGCACGAGTTTGAAAGCCTGCCGATAAGTGGCTTATCGCTGCTCACCTTTCGATATGTTTTGGACAGCTGCAAAAATTGGTGATTCATGCCTTTATCGCCCACTTATTGAGGTTTACTGAATAGCAGTTGGCATTTTGGCCGAAAAGGCCTCGATAAGTGGGTTATCGAGGCTTATAGAATAGGCCCCTAAAGGAAACAGGTCAAGGAGCATCAGGGTACCTAACAAATACAATTTCTCCCAATCCCTCGGCCTACTTTCAGCACAACACTGACCCCTGAAAAAGGCACAAAGCCAGCTGGCCCTGCCACATACGTCAAGAGTTCAATCTCATGGTTTTCCACTGGCTCCCAAAAAAGCAAGGTTATCCCATTATATAAACCCCAAAAGTCATCCCAGACCAACAAATTCTTCCTAATTCCCCTAAACCCTTGAATGAAATTATGCGATGCCTTATCCCCTACAAAAGATAATGCCAAACGCCTTAGAAAACTCTACCCATGGGCAGAATCCACCTTGCAGAGTTCAAATGATTGAAATTGCTTGAGAGTGGCCTTCTTCATCCCTACAAAATTGTGCACCATCTTCACTAATAGCATCAACTACCTTTGAGGCAACCGAAAACCATCTCAAACATCTCCACCTCAATACTAAAGAAGGAAAGACAAGTTGACAGACCTTCCATCTTTTCCCTAGCCAGTGGTATCCTGCACAAATCTCTGAACCTTCCTTACCAACAAACAAAAATCATCGGGATAATGCAAAACCGTCAGGCAAACACGTCATGCAAAACATATTCCTAAAAGGAACTAAAAGTTTAAAAATAAAAACAATAACTCTCACACTCCATCTGGAGACTCAAATCCAAAAAAACTTCACCTTCCAATCTACATCCCAGAAGATGGAAGCAAGTGGAGTGCACCAGAAGCAAACAGAAAGTAGACGCAATATCTACCTTAGTAGCAATGCTCCTACACCTACATCTCAAATTAGCTGCGACACACTCCCAAATGAAAAATACTGCACCCTGCATATGTCTCAGTCAATTCCATCATTCGCCGACAAGTCTTATAAATTTGATAATGGGATTGTAATGGGAGACTGAGACTATTAACACTGCGATCGCAGAAACCAGACAAGGCAAGTGGTTAAATAAAATAAGTTTATTTCGACCGAAGTCAAGAGACACAGCTCTACACACAGTGGGGCACAAA
Source organism: Ascaphus truei (assembly GCA_036426205.1). Classification (NCBI taxonomy): domain Eukaryota; kingdom Metazoa; phylum Chordata; class Amphibia; order Anura; family Ascaphidae; genus Ascaphus; species Ascaphus truei. The sequence continues at coordinate 3,313,501 of CM071586.1, forward strand.
TTCAGAAAAATAGGGATACAGGCGGTGGATCCTAACTCCACTAGGTGCCAGGTGCCATATCAAAAAGGCTTACCAAAGCAGCTTCTACTCTCCGTCCACTTTGGGTACCACAGTTGTCCCGGGATGCTATTTGCACAATAGCAAGTTCAAATAGCAGACTCGGTTCTCCTCGCTTGGCTACCTCTGGCACAAACCTCGGATAACACCTACTACATTAAGACCAGAATAGTCTGTGGAACTGAAGTCGGCAGCTCTTTACATAGGCTCCTGTAAGGGAGTGAAGGAGTTAACTACTGTCAGGTTTCCTGCCTGAGCTGTGTGAAATGAACTCCTGATTGAACAGGTTTTAAAAGGCAGGAAGTAACTGCCTGTCAGAGCCCGTGTTAGAGTTCCGGTTCCTGTTTTGCAAGAGAGAAGGGTCACAGAGGATGGCCTGTGACTTCCTGGGATTCACACCCCGCAACAACGGAGCTCCAGTCCACAGAGATCCAGGCTTCTTGTTCACCAGAGAGATTTGCCTGAGAATATTGGGGACCCCAAAGCCCCACCTCAGAGAAGCCTGCACAGAAATAGGGCAAGGAACTTCTTGGGAGTAGCACTACTGCAACGCCTCCATCTTATGTTAAACTGGAGAAACCGGAGGCGCCGGACCAGCACGCTCAGATAAGGACTTTATATTTTGTTCCCAGATGTTGTTGTATATGTTTTATGGCTGGTAACTGGGCTAGCTAGCCAGCAGGTAGCTAGGGCCTGCACTGTTTAGTAAGTCTCCCAAGGTGGAGTAGGCATTCCTTTTATGCTTTGTGTTTTGTTAATTCAATTGCACCCTCAAGCAAATGCTATAAGTATTTGTCAAGGCTGAAGGGGGAAACTGGGAAGCACACCTGAGGAACCCACTGTTTGCGTACAGAAAGGTGCAGCAGGAGTCTAACAGTTTCTCACTCTTTGAGCTTGTGTATAGTTTCGGATCCGTGGCTTGCTCAACCTTTTCTTGAGGAATGGGAGGGGGAGACCATCACAATAAATACATTTGATGATCCAGTATGTGGTGAAGTTCGGGGATCATTTAGCCGATCTCATTGTGTTGATGCAAGCTAACCTCTAGGCAGCTCAAACCAAGCTGAAGCGTGGTTCGCTAAGAATGCCCATAATAAAAAAAAGTCCCAGCGCAGAAGTTGCTTTTTCTAAAGCCCACTCGGCAGAACAAGGTACTTGTTGCCGGATCCTGCCTGTACACTGTGCTCTGGTGGTGGAATGATACCTATTACGTGGTAGCTCTGAATAGGGATCAAGTAAGGCAGAAAGCCTACTATTTTAATATGCTCAATGAATATCAGTCGAGTGGGCCGGTGGTGATGGCTGTGTGTGGCCTGCCACTGGGAGATCTGTCGAGTTAGGCTCTCCACAACTCGCAGGAAGGTATGGAGGCCTGTACACAGATATGCCTGGCATATTCCTGCTCACTGATCACCCGGTCAACACTAGCAATCAGAGGCCCCTCATTAAAAATTCCTACAGGGGGTCCGCAGAAGTAAAGTGGATCATTGAGGGGGAGATAGAAGAAATGCTAGCCCTAGGGCTTGCCCTCGATCCCAAAGTTCCTGGGCATCACCCACAGTCCTTGTACCCAAAAAGGATGTTTGCCACTTGGTTCTGTGTGGACTACCGGCAGCTCAAAGACCAGATCGTGTCAGATGCCAACCCCACGCTCCGTATGGATGAGCTCTTAGGCAAACTTGTGGGGGGAAGGTGTCAGACAACCATTGATCTCAGCTGGAGAAGTCAGCCTTAATCAATCTGAGTGGCATGTATGAATTTTCAGTCATGCCCTTCGGGATAAAGAATGCGCCGGCTACTTTACAGTGACTGGTCAACAGATTGCTGGAAGGGGATGTAGGGGTATGATTTGGCATACTTACATGGTTAGTGCAACTTGGGAGGATCAGCTGGTACATGTGTTGGCAGTACTAGTCTAGATCAGGGAGGCAGTGCTCAACCTGAAGCCGCCTAAGTGCCAGGATGGGATGGTGTAGGTGTTGTACCTGGGGCATAATGAAGGTGGCAGGCACATTAAACCTGAGCCAGCCTAGGAGGAAGCTATTATGGAATGCCCTGTGCCCAAGACCCAGAAACAATTGTTTGTCCCCACTACAGCATTCTGGTCAAACCCCTTACAGACGACCAATAAATGTCTCCCCACACTGTGATATGTTCTTCTACCAGGCACTCAATCCAGGCACTAAAAAGTACCATAGGCAGTGCTCCGATCTTGAAAGTAGTAGGGTACCCTGTGTAGCTCTAGGAGAAGGGGATCCTTTTTGAATATTATATCATTATTTTTCTCATTGCTTTTCTTCACCCTAAAGTCCATTGTGAATTCAATGGATCTCACCTTCTATATAACTTTGTGTGATGTCTTTATTTATTTATTTACCATGTACATAATATTTATCCATCCAATGTGTGTGTATATATATAGTTTAGCCCGTGTGCCACTATAACATGAAGGCATAGATAACCACATTGACAATCAACACCTTTTTTGGCAATTGTTTGTTTTTATTTATTTGTAATGTATTTTATTTTGTGGATGTATTTTTTCTTAGGCTGCCCATTCATTGAAATGGTGGCAATCTTTGCCCCCCATTGTGGGTATGAATTGCCACAGTGACCATCAATGGGTTTATTAGATAATATTGTTTTTTATTTAATTGTAATGTAATGTATTCATTTTTTCCAAGGCATACCCTTTTGATACTGTAATAGCACCACCTATGGAATCACAGATTTATTTTAATATCAATTTTTCTCAAATGCATTTCTCCCTTCACTGACTGTCCTACGTAACGGCTCACCGTATCTGTACAGATTCAGCACCTTTTGGCACTTCAATCATCACATGGCGGCAGTAGTATGTTTAAAGCCCAGACCCCTCCTTACCTTGGAGACAGCCCACTATCCCTGAGGAAGCAAGCAGCGTCTTGCAAAACGCGTTGGAGGGTATTTTTAATCTTCAAATGCTTTGTAGCAGCTGAGCTGAGCTCAGCCTGCGCTGATGTCATCCAGCTCCTGATGATCGCGCAGCAACTTTGCACCGGGAATCTCCCGGGACGCCTAGAGGTCCAGTGCTAACGGCTATAACAACTGTGACAAACGGCTTACTCTTGGGCTCCGCCGTCTGTCCGGGACTGTTAGAACACGGTCTTTTAGGGTAGGTTAAAGGACGAGGCGTAACGTGCTGTTCCTTTAAACAGGCTACTGCCTGGTTTATTCAGTCCCAGGCACTGAGACTGCCACACGGAATACAAAATAATACATAAGCAAACAAAACCCTGCTCACCTGAGCAATAACTTAACTAAGGTTTTCCCTGACTGGGATTGGAGCGGCTTATCCACTTCGAACAACAAAAATAAGGAACTTTGCAGTTTTAGAAAAATGAAACAGAATGATTTAACCTGTTTGGGGAGAGGTGTTTCCCCTCTCTGCTTCCTGCAGCCTTCCTGCCTCCAGGCTCTTGGGGAGAGAGGGAAGAGGAACCAGGAAATCAGCCTTAAATACCTGATTTCTAACTAGCAGGACAGGTGACAGAAATCAGGCAGCAGACAAACTCTGGTCTGGATCCCTCATCCCTCAGTTCCAGCACTTGCAAAACTGTGGGATGGAGTGCATGCATTCTGAGGCTGCACTTTCCAGCCTAAACAGGATAGAAGCTGTTCAGTATCCTGGGAGCCCTATATATGGAATTTATTACCATCCCCTGGTTTCTGTCACACAACGGACTAACATCGGAGACTTCAGAGGCAAAAATCTCTAGGACTGCAACACCTTTTGGTCAGCCTGCTAATGCCTATTATTAGCATCAATTCGATATTGTAAACTTTTTATCGTACCTGCCTAATAAATTGATTTTACTTGCTACACCATTAGACTGTATTGGTAATAGAGGAAGCACACAGGAGACTTGGGTTAAGTTAAATACATTTATGTTGTATTAAGGCATCAGAGCAGGTATACACATATAGTAACGTTTCAGGACTATCCAGTCCTTTCTTCAGACCATACTGTACATGTATAGTCCTGAAACTTTACTAAATGTGTATACTTTCTCTGATGCCTTAATACAGCAGAAGTTTATTGAACTCAATCAAAGTCTCCTGTACGCTTCCTCTGTTACCAATACTTTCTCATGTCCACGTGGATCCAGTATTGAGATGCCGGGATTAACAGATGGTGAGCACCAAGGAGGAAAATATTGATAATTTTGTTTCTTCAAAGCAAAATTTTTTCACTCCCACTTTTTCCACTTGCTACTGCTGCGGCACAGTTTATTCGAGCATTTGCCCGTTCTGTGCCGCAGCAGTAGCCTGGCGCACGCCCGAGTGTGACGGGCGCGCGCCGAAGCAGCGGAAGAGCGCCCTCCGATCGGGGCGCTCTCCCTCCCGCTGCCGGGTCCGCCGGGTCCCCCGGAACCCCCTGCCGCCGTCCCGCAGATCGCGGGACACCAGGGCTCCCTCGGGGAGCCCTGGACGCGCGTGCAGGGGGCGCAGGCTCCCGAAGACGCGTGACCGCGCGTCTATGACGCGCGGCACGCCGAGGGGCGGCCACTAGCAAGCCGGGAAATCTCCCGGCTTGCGGATCTGGCCGCACTGCGATAAAGTGTGTCGCCAGTGTACCATTGGAGGCCCTCTGTTTGCCGTCTTGTTCTAGATCCAATCTTATGCAAATCTGAGTCCTTATTACCATCATCCTTTTCTACTTTGTATCTCCTAACTTCGGATAAAGTCATACATATTTAAATAAAGTAGGTACAGGGTTAATATTTTCCCACCACCACTATTACTGCATCACATAACCAACTCTTAATCGATTCCCTGGTGTCTTATGGAATAGCACCACTAAGTAAATATGGGTTCGTTGTGTCTACTGGAGACTACATCAACATAAGAAAGACATCAACAAAATATAAGTAATACACAGGTAAGCAATTTGTTCTTTATAAATTGTATTTTTATGTAGAGAGATGTTAAAATTCCTCACAACTTGAAATTAGTCTAGCAGGGGAAAGGTTAAAATATCTGCAAGATGGAGATACTAAACTGCAGCAAAGTTCTGTAAGGCTACTGAGTGGGTGGGGAGTTGATGTTTTCCTCCCGGAATTACTTTCAATACTCCTGATGAAGTCTTCATGGAATACTGTACACTGAGTATCAGAGGGGCTGTTCTCTCTACCACATAAAGAGTATAAAAACCTCCAGCAATCAGGGTGTGGTTAACATTACAGTCTGCCAGTGGCAGACACTCTGCCCGGCATTAGAAGAAACTCCCATATTGTAGGATCAACAAGAAGACCAGATAAGTCTTATCACTTTGATGCATACATCTCATTGTTGATGTTTATAAAGAGAAAAACAATTGGGTTCACTGAAAAAGCTGAACTTAATACTGACTGAGTCTAATCATTGCTGTGGTCATTTAGATGATGGTAAGTGTGGGATACTGAGGGAAGTCAGATGAATCTGTTTTGCAGTAGGGGTGCTGGTTTAATAAGTAGAATTGTAACTAATTAGCATATATAACAAAATAGCTGTGTTTATATTATATTTGGGTCAATATATCAATGCAAAGAAAATTGGGCTTTTATTCCCTGTATCATTATTTTTTCCCAGTCTTATCAAATGTAAGAAACAAATGAATCAGTTATTGGTATGCTAGGTTTGGGAAACTCTGTGATTTTTGCGAGTTACAATCGGATGTGTAGTGTTATCAGGAGGAACAGTGCAAAGAGAAGCAGACCAGGAGCATGTGTGTCCACAGGGAGTATTTAAACCTCCTTGGATGGACATTATGATTAAGCCTAACGTAGGGGGCCAGGAGACCTTGAAACATTTCTCTACTGAGCCCATATAACAGCATGTTTGCTAACTTCTGCTTTCTCTGTGTGCGCTGATTTTTTTCTGTATTGCTGTTTTTTTAAATACATTAAAGAAGAAACATAGTGAGACCAAAAGTATGTCGCAAGACCTTCATTTTCTTTGATTTACTTTTTCAGTGCTGATCCAGTTAGTTTTTTGCATAGTTGTATGCATCTTGCGGTATAGATGCAGGATCATAGCTGCTCATTCTAAATCTTTTTTGTGTTATCTGGAGGAGCAATGAAGCCTTGCACATCTGTAGTTATGATTCCAGGATATTCACATTTTCCATTAAGAAGCTGTTTTTTTTAAAGATGAGTTGAATGCCTGAAGACATGTAGCTTTGCATATATTGAGAGTAAAGTAGTCCCACGGGTATGGAGAAGTGAGGGTAAAGGTTTTAGGTATTATATTGGGGTCAATATATCAATGCAAATTAAAAATGTGCTTCCCTTCCCTGTAGAATTATTTTCTCACAGTCTTGTCAAATGTAAGAAACAAATTAATTAATTATTGGTACAGCTAAACCCCGTTATAACGCGCCTCGTTATACCGCGATTCGGTTATAACGCGGTTTTCCCGTGGCTCCCGTTTTTAAAAAAAAAAAAAAAAAAAAAAAATTAAAATTTTTTTTTTTTTACATTTTTTTTTGCACACTGCACACACTGCACACACTCACTGCACACACACTGCTCATTGCTCACACTGCCACACTGCACACACACTGCACACTGCACACACACTGCTCATTGCTCACACTGACACACTGCACACACACTGCACACTGCACACACACTGCACACTGCACACACACTGCTCATTGCTCACACTGCACACACTGACACACTGCACACACACTGCATTCCTGCACACACACACTGCACAACGCCATTGCTCACTGACACACTGCACAACACTGCACTGCCACACTCACACTGCAAACTGCACACACCTGCACACAAGCTGCTCATTGCTCACACTGTGCACACACTGACCACAACTGCACACTGCACACTGCAACCACACTGCTGCACACTGCAATCACACACTGCACAGCACATTGTCTCAGCACTGCACACACTGACACACTGCACACACACTGCGATCCCTGCACACACTGCACATGCTCATTCTCACACTGCAACCACACACTGCACCACACTACATGCCACACTGACACACTGCAACACACTGCACAACACACCACTGCTGCATGACACACTGCTCACACACACTGCTCATTGGACACAACTGCACACACACTGCACACCTTCACACACACTGCACACACACTGCTCATTTGCACTGACCGGCACACACTGACACACTCTGCACACCACTGCACACTGCACACACACACTGCTCATTGCTCCACTGCACAACACTGACACACGGCACACACAACTGCAGCACAGCACACACCTCACACTGCAACACGACTGCATGCTCATGTCACAACTGCCACATCTGCAGCACACTGACAACACTGCACACACACTGCACACTGCACATCACCAATTATTATATAGAAATAAACAGACAACTGCACTTTAACAGATGTATTTTGCCTGTCTTGTGACTTTTGTTTCACAAAGTTAAGGGGGTGGGAAGTCATTGTGCTGTGGGGGTTGGGGGGGTGGCGGGGCCCTGCGCTGCGCTGCGGCTACGGCAGGCCCTGTACTGCGGTGGGGGGGGGGGGGTTAGCGGTCTGTGTGTGTGAGTGCCTGTCTGTGTGTGTGTGTGAGTGCGTGAGTGCCTGCATGTGTGTGCGCGCGTGTGTGTGTATGAGTGCGTGAGTGCCTGTGTGTGTGTGTGTATGTGTGTATGTATGAGTGCTCCAGCCCGAGTCCGTGGAGGGAGGGGGGGGGGGGGGGAGTAGCGGGTCCCTCCTGCAGCCAGTGGAGGGAGCCCCCCCTCCCTGTCAAACCTCCCACCTCCCGCTCCGGCTCTTACACTTACTTACACACACACTCAGACACTTACACACACTCACAGACACTTACACACACGCGAGGGCCCTGTGCTGCGGCGGGGGGGGGGGGTTAGCGGTCTTCCGGAGACTCCCATCTCCTGTCCCGCGGGATGAATATGCGCTAAAGCGCGGCGGCCATTTTTTTTTCTCGTGACCCCGTTAGTAACGCGGTGGTCTCGGGGTGGACCCCGAGACCCGCGTTATAACGGGGTTTAGCTGTATGTTAGTTTTGGAAATTATTGTATTGTATGTCTTTATTTATATAGCGCCAAAAGTGTACAGGCAGTCCTCGTTTTACAACGCTTCGTTTTACAACGAATGGCTTATCTAACGCTATGCAATGCATACCTATGTTCATTTTTAGAACGCCAAAACGACTTATCCAACGCTCTTACGACGCTTTGCAACGTTGTTTATGTGTATGTGTGTATGTATGTGTAAGAGCGTATATATATATAATATTATACTATATAATATTATATTATACTATATAATATATTATTTATTATGTTATATTCTATTTATAATACAGTATATACTATATAATTTATGTGTGTGCTGCATATCTTATTGCCTGCGTAAAATATTTGGTGTATTTTAGTGTTAAAAATTCCTTCAGGAACGGAACCTTTCATTTAAACAGTGTTCCTGTGGGAAAACGTGTTTCGCTTTACAACGTTTCGCTATCCAACGCCATTTTGAGTAACGCATTGTGTCGGATAACCGAGGACTGCCTGTACTCAGCGCTTCACAAAGAAAACAGTACAGGGAATTATAATAATACAATAAGTGCAGCAAAATCAGACAATAGAAAAGGAAATCCCTGCCCGAAGAACTTACATTCTAAGAGGTTTGATGGGGAACTTACAGAGACAGCAGGTGAGGGAATAAGTGCTGTAGATGGCAGTGATTGGTCACAATGGGTGGTAGGAGTGACTGAGTGTGGGGCAGTAACCATGAGTGCAGACTATTGGGATGCTTGATTTGTGGGGCAAGTTTTAAGTTTAGTCAAATAACTTAAGGGTTAACACGTGTTACAGCGGAAGAGATGGCAGGGAGGCGTGGGTGAAATCAGGTGTGTATGTCTGGCTTCAGGCTTAGGGGAAATCCCCAGCAGCAGGAAGGAGTAGATAGAGGGTGTAAATAGAGGATTTGTGGGGGGTGCTTTTTATTGAGGGGTAAAGAAGTTGTTGAGAGAGAGGTGTATAAATAATGGTGCAGTGGGGAGTGGGGAAGTTGGCGAGAACAGAGACATTCACCAAGGAGTGAGGAAACAGTAACAGAAAAAACAATAGGGAGAGTAATTATGTGATTTGTATGAGTTATAATGGGATATGTTGTGTTATCTGGAGGAACAGTGCAAAGAGACGCAGAACAGGAGCACGTGTGTCCACAGGGACAAATTAAACCTCCTTGTTTGGACATTAGGATTAAGCCTAACGTAGGGGGCCAGGAAATCTTGAAACATTGCTCTATTATGCACATATAACAGTGTGTGTCTGCTAACTTTTCCTTTCCCTGTGTATGCTGATTTTTTCTGTATTGCTGCTTTTTCTTTTCTTTTTTTATACATTAAAGAAGAAACTTGGTTAGATCAAAAGGAAAACGTAAGTCCTTCATTTTCTTTGATTTACTTTTTTCAGTACTGTTCCAGTTTATTTTTTGTGTAGTTGTAGGAATCTTGCCGTATAAATGCAGGATCACAGCACCTACAGCTGAATTATAGTAGACATGATAAGTGCTACAGAGTAAGTGCTACAGTGCTTCTATTTTGATCTGTAGTCATGATTCCAGGCTATTCACATTTTGCATCTTGAAGCTGTTCTCCAAGACTGGGTTTGAACACCTGCAGACATGTAGATTTGGATATATTGAGAGTAAACGAGTTTCACCGGTATGAGGCAGGGAAGCAATTTTTTTTTTAGGTGAAACAGAGCAGTAAAGACAATAGTAGTGCAAAGGACACAGTCGTGAGCACAGTGTAGTGCTGAAATTAAGATTGAGATAAAGGGAGGGACATTGGAATGGGTGCTTTTTCAACCTTTAACAACATCTCATCTGAGGACATGACAAGTATTGATGAAGTAATTTGTGTTTACTCTGTCATAAGGCGATGCTTGAGAAGAATCACACAATTGTCACTGAATTCCTGCTTCTTGGATTCTACAATATTCACAGCTTCAAGATTTTACTCTTCACTGTGTTCCTCGTGACTTACATTATGACCTTAAGTAGTAATCTCCTGATCATCGCATTGGTGTCAACCAGTCACCAACTTCACTCTCCCATGTACTTCTTTCTTGCCCACTTGTCCGTCTCCGACATCCTGCTTACCATGGTTATTTTCCCCAACATGCTACGCCTCATATGGGGAGAAGGTGGCACCATTTCCGTTGCTAGCTGCATCAGTCAACTTCACTGCTTTCTTTTCTCTGTGACTACAGAGTGTTTCCTTCTCACAGTGATGTCCTATGACCGATACCTGGCCATCTGTCAACCGTTGCACTACACCACCATTATGGATTTCAAGCTTTGCCTCCAGCTAGTCATTTGGTCCTGGCTTGTAGCATTCGTGGTGACGTTAATAGTTATTCTTCAGATCAGCCAGTTACAGTTCTGTGGCCCTAATGTCATTGACCATTTCTTTTGTGATTTTGATCCTCTTCTAAAACGCTCTTGCTCAGACTCCTCCTTCATAGAAATTGAAGGCTTTGTGATATCCACCTTTGTGGCCCTCTTACCATTTCTATTTATCATTGTAACCTACATATGTATCTCACTCGCCATCCTCAGGATCTCCTCTACCACTGGGAGACAGAAAGCCTTCTCAACATGCAGCTCTCACCTCACAATTGTTGGTATATATTATGGGACACTGATTACTATCTACGTTGTTCCATCAAGAGGATACACATTTAACATAAACAAGATCCTGTCTCTATTGTACACAGCGGTGACTCCCCTCTTCAACCCCATCATATACAGCCTGAGGAATCAGGAGATCGGTTCTGCTCTGAGGAGAAGATTTCACTATTAAACAGATTTCTAGCACGAAAGGAGGGAGAGGCAACCCAACCTATGGACCTCTTTCAACTGTAAAGATGGTAAGATTATTCATATTGAATTTATGTAGGGACCTCTGGAGTAGAGAACAATGTATAAAATGCTTAGTGCTATCTATCTTGACATATTATATAGTTAAATACGTATCTGTACATCTTTTCATAAGCAAAGGTAATTTAGTTCAATTATTTGGCCAAAGTATTTGAAACCTACAGCCATGTCACAGTATGGTCCATCTGTAGGTCCTATACAGATAAGTATTTATCAAGTTAGATTTAGCACTAATCATTTTGTTAACTTTTGTTCAATAGATGAGATTACAATCCTAGTAGCACTCTTTTTGACACAGTATATATGATGGCAGATGTGGGTTCTGAGCTTACAGGGGCTTTGTCCATTTGTTAATTTCAGTTGGTAAAAAAAATTGAGGTTAGTGACCCCTCCACCTTGTTTCCAAGCCCACTCATCCCACCTTTTTAAGTGCAGTTCTTGCTAAGCAATGTAAATGACCAGTCTATTAAAGACAGCAATCCCTTCATTAGGCCTGTAGAGCCAATGATAATTGCATGTGTGGGCCTGACGTTGCTAAAGTTGAGACGCGCGCACGGCCGTGAGCTTTTTGTTCATTTATTCACTTTGTCCAACTGGTCTGAGCTTTTTTGGAGGTTAGTGGCCCCTCCCCACTTTCCATATGTACAGGTCTTTTCATGCAGTTGTTTGTGACAGATCCAATCCAGATCATTCTTCCTGTAATTATACAGGTAAATAAGAATTTTAATCAGTTAGTGTTAGGACCTGCGATATTATGGGAATGCCTTGAAGTGGCTTGCAGGCTTATAATGCTTTGGCTAAAGGGTTAAACTAAATTACCCTTTTTTCAATATATATAAATATGTATTTCATTGTGTATTTTTGTCATATTGGAAATAGCTCTGGGCTCCTTTTGTGTTTTTTTGTTTGTTGTAGATCTAAGGAAATACAAGAAATGTGTATTTTCGTGCCGTTGCTGCGCCACGTGACACTGTGAGCCAATCACAGTGCGGCCTACCCTTCTGACGTCATGGCTACGCCCCCTATCCGCACGCGTCATCGGTTATACTATATGCACAAAATGCGCTCGTCACGTGCACGCGCAACGTCGTGCACGTGGCTGCAGGCACGCCAGCACTTACTATAAGACCAGCCTTAGAGAGGTTATGAGAGCTTTGTGCAGGTGCATCAGTGTTAGGACCTACAGATGGACCATATCGTGACATGGCTGTGGGCTTAAAATACTTTGTCTAAAGAATTGAACTAAATGACCCTTGCTTATGAGAAGATATCTTGTATATGTATTTAACTATATAATGTGTCAAGTTAGATGTAGCACTAGGGCTCTTTGTCGTTTGTGCTATACATGAGGTCACAATCCTACCAGCACTCTTATTGACACAACATATATGAAGGTGGATTTGGGTTCTGAGTTTAAGGGGCAGTGTGCACCTCTGGAGTAGACACTGTTTAGTTTTATGACAGTTTACATCTTACTGATAATATTGATTCCAGAATGAAATGAAAGGTTTTAGCCTTTAACTGCACCCAATTCTATAGAAATTGGTAGTCAGACTACCTTCTAAATGATTAATTAGAGGAATGCACTTTAGATAGATAATCTGTTAGTCCCAGTTACAGACAAACCTGATAGGGATTTAATTTGTATAGTCAGTACAAAGGAGGATAATGATTGAACATAAAATCACATTTAATTCATTCAGAATTAAACCCTTGGCATTATCTCTGATCATACTAATAGCGGGTCCTTCAACCGGACCAACAAGTGTGATATGACCCTAAAGAGCATAGAAAAAAAAACATATATGGCGCATACACTTAGGTATATGTGTGGATATAGTTTTAGAAGGTTGTGGAGGGTGTACCCAGTCACTTATTTTAAAGTCTTGAACATGCACAAATATTGTACTTAACTTAATTTGCTTGATGTTCTTTCACACTATGAATAATGTCTTGGTTGATGATTCCACTCCGCTTAGTTGTATGCCGATTCTTGATGAAGAGAATAGAAGGGTACATAGCATAATAACATTTTATTAAATAAAAGAAAAAAGAATGTGTAGATTACACTCACAAACGGTGGTGTTAGATGGGCAGTTTGAATAAAATGCTATCCAGCAATATGGTGTCCACTTGTCACTTCTAGGCACAGAATATTATTGTCATCGATGGGCGTCTGCAATTTGGATGGGGCTGGGGTTTGAGGCCAGAGTCCTTGACGTCTCACAGCTCCTGACAGCTGTCTGGTCGGTCTTTAAATAGGAATGGCTCCTGCTCTGGTGACCACAGTTTGAGAGGTAAGCTCCCTCTTCCAACTGCTGCAAACGCTTCCTGGGTAAGGTTTGATGCCGAGTTCCGATAGTGTGGTGGCCTGTGGAGGTCACCGGAGTGGGAGCCATTCCTATTGAAAGACCCACCGGACAGCCATGAGGAGCTGTGAGAAGTCAAGGACTTTGGCCTCACACCCCAGCCCCATCCAAACTGCAGACGCTCATCGAGGACAATAAGATTCTGTGCCTGGAAGTGACCAGTGGACACCATATTGCTGGAAAGCATTTTATTCAAACTCCCTATCTAACACCGCCATTTGTGAGTTTATTCTACACATTCTTTTTTCTTTTATTTAATAAAACGGTATTATGCTATGCACCTTTCTATTCTTTTCATTAAATAAACTGAGCGGAGTGGAATCAGCAGCCAAGACATCTATCAAAGTGTGAAAGAACATCAAGCAAATATTTGTGCACATTCAAGACTTTAAAATAAGTGACTGGATACACACTCTGCAACCTTCTAAACTTGTATCAACTCGTATCACCTAAGTGTATACCCCACATGTTTTTTTCTTTTCTCTATTGTCTCTTTGGAGAGAGGTGGACATCTCTCCTTTAAAACATTGACTGCTATTCTTGTAAAAAGGTTTCTTGCACTAATACACTTTATATTTATTATCATATTTGGTTATAATATATTTAATATGACTATATCCAATAGTGTTATATTTGGGTCTATATAGCGCTCTTTTTTCTTTTTAAACTACTGATATGTCCCTATGATTCGTTCACATAAATTCTAAGGATTGTACTAAGATCAGGATGTTACCCCCCACATGCAGCAGCAGCAGCAGCAATATATCTGTAGGACCCCATACCCATTCCCGGCACAGCAGCTTTTGTATTAACTGGTTTAATCGCATACCCCTTATGCCGTCTGATGAGAGTTTCATGTCCTCGACTCTGACCCAACTGCTTTCCATTTTGCCTTTTTGCTGCTCTCTTTGTCACCTTGTGGACTTACAGTAGGAACCCCCACAAATCCATGCTTCCCAGGGGTGACTACTTGAGCAACAATAAACTACATCAAAACCCTAACCTTGTTTCACTCCATACATGGCCTAAAAGCTTTTAAAGGGATCCGATGACCACCTGCTCAATTTCTTTATTACCTCATCCCCTAAACTCAGGCTGGATGCCTACGATACTGCCCCAATCCATACAAAGTGTAAATGTACCACAATTCCACCCGTTTACACCTTCTCCAAACATCTCTTCAAAAGCCTGGTGAACCGGAACCAGGACATTGGCGAGTCATCCTTATTTATCAAGAATGGCCCCCACATGGAGGTCTGCTTTGCAAATGAACCCCCACCTTCTTAACTGGGTAGATTACGCTTCCTTCCAATCTCCCAAAAGAAACTCTCTTCCCCTTCACAACCTAATCCGTCTTTGTCCTCCTAAACAGGAAACAGAATTTTGGAGCCTCCAAAACACATCTTCCATTGCAAACCTTCTAATTCCTTTTTGAAGCACAGACCAACTCAGTAATCCACAAGGCACAGAGGAATACCAGCTAGAATGCCACGCTAAATAACTTTGCCTCATATTGCAAGAAATAGACCTCGTGTGTCACCCTTTCCAGTACAGTGATTTCCACAAATTAATCTCTGGGAGATAACACCTGAGTTATGTCCCTAAGAGAAGCTCTCCAATATGCCTTCACTGCCCCTGTCCACCAAGCCAGTGTGGAAGAGGTTAACTGTATGAGGACAAGAGACACTTCAGACCACATGGAGTCCACCAACCCTTCCCCATTCATGTCTGACTGAGGTACTGTGTGCAGATTTTTTAATTTCTATCAAAGAATCTCTGGGACATAACACCTGTGTCGCCCCAAAGGCGTCTCCCAAAGATAGACTACCCAATATGCCTTCACTGCCCCTGTCAACCAAGCAAGCATCTAAGGGGTTAACAGCATAAGGACAAGAGCCACTTCCGACAACCTGGACAATTAGACCCTCTATTGTGCTGCTTTTTTTTATTTCCACAAAAGAATATCTGGGATATAGCACCTTAGTCGCCTGAAAGGTGTGAGCCTTTGGCAGCTGTCGTAGGGCTGCCAAAGGGTGTCAATGTTTGCTGCCGTTCGCTGATATTTGGTAATGTTTCAACTGCTCTATTGCTTCTGAAACTCACCAACTCTCTCATCCCCTGTAGCCAATATCTCAACTTACCCTGCCTAAAGATTGTAAGCTATTTGAGGCAGGACCTCTTCTAAAACGTTGAAGGCCTATCGTACCTCTTGTAAAACAATCTCTTGAAATATCTGTAAACTGAATGTGTATAACCTTTGTTCATTTAATGCAACCATGTATTACTTAAACTCTGGCTTTTCCTGGCTGTCTCTTCTGTAACAAAATAATTGTATTTAATTGTAGCTGTTCTCAAACTGACTGTAAAGTATTGTGATATCAATTTAAGTTGACACCTGTATTTTCTTTTAAAATGTATTATGATGATGATGATGATGATGATGATGATGATGATGATGATGATGATGATGATGATGATGATCAAATTATGACAGCTATTATCGAGACTCTCTCATCCTTGCTTCTCGTCTTCCAAACTGCCAACCGTCTATGCACCACAAAATCCTTGGTCATATCCTTCCTACCATACAACTTTAAGAAAAATGAGACACCCACCAGCATTTTATCCACAGAGGACACTGAGCACCCACGTTCTTTCTCCCTTGCATCACAAATGCAATTAAATTCTCACAGGAAGCCACCTCCTCATCGCCCCATCACCTACTCTACTTCCATAAACCCTCACTATTCACCCCAGGCCCTCTCATATGCTGACCACATTTCAGGTGCTACAGAGGACCTCACAAGAGTCATTATGTGTCTATAGCCAACATCCACAGACTTCCCTGCCATATCCACATTCGACACCTGCTCCCGAAACACAGCAAGCTGAAAAAGAGACAAAGCACCCGCTGTTCTGTTTTCAACTCCCTGAACATTTATTTTTATTTATAAAATGTTTTACCAGGAAGTAATACATTGAGAGTTACCTCCCATTTTCAAGTATGTCTTTGGCATAGAGTTAAGATGACAAATAATACATGGTTACAATACATAGTTACATAAGTGAACAGGGTATACATTATATACAAGACATTGCATGCACAGTTAGAGATAATATATGTTATAGGCGTATGTAACAGTGGCAGGCCAGATAAAAATGTGAGACAGCTTTAGTTTTGAACGAACTTAGACTAGTGGTGGCTTTGAGAGTCTCCGGTAGATTGTTCCAGTTTTGGGGTGCATGGTAAAAGAAGGAGGAGCGGCCGGATACTTTGCTGAACTTTTGGACATGCTAGACCTTGAACCATATGTTATAACCAGTGGCGGATTTGAAGATCTGCCGCCTCTAGGCACTTGCCTTTGGTGACGGCCTCCTTGCTGCTGCCCTCCTCCTCCTTCCGAATCACAGCATCACATTACACTGTGGACAGCACCAACGTAATGTCACATGGCAACGCGACATCATGATGTAATTTGACGTCGCCTCATCACGTTGCAATGGCAATGAGACGCCGTGTGACCTCACATTGGTGACACTGTATTTCGGAGGAGGAGGTGGGTGGCAGCAAGGAGTTGGCTGCCAAAGGCAAGTTCCTTCCCATCAGGCCAGAGAGCACAGCATCTGTATATGGGGTGGACATTTTTGCCCCCCCAAATTTTGCTGCCCTAGGCCCGGGCCTTTACCAGGCCTAATGGAAAATCTGTCACTGGTTATACCTGAACCAGCCCCCAACACCCACAATCAGCTGGCCAATGTTCCATAGACCAGCGGCCTTTAAAGAATGCCCCAAACCCCACCGCACCAGATGCATCTGTAAACAGCTCGATTTTCTCACTCTACACCGCTCCATAGAAAGGCATTCCAAACCCTCAGGCCAACTTTAATCCTTCTTGACACCCTTACAAAATGATACAGTGATTTCACACCAGAGATGGCGAAAGGTAAGTGATGATAAAACACTCTGCCCATGGATATAATTCTTCTTCAAAATGTAGATTGCCCAAGAGTGACTGAAACTGCCTCAACATGGACTTTTATCTGCCCTGGCTACAGTTACCAACTGCAACCCCTCCAGCCCTTCATAAGAAACTGACCCACTCAGCTGAACATTTGATGCTGCATCCATAATCACACTTCCTTAAATTGATTATGTCCCCTTTCCTCATTGCAAACACCATCACCCAATTACATATTACCTGCCACTACAACTGCTACTGAGGCCATCAACCCGTATCTGAGCTATCTCCTCAACACAGACTCTGCACTATTTGGTGAACCCACTGTTACCATACTTAGAATACTAGCCTCCTTCTGTGATCCCAAGTTAATAAAAAATTCCCTCAGGGCCCTAAAAAAACACTTCTTCACTGAAACCACACTCTGCAACCCCATGTGCACCAGCGGCTCTCTCCCATGTACTGCTCCATATATTGAAATGTGAGTGTATTATGCATATGTTTGTCTGATATGCAATAGACCTTTTTTGCATACTACACCATTGTGCGCTCTTTCCTTTCCCTCCCAATCCCTGGGAGGGACTTAATAGGGAATTACCACACTAACAGCACACCATTCAAGACGAGTTATCGCATACAGCTATCCACCTGAGGGTCCTTGACAAGGGCTCTTATCAGTGAGAGATGGGTCTCTGATTTGCCTTTATTGACAGAAGGAATATGTGAGTGATACTGACACAACACTGTTTCGACTCACTTTTGAATATTGTCTGCACCATCATATTTTCTTCACTTTTTCCACATGTACTGTCGCGGCCGAGTTTATTCTAACATTTGCCCGGTCTCGGCCGCGACAGATACCGGGCGCGCGCCGGGTTGTCCCACACGCACGCCGGAGCCTCGGAGGATCGGTCCTCCGATCGAGGCATCCCGCTCCCCTCGCCGGGTCCACCGGGTCCCCCGGAGCTCCCCACCGCTATCCCCCACATCTCGGGACACCAGGACTCCCTTCGGAGAGCCCTGGGCATGCACGCCATGCGCGCAAGCTCCCGATGAAGCGTGACCGCGCATCGGTGACGCGCGGCACCCCGAGGGAATTTAATAACAAAGCCGGGAAACCTCGCGGCTTGCGGCTCTAGCCGCATTAGGCTAAGGCCCCGCTCCCAGAGTCAGCGCACCCGCACTGCTGACAGGCGGTGCGCTGAGATACACAGACCGCGATATGCGGTCTGTAGGGAGCGAGAGCCGGAGCGGGAGGTGGGCGGGTGGTGGGCGGTTTGACAGGGAGGGGGGGCGTGGCTTGAGCGGAGGGACCCGCTACTCTCCCCCCCCCTCCCTCCACGGACTCGGGCTGGAGCTGGAGCTTCGGTAAGTATTAAACACACACACACGCAGGCACTCATACATACACACACACACACACACACACACACACACACACACACACACACATCACACCACACACACATGCATTCACTCACTCACTCATACCACACGCGCGCACACACAGGCAGGCACTCACGCACTCATACACACACACACACACACACAGACAGAGGCAGGCACTCACGCACTCGGGCACACACATACACACACAGACAGGCACGCACGCACACACACAGACACACACACAGAGAAAGGCACTCACCTGCTTTCACTCCACACTCCTCCCCGCTCCCCGAAGCCTCTCCTCCTCCCGCAGCCTCCCCTCCCCATTGGCTCACAGCCACACACGTCACGCGTCAAAGCTAGAAAACACCATTCTCTGGTGTCTCCAGCGGCTAACGCGCGACAGCGTGTAGTCAGCTGTGCCGCCAGTGGGGACCGGGACCGGCTCGCGAGGATTCCCCTGCTGGTGGGGAACTCGCTACATTGCCGCCCGCGCCAACGAGCGCAGCGGGACCGAGGCCTTAGAATAAACTGTGTCGCCACTGTATCTACTGAGATTTACAGCGCTCCCTTAACCTGGAAGACAACGCTTTGCTATTGGACCTGGACAGTCCTCATTAAGGGTGTAGAGCTGCTGCCTTTTATTTATATATTGTTCACTATAGTTGCACTATTCACTTGTGGTGATATTTATGTATTATAATTTTTTTGCACTTTTATTAACTTTTATTTGGGTGTATTACATTCACATTAAATAGACACTAGTCGTTATCCTCTTACATGAAGCGCCCGGTATCATCTTTTCTGTTTGTACATAACACATCAACCTGTGGTGATAGAGGGTCCCTCAGCAACTTAGTCATGCCACCCCTCCCTTAGAAGTCAGAGACTGTGCATGATAATAGAACAAGGATCAGGAGAAGAAGTAAAAAAATGTACCCTGTATAGTGCTCAAGTACGTTTGTTCTGCATGCCTGATGATGAGGTACTCCATAGGTCAGCTTTTAAACGATGCATGATGATAAAAATATGCGTTAACTTTACGTACACAAATGTAATACCTAATTGTAATTATTTTAGACAAGATGCTAATGACTCTGTTGCTCCTTACTCCAAAATCAAGTCGTACACAGCCAAATACCGTAGGCACAGGGCTAATATTTTGACATCACCGCTATTACTGCATCACCTAACCGATTCTTAATCAAGCTCTTGGTGTCTTGCAGAATAGCATTAAGTGAATATGGGTAATTGAGGTGGATAGTCTCCTTGTGGCCTCCAGCAATAACAATACAAGCTGCATAGACAGTATACCTTAGGTCAATTTATGAGACAGGAGAAATTGTTAAGGTTCTGTCTTCAGCTCTGTGCTTTTTTCCTGTTGTTTCTCAGTTACCTTCATCCTAGTTTCTGTCTTCTTTGATACTATGTCAAGTGTACTATAACTGTAATTCAGTCTGTTGCCTTAGTAACTACTTTTCCCAGACCCCTGGGAGTTGGTATGTTCCTCCCTCCCTAGCACTTGGTAAATTCCAGCTCTGTTTAGTGTTTGGCCAGTGTGACAGGGTGAATAAAAGCCACCAGCTATATGCCTGGCAGACATATGGTTAGTCTGCAGTGCAGCAGTGATGAGGTTAACTTCACCTGGGAAGCTCATGGCAATTAGTTGAATCCCAGCTGCCTAATCAAGGTGTTAAAAACCCCAGGATGTGCACACATGCAGCTAGCTGGTCAGGAGACAGGAATGAGTTACTGAAGAGATTACTGATACAAGGTCTGTTTGCAAAGTACATGGTTTATGAACTGTCTGGCTCCTGCATGCAAAAGAGTAGCTGCCTTATTTTTGCTCTGTCTGCTAAAGAGAAACTATTTTGCTCTGCCTGCTAAAAAAAAAGCTATTTTTCTTTTGTTTGCTGATGAGAAGTTATTTGTTTTTGGTGTGCTGTATATTTTAAGGCTAAAATAAATAAGCCTTATTCAAAGAACCCGCGTGTTTAGTTGCATGTACTCTGCAACAACCAGTCTGCAGTGCTTTCTTTTCAAAGCTTGTATCTACAGCTAAGTTGCCTTTCCCAACTTCACTCCCGGTCACATTATTGTTTTTTCATGGTAATTTATGCATCCTCAAAGTTTTCTATTAATTTCTGTTTGTGCTTGTGAATAAAGTTATTCAGAAATTCAAGGAGGACTGCATTTTGCATGAAGGAGATGAGTTTAACTGCCTCTCAAAGCTTACTGGGCCCCAGGGTGCCTAGGACAGAACAGTAGTCTTGGTTCTGATTTCAAAATCTACGTGGGGCCTTTGTAGACAGATATGATCGCTCTCAGGCAACACCCTTAAAAGCCAAAATCCCAGAGGGTAGAGATCATATGAGCCCAGTCCACTTATTGAATGCTTTCTCTGCATCGAGTCCTAACAGCATCAATGGGAATTTATTTTTTGGGGGCTATGGCCACTAAGTCAATTATTCTTCTGGTATTGTCAGGGGCTTGTCTGCCAGGTAGACACCCTACCTGGTCTGGGTTAATTAGGGAAGGAAAGATAGGGTTAAATCTATTTGCCAGTATTTTAGAGAAGATATTTATGTCTATGTTTATTAAAGAGATGGGTCAATAGCTGGTACAGCTTGACGGGTCCTTTCCTTCATTGTGAATTAGTGATACAGATTGCAACGGGAGACCAGGACTTTTAACACATTTATATTTTTAGGATCATTCACTAGACAAAACAAGATGGTGGAATAAAATTAGGTTTATTCGGGTAAACCCGCGTACACACAATGAAATACAAAATACAGACGGAATATACACACTTACTGGGGGTTGAAAACTAGACTTTCCTAGTTGCAAGACGTGTGCTTCAGCAAAATGCTTACCCTGTTCACTCCATGTCACTGAAATAAGCCTGGAACAAGCAACATTATTTTTCAGAACTGGCCCTCAGCTAGGCTTAGGATTCCTTGGCACCTCAATGCCTAGTGCTTTGCTATTGCAAGCAAAACACATGGGAACTCCTACCGGTGCCTCACTGGACCAGTCCCAAGATTACCTATAAGTCTGAAGACTGAGAGAGTGAGATTTCTGATTGGGTAGTCCCTTAAATAGACTTCTGTGTCCTATGCCTAACACGGAACAGGGACTAGTGGCCAATCAGAGCGTGGGAACATTCCCACCAGCCAATCAGAGCAGGGTTCATCTGTCTGCTGATGTCAAGGAAGGGCGGGCCAAAAAGCATCTTCCCCCAGCAAACGTATTGCCACCTGCGGGGCAGGCTCCCCCAGGTCTGGCAGTACAAAAAGTGCCCAGCTGGGTGCCCTTTATTCTCTGGAGCTAACCCTCTTGGCCCATTACTCATGGTTCCTAGGGGCAGCCAGCCGGGCTTGGGACCTTTATTTGGAAGGCCAGCTACCCCCACCGTCACTCAGATGTAGTCTGCTTTATCTCCAACCTGCCCCAGCACATGTGCTGGTGAATTGCTAAGCAAACGTGGAGTGTTCACAGCAAAGTGCAGACCAGGGGGGAATTTCCCATCAGGATTAACACGGCGCAGGTCCTTGCTTCTGAATGGGACTCCCGCTGTGTTAATCCTACCGGGACACATCAGTCTGGAAGAGATGTGCAGTGGGAGGAGACAGAATCAATCCCTCTCTCTGTGCAACTCTAACTGGCGATCATGCTGCTTTTATTTTAATTACATAGTATTAAAGCAGGAGTCTCCACATTTATTTCAGCCCCCTGCTTACCGAGTTACAGGTCCCGGTATGGAGTGCCTGTATCTCCTACACATTTAATTGTCCCGGTTACGTGACACAGGAGAATTAAACTTGCATGAGATACCAGCACCCCATACCGGTCCTGTAACTCGGGAAGCAGGCGGCTTAAATAAATGAAGTTCAGCTCCAGAGACCCCTGCTTTAATTAAAATAAAAGCAGCACGATCGCCTGTATCTGGGGAAGCAGGGGGTCCCCAGGGCTGAAATTAATGTGATTCAGCTCTGCTTCAATCCTATGTTATTAAAATTAAATAAAAGTCTTGCGATCGCCTATTAGAGGTGCGCAGATAGAGTGACTGATTCTATCTACTCTCACAGCCCATGTCTTCCAGACTGATGCAGCACTGTAGAACTAACACAGTGGGAGTTCCATTCAGAAGCAAAAGGGAGACCCATTCAGAAGAAATAATCACAAGCGGGAAAGTAATTTTCTTGCTTAGTCCTACGCATTTATTCACGTACTGTGGCTTCATCAGGGACGAAGTCAGAACATGTGCAGGACGGGTATGACACATAGGATTAAACAAAAAAACTCCTGGCGCACGTGATAATTTTTAAGACGGTTACCCAGCCTCAGCACACTGCCCCAGTCCCTATCACTCGCAACGCTTATGGGAAAGATGTACTTCCGGGACTACTACCTCACTTTCGGAAGTCACAGCAACAACAAGGACGCCGGTCCAGGAAACTCCACGAAATAGAGGGACGGCCTCTGCCTACCAACAGAGTTTAGAGTTGAAATGAAGAGTAGTGCGCAGCCAAAAAACGAAGGCGACGGGTCCATATTATGCAAGAAAGAATTTAATGGAAAGACAATAGCATAGAGGAAAAAATCTCCTACGCGTTTCGTACCTTAGTACTGTATCAAGGATAAAGTACTAAGGTACGAAACGCGTAGGAGGTTTTTCCTCTATGCTATTGTCTTTCCATTAAATTCTTTTTGGCTGTGCACTACTCTTCATTTCAACTCTGGACTCCTACTTCAGCAGCTGCATGTCTCCTCCAGTCTAGGAAGTGGGTGATTGTGAGTATTATTATTTCCCATTGAATTGGACATTCCCAATGAAATAGAGGGTTTGTGATTTTTGTCACTCGTCCCGTTTTCAGGGATTACCTGTCATTGAAAGCATTTTATTGGATATACTCATCTTGTTGTATATATGATTATGGATTTACCCATCTCTCCATAAACCTGGATTTATTCTAGAGCGCCCTTACCACGTTCTACATCTACACCAACAGAGTTTGCCTGTTTTGACCGGAGGTCCGTCCTTGTGGATTTAACAGGCTCCAGCGGTATGTCTCCCAAGTGCCAGAGGCATCACGGGAGGTGAATACATCTCATCATCCACAGAGGCAGAGAGAGACTCAGGTCTCTACATACAGGCGACTATTTACTTATGAACTTTCTATATAAAGGATTTTATGCTATGGCCGCATCACCCTTTTTGTTTTTGAGGTTATCCGTTTCAAGAGGATTCGTCCTCCTAACATCTGGGGCAGCACACTTAGGATATCCTTATACTACTGTGGGACAGTGATTGAACATTCACTAACTCACCCACATCACTACTTCCCACCTGTTGTACTGGCTTGAATTTGATACAATTAGATTTCTAAATCCTTTGTATCATTGTTACTATGTGCACTTGCTGCAGTTTTGCATATTGTATTTCCAATTGATTCTTCCACAATCTATCCGAGAGGGATTAATTCACCTATACCACCGGGTCTCTCTCACCTAGCGCACCCCACCATCCCTCAGTTTTTTTCTTTTTGATATTGGCTAAGCTAGCCATTTTTAAGAACAGGAACCAGCATTTGGAAGGCCAGATCCCAATGACGTGGCAATGTTCCGGGCACTGGTACGCTCCCGTATCCGGGCAAAGTACACATATGCCGAGTCCACTGGGTTAGTTTCAGAGTTTGCCCCCCAGTTGGTGCCATGCGGGGTGCTCTGCTCGGTATCCCCCGTATGAATTTCTTTATATTAACACTCCATTTTTAGTGCACTTTATTTTCTTTTATTGTGGTTTATTCGGATATTTGTTTGTCTGGTTTCTTTTTGTTTTATTTGGTTCTGGAAACCAAGTAGGATTGTAAATCAACTGATTTGCCGTTTTTGCCGTTTTTGGAGCTACTAAAATATTCTCCCAAGTCTGTCCATTTTACTAGCGGTTGTAAAATCTCAGACCTTATTAGATGAGATCCTTGGGTTTCTTTCATATTTAGGATAACCTTATGTCTAACATAAATGTTTTAAAATCCCCTTACTGTACCACCTTTGTAAGCGTGGGAGGCTATTCAATGAATCCCTCAACATTTCGGTGCATACGTGTTCCTCACACAACCCCTGAACCTGTCGAGATTCACACTATGACCCCTTGCTACATAGTTATATAGTTACATTGTAGATGAGGTTGAAAAAAAGTAATATGTCCATCAAGTACAACCTATACACAATTTAGATGACAGAAACTTATCCTATATTTGTATTCACAACATTTTGATCCACAGGAAGACAAACAAAAAACTCCAGTGAATTAATCATCCAATGATGTCTCATAAGGGGAAAAATAAATTCCTTCCCTATTCCAAGAATTGGCAATCAGATCAACATCCTTCCCATGATTCATTGTTTGGTATATCCCTGTATACCTTTCCTTTCTAAAAAGATGTCCAACTTTTTTTGAAGTTATCTATTGTATCAGCCATCACAGTCTCCATGGTTAATGAATCCCACATTGTAACTGCCCTTACTGTAAAGAACCCTTTCCTTTGTTGCTGTAAAATCTCCTTTCTCCAACCTTAAGGGAGGACCCTGTGTCAATTGTACTGCTCTTGGGATGAATAATTCTTTTGAAACCTCCTGCCTGCACTTCCCTTTCTCTGACCTATTCTTCCCTTCTGTACGGAACCTCATTTAGATCCTTTATATACTGTATGTGAAAGTTTTGGTGGTATTCCCCCTTTCCCTTGTATCCTCCTAGATATACAATATGGTAAGACATTTCTCTCCTATGTATAATCCAGCGCATCTCAGAGTTTCCATTGGATTAAATGGCAATGTTGGTGCACAATATTCGAATATATTCCAGCATATAACATCAAAGAGACTTGGTGAAACCCACTACATGTTTTGTAGCTCTTCTATACTTCAGAATTTAAAGAATTCAGGGATAATTTTTTCAGTGCCATTTAAATACAAGTGGACACTCCCTCAAATACATTCTGCCTCTGTAATCAATCAGCAGAATATTTTTCTATTGTCGTATAAATGAATGGTTTTGGTCAAGACATTTCTCCCACCGCAGATATGATTGTTTATTTTTATGGGGGCTAGAATTAGTGTGCTGAGATGCTCAGGAGAGGGTAAAATATTGATAATAATTTTTGGGGGAACATGGACAGTTCAACAATTATGGTTTTAAGTCTGGGCCGTGTGTATCTATATATTCAATGAACAATGTACTCTGAGCTTTACACAATAGATTTATATTAGAATACTGGGAATTCCTAGACAATATGTGCATCAAACATACGTACAAGAACATGATAGGAAACAGAATTCCTGCCCTGGAGATATTATAATCTATGTGTGTGTTGGGAACTTTACAGATAGTATAGGGTAAGTAACACTTGCAGTGGATGGCAGTACCTGACTTTGATGGTTGGTTCCTGTGGTGTAGGGAGAAGAGGTTATAGAATCAGGCTGTTTAAATACTTTAGTCAAATGGTGTGTTCTTAGATTTGACTTGAAGGTGAAAGAAGCTAAACCAATAACTTAATTACATTTACCTCGGATTTAGGATCCCACACTAACACCATCTTTAACGACTACACACTAAGAAATCATTATAAGCTAACAAGTATTGTATTTATTTATAAAATGTTTTACCAGGAAGTGATACATTGAGAGTTACCTCTCGTTTTCAAGTATATCCTGGGCACAGAGTTATAATGACAAATAGATGGTGACAAATACATAGTTACATTAAGTAAACAGGGTTATATATTATATACAAGACATTGCATGCACAGTTAAATATATTATATATTATAGGCGTATGTAACAGTTACTGACCATCTTACCATGTGACATAGCTTTAGTTATGAAAGAACTTAGACTGGTGATGGCTGTGAAAGTCTCCGATAGATTGTTCCAGTTATGGGGTGCACGGTTAGAGAAGGAAGAGCAGCCGGATACTTTGTTGAACCTTGGGACCATGAACAGTCTTTTGGAGTCAGATCTCAGATGATAAGTGCTGCATGGTCTAGGGGTGAGGAGCTTGAATAGTATAGTATAGAAGAACAGCTAAACCCCGTTATAACGCGGTGCTTGTGGTCCAAAGAATCACATCGCGATATAAGCGGATCGCGTTAGAAAATTCTAGCCATTAACTTATACATGCTATCAATTACGTATGTCTCGTTTTGCACACGATAATTGCAATACTATAGAATAACAATATAGAAATAATGTACAATTGTATTGTTTCAATCTTTAATTGATGCATTGTACAATAAAGTATTTCAAACACCAATAATCAGTTATAAAGTATTCATAAATTCGAAAATTGGGGGCACGCTTGCATTGCGCTATAAGCAGATTCGCATTGTAACGGATCGCCTTATAACAGGGTTGAGCTGTGTAGAAGGAAGTATCGAAGGAATTCAGCAGATCTCAGGACTTCCTAATTAACCTTGACCCTGTAACCTAAGATATTTATAGAAAATATAGGAGAGAATGTATATTGTTGTTGATAAAAGTGAGTTAGATTTTTTTTAAGTTAATGAGACTGCTTCCAGTGAGTGAGACTGCTTGCCAATGAGGAAGACTACCTTTCAACAGGTAAGATTGTATTCAAATGAGTTAAATAGTCTTCCCATGAGTGAGACTGCCATAATGAGTGAGACTGCTTTCAAATCACTTAAGCAGCTTTCCAGTGTTTGAGACGGTCTCCTAATGAATTACACAACTGTCTAGTGAGTGAGACAGTCTTCCAATTTATGAGACAGCCGTCCAATGTGTGAGATAGACTTTAATGCATGTAAGCCAATTTAGACTATCTTCCAAAAATGACTGCCAGACTAAAACATTAAGAAAACAATGTCATTGGGGACCATATCGGCTTCAGAAAGTTGGGTGAGGATTCTGAATGGAATTCTGATTAATGATGCTTTTGGACCAAAACATCCATTTGTACAGTATATTGGGTGAATATTTCCTACTTGTGTTCTAAACTTGTCATGTCTGGGATACTGTTATAGACGTATAATATATTACTTATGAGATGAGTCCACATTTATCATTATATACACACACACACTCCACAGGGCAGGGACCTGTGCCTGCAAAATGTCTCTGGAAAGCGCTACATAAAACTAGCAGCGCTATACAAGAATATATTATTATTATTATTATTATTAAAGTATATAATAACTGTTTTGAAGAAAAAGCATGTTTGAATTCCGAAGCAAACATTGTTGTATTTCACATGTACAATATCATAGAGTTTTTGTAGGGATTTAATGTTAGTGATTTTGAATAGGCAGGACACCCTAGATCCAATCTTTTCAGTAAGTGGACATCTGTCATCAAAGTGTATACTCTGGAGGGATCAAACATACATTGAATATAAATCATCTTACTATTTTTACAGTACTGTTCTGTAAGAGGTTCATAGGTTGGGTTACCTCCTTCTCCTTTCAATCTGTTTAATTGTGGAATGTTCTCCTCAGAGCTGCCCTTATCTCCTGGTTCCTCAGGCTGTATATGATGGGGTTGAAGAAGGGAGTTATAACTGTGTACAGCAGAGATAGAACCTTATTTATGTTAAATGAGTGGCCTCTGGATGGAACAACATAGATTGTAAATAGTGTCAAATAATAAATGGAAACAACAGTGAGGTGAGAGCTGCAGGTGGAGAAGGTTTTCTGTCTCCCAGTGGTGGAGGGGATCCTGAGGATGGTGAGGGAGATACATACGTAGGTCACAATGATGAACCCAAATGGAAAAAGGGTTAAAGGGACAGACAGAAAATATAATTCAATTTCTATGAAGGAGGTGTCTGAGCAAGAGTGTTTTACAAGAGGAGCAAAATCACAGAAAAAATGGTCAATGACATTAGGGCCACAGAACTGTAACTGACTGATGGGAAGAATTAAGAGTAATGCCAACAAAAAACCAAAGAACCATGACCATATCACCAACTGGCAGCGAAACTTGAGATTCATAATGATGGTGTAATGCAATGGGTGACAGATGGCCAGGTATCGGTCATAGGCCATCCCTGTGAGAAGAAGACACTCTGTAGTCCCAGAGAAAGAAAAGAAGTAAAATTGACTTATGCAGCCAGCAACAGAAATGGTGCCACCTTCTTCCCATATGAGGCGTAGCATGTTGGGCACAATAATTGTGATGAGCAGGATGTCGGATAACGACAAATTTGCAAGAAAGAAGTACATGGGAGATTGGAGTTGGTGACTGGTTGACACCAATGCGATGATCAGCAGATTATTATTCAAGGCCATAATGTAAACCAGGAAGAACAGAATGAAGAGTGACATCTGGAAGCTGTGAATATTCTCTAATCCAAGAAGCAGGAATTCTGTGATTATTGTTTGATTCTTCCCAAGCATCAGCTGATGATGGAGTTAACACAAATTACAGATCACAACATTTGTGATATCCTCACGTGAAATGTGGTTAGAAGTTGCATTTCACTACCCTCTATTTATTGCTGCCTCACTTTTACCCCTGCTCTCAGATTATGGCTGTCTCCTTTCCACTCATATTGTCTCTACTTCACTCTTTCACTTAAAACCTTTTTCCTTACTGCCCTATAATTGTGAAACCACTTTACCTTCACTACATGCAAAGCTCCTTCTCTCCAGGCTTTCATGTCTAGTCTTGAAACATAGCCCCTAGATAGAACATGTCAATAGTCTGGAATCATGAGTTGAGACGTAGAAGACTTCATTGTTCCTCCCGATGACACAAACTATCATATGATAACTCATAACGTACGAGTGTGCATAGGTTTCAATGGCTGTGTTAGTGCAGAATATTCCAACGTATCCCACAATATCCAACAAAGAGGGCACAATAAAGCCTCCTACATCTGTACATCTCCCCACATCCACTGTTACATTCATTTACTAACCATCTTGGCCAGGCTCAGATATCCACTGAACTCCTTTTTCTGTAAGTTTCCCAAACATAACATACCAATACCTGATTAATGAGTTGTTTGCATTTAACAAAACTGTGAGATAATGATACACGGAATCGAAGCAATTTCTTATTTGTGTTGATACTGTACATATATCCCAATGTAATATCAACACAGCAATTTCTTAATAAATAAAACCTTTCCTCTCACTGCCACATACCTGTGGAACTCCTTCACCCTCAATATATGCACAGCTCCCTCTCTTCAGGCAATCGAGGTTAGTCTTTAAAAACAGCTACTAAATAAAAAATTTCAATAAGCTGGACTCAAGACTACAGATGTAGAAGGCTTCAATGTTCCTTGCAACATATCCCATGATAAGTTTATAACTCATAATACAATAAGGATTCCATAGATTTTAACAGCAGTGTTTAATGCAGAATATCACACCAGTTTCCCTCATATCCTACAAAAAGGGAATAATTAATCCTGATACTGTACATCTGTACCTATCCCTACACCCGCTATGGCATTTACAGTACTAAGCTTCTTGGCCAGACACTGATATCCACTGAATCGTTACCTGTACACTGTATCTGTAAGTTTCCCAATCATGGGCATTTTGGCTTCATAAAATGTATTGACTTTCATAATGCCAGCCTGCCCTTCTCTTTTCAAATAGACTATGTACTCCTTGAGACCTCGGCAGTGACATCCTCCAGAGCATTGAACAAAGCGAGATTAATTATTCAATATTGTTATAGGTAATATATTTCTAAACATACCAAAAACATACCAATAATTGTTTACATTGTTTCTTACCTTTAACAAAATGGTGAGAAAATAATGGTATAGTGAATCCAAGCAAACCTTTCTTTACATTGAAACATTGACACCAAAACAATATCAAAACAAATAATTTGTTTTATAGGTTATGGAGGTTAAATTCGTCCATTGGTATCGTCACCCCTACTGCAAAACAGATTCATTTGACTCCCCTCATTATCCCACACTTACCATTATCTATGTTGAACACAGCAATGATTAGACTCAGCCAGTATTTTGCTCAGCTTTTTCTGCGAACCAAATTAGCCTTCACTTGTAAACGTCCACAGTGAGATGTATATATCAATGTTATAAGACTTTGTGAATTCATTCTCTCTGCTTCTTGTTGATCCTACAATATGGGAGCTTCTTCTAATGCCGGGCACAGTGTCTGTCACTGGCAGACTGCAATGTTAACAACACCCAGATTGCTGGAGGTTTTTATACTCTTTATGCAGTAGAGAGAACAGTCCTTGTGATACTCAATGTACAGAAGTCCATGGAGACTTCATCAGGAGGATTGAAAGTAATTCCGGGAGGAAAACATCAACTCCCCACCCAGTCAGTAACCTCACAGAACTTTGTTGCAGTTTGGTATCTCCATATTGCAGATATTTTAACCTTTCCCCTCTTAGATTAATTTCAGGATGTGATATTGAAGAGACTAGAGAAGATTTAAGATCTTTACATAATATTATTCCTGGAGAACGAGTTGCTTGTCTTTATATTACTTCTATTTTGTTGATGTCTTCCTTCTGTTGATGTGTTAACAAGGAGACACAATGGCCCATATTTACTTAGTGGTGCTATTCTGTAAGACGCCAGGGACCATATTTAAAGTTTATTAATTAACGTAGTAATAGCGATGCAGTAGCATTCTTTGTAAAAAATAGTATTAAATTAATAAGCGAAATACTTATAATTAAAAAAAAACAAGAAACATAAAAAACACAAAAACACGAAAAAATACAGTGCATTAAGTGTACATAAAAGATATTGGGCTAAAGACTAAAGTGCATTTTAGCAAGACGGGGGTCTTCTGACAGGAAGTTGGAGTGATGCTGTGGCCGGGATGTGTTGATGTAAAGTCCGGGCTACACTCTCCGATAGCTGATGTTACGGCAGTCCGAACCTCCTGGCTATGCTGTACCAGCCAATGGGAGCGTGCACCAGACAGCTTTACATGACGTTTCGTTTCGCGAACTGATTTTCCGTTATAAGTACATGCCGATTTATATTAAAATGAATGTGATACTAGATTTCTAGAAAGACATAAATAAATCAGAGATTGTGCAAATACACTAAAATGGTTCATGGTCTACATTAGGGGTTCTCAACTCCAGTCCTCAAGACCCAACAACAGGTTAGGTTTTGAGGATATCATTGCTTCAGAACAGGTGGCGCAATCAGTGGCTAAGTGGAAGACTGAGTCACGGATTGAGTCACTTGTACTGAAGCAGCGATATCCTCAAAATCTGCCCTGTTGGGAGGTCTTAAGAACTGAAGTTGAGAACACCTGGTCTACATAAAAAAAAGTTCAGGAAAGACTAAAGGACGTCGATATGTTCAGTTTGGAGGACAGAAGGGAGAGGGTGGTATGGTTGAAACTTTCAAATATATCGGGGCATTAAACAAGGTGAAGAAGGGAAACATATTTCAGAAACAGAGATGTGCTAGAACAAGAGGTCATGCACTGACGCTGGGGTAATGTCAGGAAGTACTCATTCATGGATAGGGTGGTGTGTTTGTGGGCTAGACTCCTGTACCAACAGAGGAGAACATTAAGTGGAGAACTTCATTATGAACGTGTGAGTAGAGCTCAACTTTTTTCTCTCTCTTACAGGAGACCTGCACTTTGTATCTCTGTCCTAGAGGAGACCTGCACTTTGGGAGGGAGAGGGTAGAGGGAGGGGGGGAATGGGGGGGGGGGGGTGGGGGGGGGAGAGGGTAGGGGGAGGGAGAGAGAGAACGGGAGGGAGAGGGAGAAAGAGCGAGAGAGAGGGTAGTGGAAGAGAGAGAGAGAGAGAGCGGCACGTGACTGATGAGTGTTTACAGAAAGAGACAGCCAGGTGGAGTGCAATAAAAATAGAAAAGCCAATATCAGATCTCTCTGGTCTCTGATTGGCTGAGAGAATCGGTCACGGCCGGCTTCCCAGATCCAGGAGAGCTGCAATTGGCTGCCAGTACCTCTCCTTGCTGGAGAGGTCCAGGTGCTTGTGCAGATCCAGCAGAACCTCCTTGAAGAAGCACAGGCGCTTCTGCTCTGCCTCCTGGCAGCTCTCAAACACCTGCTCCATGTCCTCCATGTAACGCGGGTTATAGCGGTTCAGCTCCTCCAGCGTCTTCTCATACAGCGCCTTCCCCTGCGCGGGAGCGGGGGAGGGGGTCACTCGTAGTACTGCATTAACCCATTCCCTCCCACAGGGGCCTGCCGCCAGGACATGGCCGTGGGAAGGACACAAGGCTGCACACAGGACCACTACTTTCTATCTCTGTCCCATAAAGAACGCAAAAAGAAAAGGGCGCGATACTGCGCCTCGCTTCAGTAGAGAATAGTATGGGTGAAATAGGAAAACCCCGAAGGGTGAGGCACAGCATCGCGGCCTTTTCTTTTTGCGTGGCGCGTGACACGCCACGGGGGGTTAAATGGCGGGTCCCTGGCCTCTAACCTCCGCGGCCTCCTGGTTGCACTTCTCCACGCGCTCCTGCAGCTTGCGCAGCTGTTCCTGCGACACGGTGGCGTCCGCCTTGGAGTGGTTCTCGCGGGTCTCCGCTGCTCTCTCGTTCTTGCGGGCCGCGTGGTATCGCTTCTTTGTCATCTCCACCTGTTGGGGGGGAGGAGGGGAAGAGATGCATCAAAATAAACCTCATCCTCCCCCCCCAAGAGAGCAGAGCGGTGTAACCGCACTCCCACACAACTCCTCCCCACTCTTACGCCATGAAATCACTTCCCTCTTCTGGTCAGTGAGCTTCACGTGGTCCCTGTAGTATTGCCTGACGCGTTTCACCAAACTAGACTTCCTCAAGGGGCACAGCACTATAGTACAAGGGGCACAGCACTATAGTACAAGGGGCACAGCACTATAGTACAAGGGGCACAGCACTATAGTACAAGGGGCACAGCACTATAGTACAAGGGGCACAGCACTATAGTACAAGGGGCAGAGCACTATAGTACAAGGGGCGGAGCACTATAGTACAAGGGGCAGAGCACTATAGTACAAGGGGCAGAGCACTATAGTACAAGGGGCAGAGCACTATAGTACAAGGGGCGCAGCACTATAGTACAAGGGGCACAGCACTATAGTCCAAGGGGCATGAGGAAGTCTAGTTTGACGAAACGCGTAGGGCAACACTACAGGGACCAAGTGAAGCTCACTGACCAGAAGTACTGGGGAGGATCACCGAGGACATTTGAACCCCTATATGGAGTGACTCTCTGTGTATGGCCACCACGAGGGTTTGCTACAAGAAGCGTTTCTCCTGGACTGTACCATGCACCATTTGACCCAGAGGGTCCCACTGGCCACGTTTGCTGACTTGCCTGTACGTGTTTTTTTTGCCTTTTATTACTATTCTTGATAAAGTTTTCTACGTTATTCCTGTGTCCGCGGCTTCATTGTTGTTCCTGTACTATTTATGGAAGCGCGTTACACTATTTATAGAAGCGCGTTACACTATTTATAGAAGCGCGTTACACTATTTATAGAAGCGCGTTACACTATTTATAGAAGCGCGTTACACTATTTATAGAAGCGCGTTACACTATTTATGGAAGCGCGTTACACTATCTATGGAAGCGCGTTACACTATCTATGGAAGCGCGTTACACTATTTATGGAAGCGCGTTACACTATTTATGGAAGCGCGTTACACTATTTATGGAAGCGCGTTACACTATCTATAGAAGCGCGTTACACTATCTATAGAAGCGCGTTACACTATCTATGGAAGCGCGTTACACTATCTATGGAAGCGCGTTACACTATCTATGGAAGCGCGTTACACTATCTATGGAAGCGCGTTACACTATCTATGGAAGCGCGTTACACTATCTATAGAAGCGCGTTACACTATCTATAGAAGCGCGTTACACTATCTATAGAAGCGCGTTACACTATTTATAGAAGCGCGTTACACTATTTATAGAAGCGCGTTACACTATTTATAGAAGCGCGTTACACTATTTATAGAACCGCGTTACACTATTTTTTGTTTCTTTGTTATATTTTCACGTGGATGAGCGCGCGCGTCGGACTCTTTTGCCGTTACTCCTATAGTGGATTTGGATCGAATCTCCCCCATTACAGGGCAGTACGTTTATTTACGTAACATTTAAGATTTATTGTACGCTTTATTGATACACCGCATTTTGCGCTCGACCTCCTGTTCCTATCTAGCCCAGTTTTTAGGAATGGCGCAGCATGACGGAGGAGGATTCAGTTTACTAAATAGGAGACACAACCTCCCCCCACGTGTCTGATTTCTGCGCCCCAACAGCGCCCCCTATTCCTTTGAGGAATGGATACCAGCCTGGTGCTGCCCGGTGTGGCAGTATAATCTGATGAAAGGTCCATATGGGACCCGACACGTGGTTATTCCACTGTTCTTGGCTGTCACATTAAATGGGGAACTTCATTATAAACGTGTGAGCTCTACTGTGCATCTCTGTCCTAGAGGAGACCTGCGCTGTGTATCTCTGTCCTAGAGGAGACCTGCACTTTGTATCTCTGTCCTAGAGGAGACCTGCACTGTGTATCTCTGTCCTAGAGGAGACCTGCACTTGTGTATCTCGGTACGTAAGGAGACCTGCACTGTGTATCTCTGTCCTAGAGGAGACCAGCACTTTGTATCTCTGTCCTAGAGGAAACCTGCACTTTGTATCTCTGTTCTAGAGGAGACTGCACGTTGTATCTCTGTCCTAGAGGAGACCTGCACTGTGTATATCTGTCCTAGAGGAGGCCTGCACTGTGTATCTCTGTCCTAGAGGAGACCTGCATGTTGTATCTCTGTCCTAGAGGAGACCTGCACTGTGTATCTCTGTCCTAGAGGAGACCTGCACTGTGTATCTCTGTCCTAGAGGAGACCTGCACTGTACTTGGAAGAAATTGTTGGGATAGTGGGATAGCCTCCTCTACCAACAGAAGTGGTAGAAACTACCACAGTAAAGGGAATAACAAATCTTTATAATAGATATTAGTTTATCATAATTATAAAAGGAAGCCAGTGATCTAGCAGGATCTGTGGCTTTAGAGCAGGTAAGAAGATGGGCAGACACTGTGGGTCAAGTGGTTCTTATTTTCCATATAATTGTATGGCCCAGATCCACAAAAGGGTGCTAAGCTTTAGTTTCTTTTGAATGGGAGTGAAAGCGGGTGAAATCTTAGCTCCCCTTTGTGGATCTGGACCTATTTTTCCACGTAAGGTGTTGAATATATACTCAGTAATTATACGTAACAGTATTGCAATAGTATAAAAAAATCTGCTGCTTCAAGGACACTTTTTCAAATAAAAGAAATATTTACTGCACTCAACAAGAGTCCAATGTGACACCCTGCCCCAAAATGTGTCTAATAGGACTTTTGCCCATTGAAAAGCATAAAAACAAACATTAAACATAATATACATTACAATAAATAATAACATCAGAAATACTAAGCAATTAAATTCATTGATTGGCATTGTACCTACCTAAGCCCACAACAGGGACCTAGATAAGCACATTGCCAATCAATGAACACCCTAAAAATAAAATAAGTGTTACTTGCCCCTGACGGGATGAAGGATCATCCTCCTCATTGTCTGGGGCAGCTGCTGCAAAATCCAACAAAGTGCAGATGACCAACCATAAAACTAAAAATCACAAACAAATCCATGCCCAATGGCCCCCCAAAAAAATTGTTAAACATAATCTTTGCCCAATGGCACAAACCCCACCTAAATAAAACAATCATGAGGAACTTGGAGGTAGATCCCAGTGCAGGATTTCCCCCATGTTGTCACCTGACCAGTGACCCAGTCAATACTGGGGTTATGTTGCTGTAACCACGGGAAGCCCAGTAAGATGTGCAGGTTCGGTACCAAATGACGTCAAATGTGAAAGATTTTTTGTGAAAAATTCTCACAGAAATGAGCAACAGGACTGTCTCCTGAGTAATAGCACGTGGAACAAGATGTTTCCCATCAACAGCAACTACTGCCAAAGGAATGTTTTTGGAACGTAAGAGAATGGTGTGAGACGCAGCAAAGGATTTGTCAATAAAGTTGCCAGTAGCACCAGAATCCCCAAAGACCTGTGTATGTGTGTATGAAGTCCCCCATGATACATTGACTGGAATCAGGAGCGATTCACGGGATCTGGGAGGAGGAATTTCTGAAATTCCTACAGTGGATTCCTCCATACTCTTTAGGCACTGGCATTTCCCAACTTTGCGGACACTTCTGGCAAAGTGTTCCCTACCACCACATAAATGAAAGAGACTGTTGATATGTCTCGTGTGCTTCTCCTCTTCTGACAACCTCGTATCAGCTAACTGCATGTGCTCTTCTTCATCTGGAGGTGCCCTCGAGGGGAACTAGAAGTGGGGTGTGGGAAGAAATGTGGTAGTTCTGTGATATCATTCTCGCTTCATTTGATGTTCTTGAATACACCAGTCCATGAGTATACACAGAACGATGAAATCCTCCAAATTGTTGGAACATCTCAGAAAATAATCTCACCCTTCAGACCCTGTCAGAAAATGGTCCCTTGAGCCAGGTAATTCCAACTCATCTTGGCAGTTTAGATCCAGAATTCAATAGCGTATTGCCCCAGGGTGCATACACCCTGACAGATCAAGAGAAGTGATGTGGAGGCAGAGGATACCCATTCTGGGGCATCAAAATCCTCCGAAAGGTCTGGATGAAAGCAGTAGAATAATATACCAGAGGAACAGCACTCTCCCATAATGGAGATACCAATGCCAGGGTCTCGTCAGAGAGCAGGGAGCTGTACACCACCCTTGCTCGATGAGAAGCAAATATGAATTTCTGAAGCTCTTACTGAATGGGGCACTGGTTTAAGAAATCCCAGTAAGCATCAGGATCTCCTCCATAATGTAAAGGGGCGGGTATATAGGGACCCAAAGGGCTGGAGGAGCCACAACTGCATGGGCTTCACGGATTGTGCAATCTGGAGGGTATCCAGTCTGGCAGCAATGGTGTTCAGAGATGATTTGATAGGGCCAATTGTTGGACTTGGTCTGAAAGCTGTTTCTCGTGGTTTTCTTCAAGATTCCATTGGCAGAACCAGCCTTCCCTACCTCAACGGGGTCCATGTCTGTCAGAGCATAATATAATAATGCTCGTCTCAAGAGAGGAAGTGACCCGCAGAGCTGAGGTAGGATATGAAATTACCGACCTGAACTGCGAGACAGAGTCCTGAATTGAGCAGAGAGTAGTCAGGGTCACAGGTTGGGATCGAGACAGGAGGCAATGGTGCCAAGTCAGGGTCACGGGCAGTTGTCAAGGCAGATGGCCGAGGTGCAAGGTCGGGGTCACAAGCTGGGATCAAGGCGGGGTGCAAACAAACAGAAATGCTGGAGTCTAAGAGGAACCAAACAGGAACCATGCTCTGGCAGCTTCCTGGTGGGATTTCTGCCAATTTATAGGCAGGATACCAGTAATCAAGATGGTCCCAGTAGCTTCAGTGTTTGTGGAAGTGAGGAAAGAATTGTCAGGGAATAAGATGGTTGTTTGTGCTTCGATGTGGGTGCTAACAGCGCCAAAGCCATATACTTCCTTTCCTCTTACACTCCACCCTCCTCTTGAGACTTGAACTACCATATTTCTTATTCCTCAGTTTCCTGGGCCTCTTACGTCCTTTATTTTTAGCCCCAACCTCAACCCAAAGACTGCTTCCAGTACCCACTAGGATGGCCACTATTTGGACCTTGGTTTTCTTTTTAATATAATTTTTATGTGGTAATATTTTTTTTCCATATTAACTGTCTGTATACAATATGTCCACCCTCTTTGACACGTATAACAGATTATACATACTGTACACAAATAAAGGTATAGGCCTGTTACACCACGTTACCTGAGCTTATTACTCATGTGATTGAGTCTCTATAAGTTAAGCTCTATTTTTCTACCTTTATATTTTGCATCCCTATTATTTTTTTTACTCTTTCATTTGTAACTTGGTAAATTTTAACGCTCTTCCTCCTCCCTCCCGTGCAGTCTATTTTTCATCCTTTTTTAAAATTAGCTTATTATTTATTGATCATTTTCAGTGATCGTTTTCGTTCTCAGAACTTTTCATTACCCAACATGGCTTAACTTATATTAAGGATTTCCAGAGATGTTCCTAACCTTGCCTGATAAGATTATACCTTACCGTACAGTATATCCTTGCTATTGGTTGGGACCTTGTCAGTGTGTTTGGGATGCCTGATAATGAGTCACATGTAATTATTATATGGTGTTGTAAATTTGGGACACACAGTAAACATGCACGTTAACACTTAAGCATGTGGGCATCATATTCAACCACATGCTTATGACTTCAGATACAATCATATATATTTAAATAAATTAAACTCAGGGTTACCTTTTTCCCACCATTGCTATTGCTGCATCACCTAACCAACTCTTCACGTAGCTCCTAGTGTCTTAACGAATAGCACCAGTAAGTAAATATGGGTCGTTGTGTCTACTTCTAGAGGCCACATTAACGGAAGAAAGTTATCAACAAAATAAAAGTAATACAAAGAAAAGCATCTCACCCATCATACTGCACATTATAATATTATGTACAGAGCTTTTACAACTTCTCAGGTCTCTTCAGTATTGTCACGGTAGACCAGGTCTTATCAACACATTAATACCGGGATTCTGGACTGAGCACACAAGTTGAGTAAAATAAATTGTCATTTATTTCTTTTCAGACAGAGACATAAAGCTTCACAATATACACTTTATAAAACACTTACTGGGATGGGGAAAATAACTCAAATGTCCTTGGAACGAAACAAAGTCTCTGGGCACCCCTGCACGCATGCAAGCGGGTGCGCAAAATGATCCATGTAGCAGTTCCTGGCTACGGGCATAAGTTGCCACCCCTGTATTTCCGCCAAAAGGAGAAAGATCATTCAGTCATTACAGGGTTCGTTCGGGAACCCTTAGCTCTAACGAATTCCAGAAGAGGGGGACGATCCTTGGTTACGATATTATTAACCCTTCACACTCCGGAACCGCTGACGCTGGACCTTGGTCAAATCTTAGATGAATCAGGTGAATCTGCTAGGGACTTGCCAGCAGGCATTTTTATAGGGTTGAGGGTCCTATACCTAACATGCATAACCAATCCCGTCCGTGGGAACATTTCTCCCACCTATTCCCGACTTGCCAGTACTTTGAAAAAAGGGCAGAAGTTGCTTCCCGGTTTGCACGGAACAGGCGCTAACCTCACACTTAAGCTCCTTAGCATACCGGGACCAACCCCTTACCTGGTGACACTAAGTTTGGGGTTTGGCCACCAAGTGTGAAGTACCCATACTTTACTCCGGTATCTGGCACTTACAATATCCCGGCCATCCTAACACCTAGGATTGCTGAGGCTTTTCAAATCCGGACTTCTCATAGACATTGAGGCACAACTCTGCAGGGTGCCTCGGAAGTACGAAGATGAAAAATCCCTCAGTTCATTCATCCTTAACATATTTGCATGCTAAAGGATTTTTTCCCGGGCTGACAGAAAAAGTTTACTGTCTTTACATTTAAAACCACCAGTACAATACAGTTTATTAATAAAAGTATGTTCTGCTTATGCAACTATTATAAACCTTATATGTATGTGTATGGTTTCTTACTTCCTATCTGCACTCCAAAAATTAGATTGCTAGCTCACTCCTAGCACGAATTAGCTACTTAATTGAATGGGGTTGTGATGTGGTCTGCGGTTTAACCTACTTCTCACGCCAATATGTGGTTCCCCTTCAAGTTAAGGAGCTAACAAGGCGACTGATACATTTTGACAGAAAAGCACTTCAGCTAAACCGCAAAGCACTTATCCAATTGACTTTGCGGTTGAGAGATCTAGAGCTTAGAAAGTGATCCCTAAACTTTAAAGCGGCCACCCATACTTAGCCACGCTTCTTCAATCAGCCCTGGGTTTAGCGCTAGCAGCTCCCCCTTGTGTCGCAAAACCAATTGGCACAGTTTACATATATTTCTATCACTGCAGCTATAGACTGAGCTGCAAAATGGGGACAATAAAGATGGTGCATGGGAAAACATGTTAGTGTAGTGCACATACAGTTAACCCCTTCATTCCCAACGCGATTTAGGGTTAATCAGCCGGGTATATTGCCTTTATTCATGGCCTGATTAACCCCCTATCGCCACAAGTATCACAACCTGAAATTAGTCTACCAGGGGAAAGGTTAAAATATCTCCAAGATGAAGATACCAAACTGCAGCAAAGTTCTGTAAGGCTACTGACTGGGTAGGGAGTTGATCTTTCATGAGGACTGTTCTCTCTACTGCACAAAGAGTATGAACACCTCTATTAATCTGGGTGTGGTTAACATTACAGTCTGCCAGAGACAGACACTCTGCCTGCTATTACAAGAAACTCGCATATTGTAGGATTAACAGGAAGAACAGATAGATATTTCACAAAATCTTATTTATTTGCAACACACTGATTCACACATTTAGAAGTGAAGGCTAATTTGGTTCTCTGAGAAAGCTGAGCCTAATACTAACTTAGTCTAATCATTGCTGCACACCTCACTAATATACATTTCTACCCCTCACCAATCCTTGTCCTCTTTTCCCAAACCAACAACAATTAGGGCCATCTCCTCAGCCCCAACCTGGCTGGCAATTATGTTACGCTTCACTGATAAGTTCAGGGCCTGACTTTATAGGGCTTGAGTCAGTGTGTTTGGGATACCTGATCATGAGGCACAGGTAATTATCATATGCTCTCCTAAATTTTAGTCACCCCTTAAACATGCGCATTAACAATTAAGCATGTGGTCATCATTTTCAACCAGATGCTAATGACTTCAGATTAATACTTTTTTTTGCCGTGAGTGCAATGTCACGGTAACTTGTGACAGGGTATAATATACACCAAAATATCTGGGTTGAATTGAACACGACTTAATAAATATAGTTTATTCCTTAAAGAAGGTGAACACACAAGATATACAAATAACAGACAAAATAGACACTTACTTAGGGTTGGATTGATGAAGTAATCAGGTTACAGAATTAGAAATTCATCCAGCAATCAGACATCAAGTAGTTGGTAACAACGAAGACACGAAAAAGACAATGGGTATAGGGCTTACCCTCGTTTATATGGAGATTCAGCCCTATCCTTTAACCTTGGGGCACCTGAATGTCTAGCAGACTTCTTTGTAGTCAGGAACTCCTCTGTCTGCAAGTGTGAATTATGACACTTACAGACCACTCAGGCCCTGCGTTTCTCCGACCTATTGTACACAATCAGAGCGGTCAGCCTTTGATCAGAGGGTTTATGGTAGACCACTTGTCTCCCCCCTGAGCATTAACATACCATATGGGCTCTGGGTTTTTCTACCAGACCCAAAATACAATACATGCTTTAATATATACACATATTAAAATAATCCGTTCTGTGGGTCTGAGCGGGCTGAAATTTTCCAGTTCCTCATGCCGGAAGACCTTTGCCAAAGTGGCCAAGTTTCAGCTTTCCACGACCCCCAGAACCGGAGATACAAAAAAACATTTAAATTCCCCTATTAACTTTAATGCAGGATTCTCCGCTATAGCTAAAATAAATCTCTGCTTTTCACTCTCCCGTTGAAAGCAACGGGCTCCGCTTCTATAGGCTTTCAATGTAGCAACTCCGCCGTTGAAGTCAATGGGCTCCGCCGCTATA
This sequence comes from Ascaphus truei, assembly GCA_036426205.1. NCBI lineage: Eukaryota > Metazoa > Chordata > Amphibia > Anura > Ascaphidae > Ascaphus > Ascaphus truei. The sequence goes on from CM071586.1 coordinate 3,355,907, forward strand.
GGATTTCAATGGAGGAACTCCGCCATTGAAGTCAATGGTAAAATTCACAATCTTAACATTTGCCTATACTCCGTCTGGTTGATCAGAGAGGGCTAGAAATGGCCATGCAGTCATGCCGGAACAGTGACTACATGCAACCAAAATCCCAGCCCTCTGGTCCTCACAGATTCAGAGATATAGGCTACACTTTTTACACTGTTGGACTTAGCCGTTTTACAGCCACGCGGCTTTCCCCCATTGGAATAAATGGCCGGCGCCGCCATAGGAAATGCATGGGGCCGGCGCCGCCATAGGATTCAATGGAACCTCCGCTCATGGCGAGCGCGACCCTTTATGGGAGTCCTTAATCCTCGGACCCGATGGTGGTCGAGTGTGGAGGTTCCTAGGGTCAAGGGGCAAAAAGAATTTTATTCCTGGGTGCCCTAGAACCTAAGTTTCCCATGCCAATTGTATTTGAACTTGAACTCAGTGTGATCAAAGCTCTCTTTTAGACAATGTTTCCGCTCTTGCGGTCTGCGGTTTGGATGGCTGCCTGGAGGTCGGCGTCGAGGAATCCCCATTGAAATGAATGGCTCCATTGACTTACAATTGGGAACCCCCGCTCCTCCTCTCGGGCGCCACCTGCTGGTCTTCTATGGAAATGGGCCCAAACCACTGGATCCGCCATTGGAATGCATGGAGCTGCAATGGCGACCTAGGGGAGGCTGCAAAACGGAGCCTCAAAAGGCGGGAAAATGGAATAAAGGGCTATAATCACTTCTTTGTGGTGTGTAGGCGGTCACTGCAGCAGGAATTCAACCGAAAAACGGAATATTAAAAAACAGCTTTATTAACCTAGAATGTGCGCATCACAGAGATCACTCTGACGCGTTTCGTTCCGTGTGGAACTTTATCAAAACTCTTTGATAAAGTTCCCACACAGGAACGAAACGCGTCAGAGTGATCTCTGTGATGCGCAGCATTCTAGGTTAATAAAGCTGTTTTTAACCATTCACGTTTGCGGTTGAATTCCTGCTGCAGTGACCGCCTACACACCACAAATTGTTATTGCTACTTTGGCGGAGCACGCAGGCTGTGCTACACGGAGCTGGGAGCTGGTCTTCACTTCCCTTCCTGATGACTGCACTTGGTCCGCCCCTTGTACTGTTCCAGGGCTACTCAGGATCGCTGATTTGGCAGTGCAGTTCCCGTTCATCTCCAGCATAGCTGTCGGCCCTCGGGGATGACGTCACGAACCAGCGCGACACCCGGAGACGGGACCGGCCAAGCACAGGCAGTGAACAGACCGGGTCGTTTCAGGGCAGCAGGCGACGGTTTAGTGTACAGGGGAGTAGTTATGGTTGCCTCTTTCTGTCTCTACACCTTTCCCTGTGCAATAGCCCCCCCCGGGTTTCATCTTCATTCTGCAGCATGCTGCTGCGGTTGCGGTCCCTCTAACAGGATCTTTATGGCTGTGGAGCAGCCTTCTTGTTCTACACATGTCTGACATTGTCTACATACACCCAGATTTACTTATGGATTTTTAGAAGCACCGGATCACAGGGGTTCATTCCCCCACAATCACTATAATCACTTCTTAACTATTAACCCTTCTCCTCCCGAACGGATCCCAGTTTGAGTGTTGGTGCAGAACCTGGAATGGTGACAATACAATATTACAGGGGACTGCACATTTGGGAACTGAAGCAGGGTAAAAACACATTACTGGACCACAGTCCAGTTAACCCCTTGCTTCCCAAGTGAGAGCAGGAGGTGGCCAAATGGGGTGTAACCCCTTTAATACCGGGCCAAACCCCCTCTCCCATGACATGCAACTAATCGGGGACTTCAGTGACCTCAGTCACTTTCTTTCATTATATTTCTTTTCCCTGTGCACCAGGCCTTCTCTCTATATATCATTTTTGGATGTTATAGTTTGAGCGACGTCCCACTCTCTTGTATTCTTAATTTAGCAGGGGAAAGGTTAAAATATCTGCAAGATGGAGATGCCAAAATGCTGTAAAGTTCTGTAAGGCTACTGATTGGGTGGGGAGTTGATGGTTTCCTCACAGAATTACTTTCAATCCTCCTGATGAAGTCTCTGTGGAATTCTGTACAGTGAGCATCACGAGGACTGTTCTCTCTACTGCATAAAGAGTATAAAAACCTCCAGCAATCTGGGTGTTGTTAACATTACAGTCTGCCAGTGACAGACACTCTGCCTGGCATTAGAAGAAGCTCCCATATTAAAGGATTAACAGAAATAGCATATCATTATTTCAAAGTCTTATTTATTTGATACATACATCTCACTGTGGACATTTACAGTGAACGCTAATCTGATTCTCTGAAAAAGCTGATCCTAATACTGACTGAGTCTAATCATTGATGGACACTAATAATGAGGGTAAGTGTGGGATACTGAGGTAAGTCAAATTAATCTGTTTTGCAGTAGGGGTGGGGATTTAATAAGTAGAATTGTAAGTATATAGCCCAAGTAAAAAATTGTGGTGTTAATTTTACTTTAGGGTCAAATTCCCAAATTCCTCAAAATGCAGGTCTCCTCTAGGACAGAGATACAAAGTTGAGCTCTACTCACAAGTTCATAATGCAATTGTAAATTTATTGCAACAGCCAAGAACAGAGGGGAATCGATATTTCAGGTTCCATATGGATCTTTCCTTTGTTCTTGGCTGTTACAATAAATGAAGAATTGCATTGTGAATTTGTGAGTAGAGCTATACTTTGTATCTCTGTCCTAGAAGAGACCTGCATTTTGAGGAATTTGTTTTCTATGTTGTGTTGGCTGCACAAACAGGATTCTCCTTGCCTGAAACTGTTTCCCTGCACTTTGTAACTCTGATTTTTGGAGGAGCAATGAAGACTTCTCCATCTGTAGTGATGATTCGAGGCTATTCACATTTTCCAACTTGAAGCTGTTTTTCCAGAGTTTTGAAAGCCTGCAGACATGTAGCTTTGCATTCTACTGTATATATTGAGGGTAAAATATTTCCACAGGTATGGGGCAGTGAGGGGATTTTTTGTAAGTGAAAGAGAGCAGTTGAGACAAATGGAGGGAGAAGGAGACAGTCAGAAGAAGAGTGCAGGGGGAAAGCAAGATTGAGATACAGAGAGGGACATTGGAATGGTTTATTTTTAAACCTTTAACTACCTCTCATCATAGCATATCACAAGTATCGAAGAAGTAATTTGTGTTTACTCTGTCATTAGGCGATGCTTGGGAAGAATCAAACCATTGTCACAGAATTCCTGCTTCTTGGATTCCAGAATCTTCACAGCTTCAAGATTTTACTCTTCACTGTGTTCCTCATCACTTACATTATGACCTTAAGTAGTAATCTCCTGATCATTATATTGGTGTCAGTCAGTCACAAACTCCACTCTCCTATGTACTTCTTCCTGGCCCACTTATCCTTATCTGATATCCTACTCACCACAGACCTTGTCCCCAACATGCTGCACCTCATATGGAGAGAAGGTGGCACCATGTCTGTTGCTGGCTGCATTAGCCAACTTCACTTCTTTTTGTCAACCGTGGCTACAGAGTGTTTCCTTCTCACAGTGATGTCCTATGACCGATATCTGGCCATCTGTCACCCATTGCATTACACAACCATTATGGATTTCAAGCTCTGCCTACAGCTGGCCATCTGGTCTTGGTTCTTAGGATTTTTGGTGTCATTAATCATAATTCTTCCAATCAGTCAGTTACAGTTCTGTTGCCCTAATATCATTGACCATTTCTTCTGTGATTTTGCTGCTCTTCTAAAAGACTCTTGCTCAGACACCTCCTTTATAGAAATTGAAGACTTTGTGCTAGCTGTCCCTGTAGCTTTTTTACCATTTACTTTCATCATTGTGACCTACGTATGTATCTCCCTCTCCATCCTCAGGATCCCCTCCACCACTGGGAGACAGAAAGCCTTCTCCACCTGCAGCTCTCACATCACAGTGGTTTGCACATATTATGGGACACTGATTACTATTTACTGTGTTCCATCCATAGGTCACTCATTTAATATAAACAAGGTCCTATCTCTGCTGTTCACGGTGGTGACTCCATTCTTCAACCCTATAATATACAGCCTGAGGAATCAGGAGATTGGAGCAGCTTTGAGGAGAATGTTTCACAATTAAACAGTCTTCTTGCATGAAAGGAGAGGGAGGTAACCGAACCTATGAATTTCTTCGAACTGTAAAGATGGTAAGAGAATTGATGTTGCATTTGTGTTGTTTCCTCTGGAGTAGACACTGCGTAGCTTGGAGACAGATGACCTCATACTTATGAGATGGGATCCAGGTTGTCCCGGCTCCCAATAGGAGGATTCACTGTATACTTTAGTTATATGATAAGAAAGCTCTGCCCTAGATTCAAGCACATGTACAAATGTAGAAATTGTTATTGGTATCACTGATTTATTATGGTGGGATACTCTGTGATATTCTGCGTTATTACTGCCATTAAATCCTATGGAAAGTCTGCTGTATAACGTGAAATTCTATGTTATCAGTAAGTAAAATAAAGCTTGCTACATCTGTACCATACATCATTTGGTAAAGTAAAATATCTGTACCACAGGCTCACCAGACTTGTATATTCCATTTATTGTAGTCAATGTATATTATTGTCACTAGAGATATTAATTGTATAGACATAATTAATATGGATAAGATAAGTATACATTGTAATAATATAGATAGTAATAATAACATTTGAGATATTCATATTTTAATTTATATGTTTAAAGAATAGATGATATTGTTATTATTATTATTCATATTGTTATTAGTATTATTTATATTAATATCGATCACACCACCAAAATGTGTATTAATAAATATAATATCCTGAACATTTACTGTATATCGACTGTATGTATTTGTGTGCAGGAATAGCTTCTAATAATTCTTTACACATAATTTGGAGATGATTGGTGCTTTAGATTCATTAAGAAAGGCAGAAATGTACTGTACACATTCACTTAGAAACATGCTCTAAACATCTCACTCATTTCCATGCTTATATATTTCAATAATGCATTTGACATTTGATTCAGTAAGAGAATACATTGCTGTGCAGCAAGTTCCGTAAAGAGTATATATCTGGTGTTTCAGGTACAACAGAAACAATCTGTCTCTACCGCATACAGTATGCTGTTCCTTATCACTCCTCAAAGTGCTTTTTATTTTACATCACGTTGCCACTGGCTTTCTTTCCAACAACTGTGGCAGCAGTTGTTGAAATATTGCTGTGCACATTAGGCTGTGCAGTATATACATGTTCATATTATGGCACGCCAGGTCTGTATTATATGGCAAAAATGTGTGATATATTATATGCATAAATAAATCCCATGCCCAATTCAATACTAATATTGGTATTCTTGCAGCAGTTTGTGCCACATTTAAATGGAGGATGGAACCACAATTTTGCATTTGTTATTACTTACAGGTTAAAGTTTGAATAAACACCTGCTGTTTGTAAGTCTTCGAAAATATCACTTAGATTGTAAGTTCTTCAGCGCAGATATTTTATTTCCTATAGTTTGATGTTGGTTGTAACAATTATTGTATATGAATTTCCTGTATTGTATTGTCTCTTTTGTAATGTGTCGAGAACACTGTGTGCACAATATAAATATAGATATGTACACGCACAAACATACATACAAAAAATCATTGTAAATGCAACATTGTGGTGAATGCTATTGTTTAAAAATGTTCTTTGGTCTGAGGCCGAGACTGAACGTATTGAGATATACATTGAGATACTGTATAAACATTGTAACATATATTTTGGCTCCCTTAAGAAAAGTTGTATGATCTTGTAGTGAATCCAATAACAAACACACAAAGCCCCTGTAAGCTCAGAACCCAAATCCACCACATCATATATATTGTGTCAAAACGAGTGTTACTAAGATTGTGACCTCATGTATACAACAATAGAAAAAATGTGTGTGTGTGCTGAGCACACACATTTTAAGTGACACTTCTTTGTCTTTTGTCACTATTTTGTCTCTGAAATTGTATTTGTGATGGTGATGTTTTAAATTAAAAATCAAAACACAATTTCAGTGCCAATATGCAATGAAGTTTGATTTAGAACGCGTTTTTTGCTATTTGCACTTCTATATTTATAGAAACTCTGAATTCCTCGTGTGTGTGTCACTGTGTGTGTGTCACTGTGTGTGTGTGTGCGCATCAGTGTGTGTGCGTGCATCAGTCAGTGTGTGTGTGTGTGCGAGCGTCAGTCTGGGTGTGTGTGCATTTCAGTCGGGGGGTGTGTTCGGCAGTCAGGGAGTGTGCCTCTGTGTGTCAGTCAGTGTGTGTGTGTATCACTGTGTATATGTATGTGTCAGTGTGTGTCTTGCAGACTCTCCCAGTGCTATCTCCACCCCTCCCTCCCTTTGGCGGTGCTGTTGCGGGGACACGATCCGCTGAGTGCTTTCCCCTCCCTCCCGTGTGAGCACGGCGCACTGAGCGCACTGCCCTCCCTCTCGTGGGGACACAGCATGCTGAGTGCTCTCCTTCCAGCAGTGCTGCTGCAGAGGGGACATGGCACGCTGAGTGCTCTGCCCCCTCCCCCTGGCGGTTCTGCTGCAGCGATGTTACAGCACGCTGAGGGTTCTCTCATGTCTTCCCTTCGGCGGTGCTGCATCACTTGGGGGGGTGGGGGGTTTCGGCACATCCCTCCGGGGGTGTCCAGCATTCACCAGATCCAGCTGTGGGGACATGGCTGTGTTTGGGTTTTCTCTCCCCCCCATGAATACGGCGCTGGCAGACAGATTTTCAGTTTGTCCTCTCTCTCCCCCATGATGGATCCAGCAGTGCCTTCATCCTCAATGTGGTGTGTGTCCACTCCGGTGACTGTCGGCGGTGCACTCGTGGGGATGGGGAGTGGGGTGTTCGGCAGCTCACTTGTGGAGGAGCAGGTGTTCGGCAGCTCACTCGGGAAGGTGTGTGTGTATGTCCAGCGCTGCCTTCCTCCTCTCCGGTGACTCCTCCAGGTTGAAGCTGGCAACACTGACAGCTTCTTCTGCTAGCAGTGACATCACTTCCGTCACCATCAACTCCATTTACTGCCAGGGAATTTTGCTCATGTGGTAGGTGTGCCCAAAGAAGTTTCACTTCCAAAAAGGCCTAGTGCTACATCTAACTGGCCATATTTTATAGGTAAATACTTCAATTCTTTGGCCAAAGTATTTTAAGCCCACTTCACGGTATGGCCCATCTGTAGGTCCTAACACTGATGCACCTGCATTAAGCTCTCATAACCTGTCTAATGGAAGCAGAGCTGTTCTTAACAGACATAACTAGTTAGATTCAGTTACATTTGAGGGCTTCCTTGCATGAACAGCTCACTTCGGGTCCTGCCACAACATTTTGATGGGGTTTAGATTGTGACTTTGACTAGATCTGCTTGTATGTTTAGGATCATTGTCTTGCTTCATGACCCACTTTCACTTCAGCTTCAGCTTTAGCTCACAGATGCATGGCTTGACATTATTCTCTAGAATCTTCTGATACAATGTAGAATTCAGGGTTGTGTCAATGATGGCAATCCATCCAAGTCCTGAGGCAGCAAAGCCACCCCAAACCATCACACCCACCACCATGCTTGACGGTTGGAATGATATTCTTCTGTTCGAACACAGTTTTGGTTTTCACCAAACATAACGTTTCTCATTGCGGCTAAAATGTTCTACCTTTGACATCTGTCCAGAGATCATTGTTCCAGAAGTGTTGTGGATCATCTATGTGCTTTTTGACAAACTTCAGATGGCAGCAATGTTCTTTTAAGAGTGCAGTAGTTTCCTCCTGCTATCCTTACATGAACACCATTCTTGTTCAGTCTTTTTCTGAAAGTGTAGCCATGAACAATCCCATTAGCCAAGGCGAGAGTGGCCTGCCGATCCTTGGATGTTACTCGGGGGTTCTTTGTGACTTCCTGGATGAATTGTCGGTTTGTTCTTGGAGCGATTTTGGTAGGAGGATCGGTGCTTGCTGGGTAGAGTGACTGTGGTCTTGAACTTTCTCCATTTGCCTGATAGTGGATTGGTTGAGCCCCAAATACTAAGAAATGGTTTTGTAACCCTTTCTTGACTGTTGAGCATCAATAACTGCTTTTCTGAGTTCCTCAGAAATTTTGTTCACTCGTGGCATGACGTGTTTCCACACACGTGTATGGTGAAGACCAAACTCACAAAGTTTCTGATGTTTATATAGGGTGGGGACTCGAACACCTAAAGATCTACCTAATTATTTAAACACCTGAGTCTAATTAACCCCTTTAAATTTGCTGATAAATCCAGGGATTTATTTACAGTTTCACATACCCTGACTTCTAATTAATCATTGTTTGTCTAATTCATGAATAATTTTGGTTCAAATGACATGGAATTGGTTAATATAAACCCTTTTGGAAATTCCATTAGATTCAAGAAGGTTATAGAATAACTATGAAAGCGCAAGAACCCACTAGAAGCACTCAATATCCCCTAATTGTATAGTGATAAATTTAAAAATATTCTTTAATGCTATGCTGGTTAAAATAATGGGTATTAAAATTCAACAATGGACACATATATATATAGACCCTGTGATGAGTATATAGGATACTCCGGGCCAGTATAGTTGGGGAAACGTTTGAGGTATATTAGATCAGAACGTTCCCAGGGATCCGATATGCAGTATTCCCTATAGCACTAATGATTTTATAGAATAACTATGAAATTTCCATAATTATCATTACGGTTCACAAACTTTTTCCGCCACGGAATATATATATATTACTCCCAGTAACTTGCTGAAATACAGGCTGCAGGGTTTGTGTCTACTGTATACTTTGTCTATGTGCGCAAGCGTGTCTATGCAATGCATAGGCTATGCGCATCATTGAACAGGGAGGAGAATTTCAGAGGGAAAGGGTGGGGGATGAGTTTCTCTACACATGAGGCAAAGATAGAAAATTAGTGAGAAGGCTCCGTGGCTGCAAGTGGGAGTTTTTCTCCTTGATAGAAACAAACTAGGGGAAGGTTGATGGCTTTGTATATTCTAAGCAAACAGCCAGTTAATAGCGTGACCAAATGCCACATCTAGCCCCAGCACTAATGTGACACCAAATATTGTCATACAGTACTGTTTTATAGAAAACAATTGTCATCTTGCATTTGCAGTATTTTTCAGTGTATTAAAGTATAATAATGTAGAAAGTATATCTCTATGTGCCCACTACGCTAAAAATATGGTATAAAAGTGTCTAAATAATGTATATGTCTAATAATGTATATAGTATATTGTTGCAGTATTAAAAGGGTTCAAAATTATAATGTTTCAGGCTTCCATCGAAATCTTGATGCTGATGATTTGACATTTTGAATTCTGTAAATTAATTGTGAAATAATTTACTGTACACTATTAATAAACAATAATGAAATGCTTACAGTACAGTCTGCAAATGCACATATTTAAGGTGTGTGTATGCATTAATGTACACTAATTTGTAATAACGAGACATCTAATCTGACAAATTATATAGGTAAATACTATATTTTTCTTCTCATAAGTAATGGTCATTTAGTTAAATTCTTTGGCCAAAGCATTATAAGCCTGCCACAATGTCACTGTAAACCCCTTTCTGCAGATCCTACACTACCTCTAAACATTCTCTTCATCTGTATAATGAAGGAAGAATGTCTCAATGGACTGGTCATTCACAAGTGTATCACAGGACCTGCTATTAAATGTGTGCTTGGTGATCATAAAATCTAGGCGGAGGAGGCAAAAACCTCCCAGCAATTGTAGCCAATTTACATTAAAACACACACAGTGTCAGCAAACTCAAAACACAAACCCACTATACTACTGTATATATAAATATATTTGTGTAAAAAAGAATGCTACTGGGTTAAAAAATAATAACAAGAAATCCCACACCTCATAGGGAGGCACACATTCACAACAACTTGTCTTCTAGCCTACATTCCAGAAGATAGAAACAAGAGGGGTGCACCTGATGTAAACAAAAATGGACTCAATGTCCACGTTCACCAGAAAATCTCTGACTGGCGCCATGTGAAATGAATCCTACTACACCCTACATAAATCTCGTCAATCCCATCATTCGCCTACAATACTTCTAGAAAGGAGAAGGTTGTGAATAAGCCAAAATTAGTCTGGCACCTTCTTGGATATCCTCAATCCTTCGACATGGGAAAATTGGAATGGATAATCCCTCCTACCAAAATAGACCACCTTCATCCATCAGTGTGACCCTCCTCACATCCCGGTGCATCCCAAGCAACTACGTTTCCTTCCACAAAGAGCCACTTCTGCCTCATTAAAGGGAATTAAAAAACCCTCCCCAAAACCATCCCAAAGAATACCCGCTGCCATCCTGGTACTCACAGCTTTCCGAGAAAACCCGCATTGACCAAGGGGTTTGCTTCACTACCCCCTTGATACCAATTGCCATCAACTACTTCAAGACCTCCATGAAAGACTCCCTACCATCAAATCTAGTCACACTCGCCACTCTAGCGACTCCCACCCCATGGCCCTGATCTCCCATCACACGGGTCCCCACCAAAGACCTACCTTTGGTTTAATGGTGCATAGCCACGTGTTTTTCCTTTTGACATTAATATCACAAGGGGACAATATGGTTAATGCGTTTAGGCTATAAATAGCCATTAGGGATAGTAGAGCTCCAATTCAAATGAGGAAGTGACAATCCAAGTCACGAAACGCGTAGGGTGAGATTGTTTGTGTTCATCAGCTCTGAGGCGGAGCTATCGACGCAGCGATGACATCATCAGGGAGGAGTCATCTCGAGTTGCGGCGAGAGGAGTGACGCTTCCCCAGCTGCTAGCGTTGTGCCCCGGAGACTCAAGCTACGGACGACATCTTTCAATTACGTGTCAAACAACACATTGTAAGTATACTTTTTGTCTTGCGCATTTTAATAAATATTATAGGCTAAAGCAGTAAAATTCAGGGAATTATTGAAATCCCTGCTCTCTGATTGGTAAAAATTCCAAGCATTATCCAATTAGTAATGGCCCGGAATTTTTGGCAGCTTGCCAAGTTTTTCAGCCTATCAGCTTTCAAGTTTCATTCACAAAGAGTGAAATTTGGACTTAGACAGGGGAGGTGATTGGACAGAACACACCAGCAAGGCACTGACTCCTCCCCCACCCTGTCTGCAGAGAGCTCCGCACAGGAGAGTGAGGGGAAAGGTTTGTGTGTCTGCTGAGTGTGTTTTGTGGGTGTAAAGTGGGTCAGCAGAATGTTTTATTAGTGTGTGTTTTTTGTTGGTGTGTGTTTGTGGGTGTAGAGGGGGCAGCAGAGTCTTGTTGGTGTCTTTCTGCTTTGTGTGTTTTGTTGGTGTAGAGGGGGAGCTGCACTGTGTGTGTGTTTTCAGTGTGTGTTTTGTGATTGGAGGAGGGTGCGGAGTGTTTTCTTGGTGTGTGTCTGCAGTGTGTGGGTTTACAGGGGGCTGCAGTGGGTGTAGAGGGGGGCTGCTGGTGTGTGTTTTGTGGATGTTGAGGTGGCAGAGCCTGTTTTGTTGATTTGTGTGTATCTCTGCAGTGTGTGTTTTGTAGGTGCAGAGGGGTGGCTGCAGTGTGTGTTTTGTGGGTGGAGGAGGGGTGCAGAGTGTTTTGTGTGTGTGTCTGCAGTGTGTGGGTTTACTTTGGGGCTGCAGTGGGTGTAGAGGGGGGCTGCTGATGTGTGTTTTATGGATGTAGAGGGGGCAGCAGTCTGTTTTGTTGGTGTGTGTGTCTGCAGTGTGTTTTGTGGGTGTATACGGGGGGGGCTGCTGTGTTTTGTGAGAGTAGAGGGTGGAGGAGGTCTGCAGTGTGTTTTGTGGGTGTAGAGGAGGTGGGCTGCACAGTGTGTAGAGGGTACTGCAGCGTGTGTTTGTGTATATAGGGGGGTTGCCGAGTGTGTTTTTGTGTGCATAGGGGGGGACTGCCGTGTGTGTGTGTGTATAGAGGGGGCTGTGTATATGTACAATTTTTAAAAAAATAAACTTGCAGTAAAAGCATAAGAATGTAGCCAATCATGCTGATAAAAATCAATACGACTACAAAAATTTATATTTTTTATGAAAAATTAAAAAAAAAAAAGCCTACACATAGCCTATAATAGTAATAATCCCCTCAGAACAGGGCATTACTGGCCAATAATGCCCTGTTCTTCGGTGATTATTACTTAAGTATCACGGTACCATGCTACTATATGTTTATTTTATTGATTCATGGGTACACATCTGTTGGAGACTGTGTGTGATTTGAGGATCCAGCCCTCTGATGGAACCAAAGACTTAACTCAGTGCCTTTGATTCATTTATATGCTGTAAGTAGGCATTTGAAACGTGCAGCGATTTATGCCATAGAAGTTACTGCGCAATGCTCTGTTCTCTTTATTGTACCCACAGAATGACCAGATATTGAAGTAACAATTTGGGATTCACGTCCATCATTTGGGACTGGTATTATTGACACTTGTGCCAAGAATTTTGTTCTCTTTTTCTGTTACATATTTGTATAAGTCATTGCGTAGACTTGGTTTATTGTCCTTTCGGATACCATTCTGATAGAGGATTTACACATCACGTTAGGAATTGTTTAGTAGCCACTATTGTCGGGCAGATTGCAAAGCGATTGTGGACTTTATATAATTATATATTATTAGTTATTTTAGTTATTCTGTGCACTGTTCTATCTTCACTATTTTAGGTACAGGCACTTCACAGGTTAATTTTAGGTAGAGCACTTTGTTGTATGCTATTGTTAGTAGTGTTGTTAAGTTGGTTCCTAATTTTGTCTTTCACAGTGAAACGCTTCAGCTGATGGAAACTTGTAAATGTCAGTCAATCCCATAATTTACCAACAATCCTTGTGGAATGGATAATGGGTTAATGAGCCTGGCTCCATCTTGGGAGCTTGGCTCAATGGGGATATCCCATCCCATGAACAGTGAACATTGGAATGAACCCACCATCCTACCTAACTCGACCTCCTTTTTCATCTTGACTCTCGCCACATCCCAGTGCATCTCCATTTACTTAAGTTTCCTCCCCCATGGTGGAACTGCCCAGCACACTCCTTTATGCCCATGGCAGACTGCCCTGAGTGCTGAAGGCCTCCAGCCCCTCCCTTAAAGCGAGATGTTCTCTGCAGTATCATCAGTGACATCCACAGGTTCATGTCCTTCATATGCCAGCACCACTGCTTGTTGAACAGAATCCTCTGGCAAAATTCCCAATCAAACTCCCATGAAGCAGAGCCCCCATAAAGATTACAAAACCCTCAAATTGTATCTACATACTTAAAAAGCACCAAACACTTTTCTGATGCCTTCCCAAAATCAAACTAGCTAAGATACTGAATGCCTGCAACCAACCCCCAAAATACTTAGGAGCCTGCTTTCTCTACTCTGACGTCTCATCCTTCTTTTTAGTGTTGAAGGTTCCTTAAAATTGGGGAGAAAAGCAAAATCTTCACACTCCTGTTTTCACACTTCATCCTTCACCTCTTGTGATAAATTCATCCACAATGTACTTGTAACACAAAAATTCACAGCCTCGATAATTTCTATTCATCACTTTTAACCTCCCCTTCCTTGCCTTTCTCCCCTGCTGCCCTGTCTCCAGCATCTTTAGTAGTGTTGACTGTGCCCAGCTCTCCTCACCTCTGGCTATCCCAGTTGGCCCACTTTTACATCTGATGAAGAAACCACCATGGCATCCACCCAAAAACGACCACCCCATTTGGCCATGCCACGATCAATCTAGAGCTTTTAACCACCACAACCCTCCCCTACCGAGGCACCTTCGTGTCTCAATACTCACCACATGCCCAAGAACACTCACTTGTCAACGAAATCGCTGACACCTTGACCCCAATTGGCTACCAACTCCATCAATGCCTGCATGAATTACTCACTATTGACTGATCTAGCCACACTCACTGGTCTCACGAGCCCCACTACTGGGCCCTGATCCCCCAGCCCTCCGGCAACTTCCTTGGCTCCACCTAACATCCATAAATCCTTTGCTCCTTCTACTGCTGAGCTGGTCCTGGCACAGTGACCTTACCACCCTTTCCACCCTCATGCTGAGGAGCCCTGAAAGAAATATCCTTCCTGCTTGTATCAGCACCATGTGCACACTGCTAACCTAATCCCCAGAAACAGAACCAAGAAACCCATATCTGGACCTACTCCACCCAAACAAGGGCTGCATCTATCCCTGCCACCTGTCAACCTCTGCTATCCTCCTTACATCCCCCATCTCCCTAACGTCTGCCTGCCTCATTAAGGCCAACATGGGGTGCTTTCCTTCACTCCCCCCTCCAGATGGTTCCTTCCTATCAAACACTGACCTCTGTCCATCAAATGGGCTAAGCCTCTCCTGGGAATAGGACCACTTATTACCCATTGACCCTCCTCCATTCCCACCCACAAAGGCCGGTGCTCACCATCACAGCCACCACCTGTTGCTGACTGCATGCTAACACCTCCACTACTCGCATGCCCCATACTCCCTCTGCATGAACCTGGGATCCTCCCCCTCTTCTTGGCACTGCAGCAAGGGACCTCCAGAACCTGCTCTCTCTCCCTACCTCCGTGGCTGCTGCCAAATGACCAAGGAACCTCTCCAGCAGTCATGCTGCACCTCTTCTTTCCATTTTTCTATCAAATTTGTCAGCCAGGCTTTCTCTAGTTCCGCCTCTTCCAACAGAGTCCCCAACTGACCTGTGCTCCTCCTCCAATTTGCCGTGATCAAGGAACCGCAACGGTACTGGAGCTTCTTCTTCTGGACTGATCCTGAAATGGAGATCTTGTCATCTATTCCCAAACTAGCAACAATTAGGTCTATCCCCTCAGCCTCAACCCGGACGGCAGTTATGTTCCCTTCACTGACAAGTTCAGAATCTGACTTTATAGGGCTTTAGAAAAAAGCAAAATGTGTGGTGCTCTGGAAAAAAAGCCTCAAAATGGTACTGAAAAACCCCACAATAAGTTCAGTAAAACTGATTGAAGATTCCTGAATTCTAAACCCCTGAATAATAACTAAGGGATATCAAACCCGTAGCACGTGGAACAATCAAGTTGTAATCTCTACTCCATTGTAATCCGACTAGTAGGGTGGGGTCCCCACAAGCAATGTAGTAAGGGACCTCACAATAAAGTGTCCCAAAATATGATATCGGAATGGAGAATAAGCAGGTGATATAAATGACTCACGTCTGAGTTGTTGATGTCCTTAAGACTGCCCAGTCTTCTTCCACAGCAGGGGGTATGCTTCCGTTTTTTCTGAGGTAGTTGAAGAGAAACAATAGGAAAAAGCTTTTCCTATTGTTTCTCTTTATAGGGCTTGAATCAGTGTGTTTGGGATGCCTGATGATGAGGCACACGTAATTATCATACAGCTGCGACCGCCTTTATCCTAAGGCGGCCATTGCCGCGCCGCACTGATAACGCAGTCTGTTTTCTTTTTTTCCAGAGCGGTTTTAGATATGTTAGCAGTCAGATTTTTAGCGCTTTCTGCAATACTGCAATACCGTCTAAAAACTCAGGTGGGCGTCCGCGAGCTATTGTCTTAAAAGTCCAATAGCAATTCAACCTAAAGTACAGCCGTACATTTTCTACAAGTCTGTGTGTCCGCGCGCAGTAATTGTAAATTTGAAGATTTATACAGTATTACAAAAATATAACGTTGCGTCTTCTTCGAATATAAAATGATCACATTTCTATATGTATTATTTAGTAATCAATACTTTTACTTCTTTTCATACTGTTTTTATTTTATGCGCATGCGTGCATGTCTCATTTGAACATTGTTGAAACGCATAGGCGTGTTACAGTATCACATGTCGGCGCATTAAACATTATGATGATGTTTTGAAAATATTTATTTGAACTGATAATCCATCATACACCGCTCTCCCCCTTGCCCCCGCACACACACAAGGCTAAAGTATTTCAACTTCTTATCTCCAGTACACCTCTACCACACCATTCCTTGGAATGGATAGCTTTCTGGCTTTAATCTTCCCGAACCTATCACATTCCTGCGCATGCGTGTATAACTTCCCATTCAATTAGAAGTGCAAGTCTGAAAAAAAAAGTTTTTTGTTATTTTTTTTTTCTGTTTCTCGACATGTGCTGTGCCCGCATAACAATTTTTGGTATTATGTAGCTTTTTAATTGTACACTAGTCATGCACATGCTTTATGAGGTGGGTGGCATACTGTGATTTTTATTTGGGGGTGTGGGGATCAAAACATTATCATGAACTGTTGAAAATATTTCTTTGAACTACAGGTAATCCTTCATGCAGCTCCCCCTCCCTCCCCCCGCACACACACAAGGCTCAAGGATTTCAACTTCTTATCGACACCTCTCGCAAACCATGAGAATGACTCATCCATCCACCCCCCAAACCCTTTGAGGCTTTGTTTACGGTAACGCATGCGTACATGTGATAATCGCTACCCAAATTTAATATGTTAATCTGATTATCCCTTCTTGGCCCATCAACCACTCCCCCCCCCCACCACTTTATACACAAGCCTTACAACATGAATAGAAAAGTTTATCCACACCTTCCCGAATTTAATATGTTACATAGTTACATAGTAGATGAGGTTGAAAAAAGATGTACGTCCATCAAGTTCAACCTATGCTAAATTTAGACAACAGATACTTTATTCTATATCTATACTTACTTATTGATCCAGAGGAAGGCAAACAAAAAACTCCATTAAGGGGAAAAATTAATTCCTTCCTGACTCCAAGAATTGGCAATCGGATTAATCCCTGGATCAACATCCTTCCCATGTATTAATACCGCTACGGTCATGAAGGGGTTAAGCCCTCCCGCTACCCCCCGCAAGCCCTAAACAGCCACCATTGGGGCTAATACCCCCTTCACCCACCCCCACTACCCACAATAAAAAAAATACACACACACAGCAGCCTCCAAAAAATAAATAAATAAATCTAAATAAATAAATGACTATAAATAAATACATTTGAAATACATTTTTATTTATAGTGTACATGTACAGGGGGTCTCCGGAGCTGAACGTCATGAAAAGGCACATGGCCGCCCTCACATGGTATGGTAGCCAATCAGAGTGTGGGAACTCCATCCCTACTCTGATTGGCTCTAGTACAATGTGACAGAGGCTTGGGGGGAAATAGGATGTGACGTCATTGAAAGCTTGTCACATGGTACTAGAGCCAACTGTCTTACAACCAAACACTTCTCCATACAGACACTACATTAAAATAAATTTCCTTTAATAATCCTGGAGCAGAACAATTTAGCCTGTGAAAAAATACAGTACCGACCAGAATACAACCTTTAAAACCAAGGCAACACACAATACAATACCAACGATTACATCTATCTAATTTTAAAATAATTTAAACACACAATAAAGCATAGCAGCATAGACAAATTAATTTAAAACACATCAAATCAAGCTTTTAAAACAACATTATTTCTAACCCACGTAAGTATATGTATATATCTCTCTAGACATACTGTATATACATACATACATACAGTTGCCAGGACACAACACATTATTAGAAGCAAAACCATTAAATTAGCCAAAAAAAAAAATCACTCTCACAAAACAACACTTATGAAAAAACAAATAACAAGTTAAATAAAATACATTTCTTTAGTTCACTTACCATTACTTGCCCCCACCGACTCCCGTTGCGCAGCTTACTCACAAACCAATCCACGATCAGGAACCCATAAAATAATAAACCATACAAAAAAATAAACATTAAACTAAAAATCCAAATCAATCCACGGGTCTTCTATTTGTAATCCATCTTCATCTGTATTCTTCTTTCTTCTATCTCCTTCCAGCGGGGCGGGGTGGGGTCTTCTCCCCGTCTGCGGCCATGCCCTGGTCTTCTTTCTTGCCCGGAGGTCCTTCCTCCGCGGCGTCTGGGTTCAAAATGAGATGACATAGGCTTTTAAAAGCCTATGACGTCACATTTTTCGTCATGGTTCCCACGGTCCTGATTGGGCCGTGAAAACCATGTGTTTTGGCCGATAAAAAAAAAAATGATGACGTCACTTAAAGGGAATGAAAGCACAGCCAATCAGAATGGCTTTGCTTCAATTGCCTTTAAGATGACGTCATGACGTCATCCCTACTCTGATTGGCTCTAGTATACCATGTGACAGAGAATTGGGGGGGAAAAGGATGTGACGTCATTGAAAGCTTGTCACATGGTACTAGAGCCAATCAGAGCGTGGGTACTCCATCCCTACTCTGATTGGCTGTAGTACGTCACATCCTTTTCCCCCCCAAGCCTCTGTCACATGGTATACTAGAGCCAATCAGAGTAGGGATGGAGTTCCCATGCTCTGATTGGCTACCATATCATGTGAGGGCAGCCATGTGCCTTTTCATGACATCATCTTAAAGGCAATTGAAGCAAAGCCATTCTGATTGGCTGTGCTTTCATTCCCTTTAAGTGACGTCATCATTTTTTTTTTATCGGCCAAAACACATGGTTTTCACGGCCCAATCAGGACCGTGGGAACCATGACAAAAAATGTGACGTCATAGGCCTTTAAAAGCCTATGTCGTCTCATTTTGAAGCCTGACGCCGCGGAGGAAGGACCTCCGGGCAAGAAAGAAGACCAGGGCATGGCCGCAGACAGGGAGAAGACCCCGCCCGCCCCGCTGGAAGGAGATAGAAGAAAGAAGAATACAGATGAAGATGGATTACAAATAGAAGACCCGTGGATTGATTTGGATTTTTAGTTTAATGTTTATTTTTTTGTATGGTTTATTATTTTATGGGTTCCTGATCGTGGATTGGTCCGTGAGTAAGCTGCGCAACGGGAGTCGGTGGGGGCAAGTAATGGTAAGTGAACTAAATAAATGTATTTTATTTAACTTGTTAATTTTTTTAAAAGCTTTTTTAACATGTGTATTTTTTTTTGCGGTATATCATTTCTTGCCACTGTATGTATGTATGTATATATGTCTAGAGAGATATATACATACAGGGTAAGAAATTATGTTGTTTTAAAAGCTTGATTTGATGAGTTTTAAATTAATTTGTCTATGCTGCTAAGCTTTATTGTGTGTTTAAAGTATTTTAAAATTAGATAGATGTATTCCTTGTTATTGTATTGTGTGTTTGAGGGAGGTCAGCGATAGCCTTGGTTTTAAAGGTTGGATTTTGGTTGGTACTTATATTTTTTCACAGGCTAAATTGTTCTGCTCCAGGCGTGAATTAGTTAATTGTTTCATTGTTCACGATGGAGTGTGAATTGTTTAGGGATGTAAATAATGATTGCTAATTGATTTTTGTTTACTTGGTTGATTCATTTGAGAAGTGATGTTGTTTTAAAAGCTTGATTTGAGAAGAGCCGAAGAAAGAAGAAAAGAAAAAGACAAGAAGAAAGAGAACAGAATAAAAACCTTTAAAACCAGGCAACACACAACTACAATAACCAACGATTACATCTATCTATTTTAAAATACTTTAAACACCAATAAAGCATCGAGCATAGACAAATTAATGTAAAAACGACACAAATCAAGCTTAAAACAACATCACCTCTCAAATGAATCACCAAGTAAACAAAAATCAATTAGCATCATTTTACATCCCAAACAATCACACTCAACGTGACCATGAAACACTTAACTAATGAAGGCATGGAGCAGAACAGTACCTGTTGAAAAAATAAAGTTACCAACCAAAATACAAACCTTTTAAAACCAAGGCTACGCTGACCTTCCTCAAACACACATACAATACCAGGAAATACATCTATCTAATTGTAATTTTTAAAATATTTTAAAACACAATAAAGCATATAGCAGCTAGACAAATTAATTGAAAAACACATTCAAATCAAACTTTTAAAACAACATCATTCTTACCGTATGGATATATCTTCTAGACATTACTTGTATATACATCATACAGTGGCAAGAAATGATTATACCACAAAAAAAAAATAAACATGTTTAAAAAAGCTTTTTCAAAAAATTAACAGGTTTTAGTAAATACATTTCTTTAGTTCACTTACCCAAGCACTATCGGCCTGAACTCCCTCAAACACACAATACAATACCAAGGAATACATCTATCTAATTTAAAATACTTGAAACTCACATAAGATAGCAGCACGAAAATTATTAAAACAAAATCAAATACAAGGCTTTTAAAAACCTTCACTTCTCAAAATGAATCAACCAAGTAAACAAAAACAATTAGCAATCATATTACACCTAAACATTCACACTCCATCGTGAACAATGTGAAACACTTAACAAGCACACCTGGAGCAGAACAATGTAGCCTGTGAAAACTATTAAGTACCAACCAAAATCAACTTTAAAAACCAAGGCTTATCGCTTGACTCCTCAAACACACATACAATAAAAGGACACAAATATATAATTAAAATACTTTAAAACAAATAAAGATAGCAGCATAGACAATTAATTTTAAAACAATCAAATCAAGCTTTAAACACATCATTTCTTACCTGTAGGATATATCTCTCTAGACATACTGTATATACTCCACAGTGGCAAGAAATGATATACCACAAAAAAAAAGACACAGGTTAACAAAAGATTTTTAAAAAAAAATTAACAAGTTAAGTAAAATACAGTTCTTAGTTCACTTACCCAAGGATATCGCTGGACCTCCTCAACAACGATACAATCAAGGGACATTATTAATTTTAGAAAAATACTTTAAATAACAATACGCATAGCAGCTCGGACAAATAATTTAAAACAAGGCGTTCATATATATGTGAGTACAATTGCTGCCCCATGAGAGCTGCCCAAGGCATATAGGTTAATTCAGTTCAGAGAGACTGGAGAGGTCAAGGGGGGGTTTAAAGACTCCCCCCTTACAACTCTGCATATCTCTGCCATACCTGGTGCCATCTAGGGGTTTCATGCATACAGCCTCAAGCATGCATTATCACACCAAGTGATCCGGTCCAAATGCAGTTAGATATACTCATTTTTTATCATTGTGGGTTAATACAAAGCTCTGTAGCACTGGGTGATTGGGGTCCTCTACCCCATATTTTTATTTTTTTTACATTCAGGGTTGGTTCCGTGGTTCTGCGTGGGACCTCTGGAAACCACTTGCGGGTATCCTCAAGTATCCCAAGGGTATCAGGCTGGTGGTTCCACGGGTGACACATGCGGGGATGATGATGTGTGGTCCCACTTCTGTGGGGGCACCGCAGACCCGTAGTCTGCGGGGATGACGATGTGTGGTCCCACTTCTGTGGGTGCACCGCCGACCTGTAGGTGCGGGGATGCCCCCCATAAATACAAGATTTATTCTTTTACATACAGGGTTCATAACACAGAACCACAGAACCAACCCTGAATGTAAAAAAAATAAACCTGGCCTATACATTCAATACATACACCCTCCCCCCCAACACCTACAGTACAATAATGTGCAAAATAACTATTATCCAGATATGGATAATAGATTAATTGCCCATTATTAAAAACATTAACTAGCATATTCAAATAAATAAATTACTACTGACCTCATCAATATGAAGTGTCCGTCGCCAGCAACCTCCTTGTCTTGCCCACAAAATACATAGCAAATACAAAGCCAATACATTGCAAGTACATTCAGATATCAATTAACCCCTTAAACACCTTATCAGATAATAACCGCAAAGGTGATTAAGGGGTTAAGCCACACTGGCCCGATACCCACCCTTCACCCATGAATTTGAACAGTGGCATCATCATGCAACTATATATATATACTCTGCACTCCACGCTGGCACTGCTATCCCGGGAACCCACATTTCACCTTCTCCTGCACTCCTTGACGACGCTGCCGCTTCTCTCCAGGGAACCCCCAGGACACCTTCTCCTGCACTCCATGCTGCCGCTTCTCTCCAGGGAACCCCTATCTCATCCGCTCCAGCACCCATCCACTCAGATGTCCACAGCACACCATGTACAAGATCCAGCTCATTACACTGCATGCTGAATGAGTTAAGTGTCGATATCCCTGAGAACTCTATGCTGGTAAAGATAGATCTTCTTTTAGAAACCATGCTAAATATGGATCAACGGGTGGAGAAGATGGATAAGCAGCTGGAGAAGATGGATAAGCGCATGGAGAAGATAGAGACTGACATAGTGGGGATAAATAATTTGCTTGGAGTTCCTGCCCCTGTTTGTCGGCCGCAGGAGGAGGAGGGTGGCATGGATGGGATGGATGGGACTCAACCTTCCATCACCAAGCGCACACCCTCCTTCAGAAGAATATGTGTTCTTGTATGCCGTCGACAAGAATGACATGACAACACCGTCAAGACCACGCCAGGAGACAACACAGACAAGGCGACTAAGACAGGAGGAAAGCATCCTCCCAGACTACCTACCCTCGCCCGCTGCCACAAGCACACCCGCTACCAGAAGCACACCTGCTCCCAGAATCCCACCCACACACGCTTGCATTGAGACGGTGCCCCACATCATCTTGCGCGAGCTGTCCCAGCCACTCAGGGAGAAGTATAGGCTTCTAAGTGGTGGTATAGCCCAGAAACATGCCATGTACATTTTCAAGCACCACGTGAGCTACGAGTTGTACTTACAATGGGCCCACAAAGTCAATTACAAAGAGAATCGCGTCAAAAAAGCTCTTCCTGAAAATTTAAGAAAGACTATTGTGGAGGAAATGCGGCGCTATCATTCCATTACAGATCATTTAATGAAAATCGTGACAGACTCCATAAATGGCATTTTGCAGCATACAAGGCATCATCCCTGGAAGGCCAGACTGGTGGGGATCGAATTTGCTGCGTGATTGGTCGTCTGTTCAAATGTTGATTCATTTTTTACTTACTGTACTGTAGTCCAATAAAAATAATGTAGATTGTTTTAAATTGTATTAATATATAAATGTTTTTACTTACACCATAAACCTGTGAATGTTTTCACTTACTGTAGTCCAATAAAACTAATATAGATTGTTTTAAATTGTTTAATTGTGTCTCCTTTTATAACAATATACAGTGTTACTAGAACATACAATACATTGGTTAATTAATGTACAGTAGCAAACACAAGAATTTTGCGTTTCAACAAGGTTCCATGAGGCATACTGTACTGTACTGTACTGTATACTGTAGGCATGCGCATTTCATGGCATAGAATACACATACAGTAATACATGTAGAATAAATGCATACTTTTTATTTTTGGGGTTTATTATACAGTACAGTATGTAAAAAGTAATGTATACTGAATGAAAAAAACAGTTTACTGTACTATTTCAGGTTTTCTATAAAGCTCACAGTTATTCTATCCTAATCCATAAAAATGGCACTGCCACTAGATTGTATGTGGATTTTTAAATCAGATTCAGCAATGTGCAAGCATTGTTACAAAAAGCGACATTTATTCATCGAAATCCCTCCCTTTGCCGTTCTCCGCCTAATGACAAAGTTTCTTTTCTGAGGAAAAATAAAAGTATTACTGTAATGGTTGGTTCAAATTAGTCAGTCCCCTAAAGAAGTTCCCACAGTCAGTCCCCACAGTCCCCTCGGTCAGTCCCAACAATAATTTTCTCGAGGGGCGTCTCTTGTTAAGCAAAGCGACTGATTACAAGAGAATCGCTTGACTGTGCATTGATATTGATATTTCAAAAAAAGAATAAACTACGGCAGCCGTACTCACCATAGACTTTGCCAATCGGTTGGCGCCGATGAAATGAAGTCCAATAATGAAACCAGTCCATTATTCTTGATTATACACGTAGTTGACAGGTGACAGCGGGCCTGCTATACCTGTAGTTGACAGCTGATGAAGCTGGAAATCTTTTTGGTACATGCAAGCTTGCTGGTATCTGTACGTGAAATCCTGCTCAGGCTGCAGGTATCCAGGCGGGGACAGACAGCAAGGGTTGCCGGTCAGCAGGTTTTCACTGACGGTCGGACATTTATTGGAAGCCGGTGCTGGCACTGGCACTGGCGCATTGCTTGCATGAGACTGACGATTCTTAGTTGTTTTACCATGACCTTTCGCCTTTTGAAGTTTCCATGATCAAAGATACTGGAAAAATCTGGTGCAACACACCAATACCCTCCTCTAACTCTGGGTGCGGGATCAATACGAAAAAAACACGGATCGATAGATAACTTTTTCCTTATTGCACGCTTCCACACACGAGCATCTGGTGAAAATTTGTAAAAGTCATAATTTTTCGATAAAATATGGATACATTTGACCAACTGTGGCCATCATTCATCTGCTGCATTAATTGCTGACCATATTAAAAAAGCGTACGTTACTGCACCGACACACTTTATTCGAGCAAATACCCGGTATGTACCTGGCAGATACCTGGAATGCGCCGCTCCTCACCTCTGACAAGCCCCGTTGCATTTGCCTTCCCAGCCTGGGTTCATGCCTGGCTGATGGGCGGCTGATCTGTTAAATGATAATGATTAGGATTTAATAGGCTGCAATGCTTCGCGTGTCTACCAGATGGCATAAATTCATGAATTGTAATGCAGTATATATATATATATATACTGTGCAGTATTGCAGCCAGCGGGAATAAAATGCTTCAATCCCTGCTTGGAAAATAACTCAATGCACTCGGGCAGAAAACAGTCACAAACCTCAATACACCCGGGTATACCCGAATTCGTGGGACTAGCCAAGCTCGAATAAAGTGTGTCGCCAGTGTATGTTGGGATTTTTTAACACGTAATGCAGGGGTGTACTCATATCGGAAATCTCTGGACAATAGAACACCAGACACTGTGCATTGAGTTTTTAATATGAAACGCCTAAATTGAAACAGTATTATAACTTCTTCAGTACCAAGATCAATTCACAATGGACCACTGTGGTATTTTTTAAACACCTGCAAGTCGACACATTGAAGCACATGTATAGTACTGTAGCGTGCACATTAGAATTCATTACAATTCATGAATATCTGCCACCTGGCGGATACGCGAAGAATTGCACCAAATTAAATCCGAACCATTATTATTAAACGGATCAAGCACGGGTGAGCACGGGTGACGGCTGGCATGAATGTGGCATTCATGTGGCATGAACGCGGTCAAGTGCGTGGCATTCTGAAAAAGTCACCGGAAAATAACCGAGAAGTATTAAAATAAAAGCGGCCGTGGCTGTATGCTCCCCTAAATTTCAAACAACCCGTAAACATGCGCATTAACAATTATTCATGTGGTCATAATTTTCAAACACATGCTAATGACTTCAGATAAAGTTATACATACTTAAATAAAGTAGACACATGGTTAATATTTTCCCACTATCGCTATTGATGCATCACCTAACCAACTCTTCCTCTAGCTCCTAGGGTCTTAAAGCATGGCACGACTATTTGAAGCTGGGTTCTTGTGTCAACTTCTTGAGGCCACATCAATAGAAGAAAGACATCAACAAAATAAAAGTAATACAAAGAAAATATCTGATCCCTCATAAATTGTATTATTATGTACAGAGCTTTTACAACTTCTCAAGACTCTTCAGTATAACCTGAAATTAATTTAGCAGCAGAAATGTAAAAATATATGCAAGATGGAGATGCCAAACTGCAGCAAAGTTCTGTAAGGCTACTGACTGGGTGGGGAGTTGATGTTTTCCTCACAGAATTACTTTCAAAACTCCCGATGAAGTCTCCGTGGAATTCTGTACTTTGAGTATCACAAGGACTGTTCTCTACTGCATAAAAAGTATAAAAACCTCTAGCAATCTGGGTGTTGTTAACATTACAGTCTGCCAGTGAGAGACACTCAGCCTAGCGTTAGAAGATGCTCCCTTATTATAGGATTAACAGAAAGAACAGATCATTATTTCAAAGTCTTATTTATTTGATACATACATATCACGGTGGACATTTACAAGTGAAGGCTAATTTCAGTCTCTGAAAAAGCTGAGCCTAATACTGACTGAGTCTAATCATTGTTGTAGACACTACATATGAGGGTAAGTGTGGGATTCTGAGGTAAGTCAAATTAATCAGTTTTGCAATAGGGTGGGGTTTTAATAAGTAGAATTGTAAATATATAGCCCTAATAAAAACTTACAGTGTTAATATTTCATCAGGGTCTACAGTATATTCCTCTATGTTCCTAAGGCACAAAAAAACAGATTGTAAACTCTACGGTGCAGGAACCGTGTCTGCAAAAATGTCTCTGTAAAGCCCTACTGTACGTTGAACTAGCAGCGCTATACAAGAACAAACAATTATTATATTATTATTAATTTTATACTAACGCAAATAACATTTCCCTTTAATTTCCCGGTATCATTATTTTCTCACAGTTTTGTAAAAAAAAACAACTCAATCAGTTATTGGTATATTATACAGAACCTTAGCAAGCTCAAAACCCTGACTCACAATATTTGATATGTAATGTATATATTTATTTGTAACAATCGGAGTGCCACATTGAAAGCTACTTCAAGAATACTACAATAAACAGAGAAGCCTCAATGCACATCCAATATGACCAATTATTTATTTGATGACTACAGTATATGGTTTTTCTATATATTTTCTTCTTATAAATATTGGTCGATTGGTTCAATCCTTTGGCCAAAACATTTGAAGCCTGCGAACATGTCATGGTAGACCCCATTAGCAGGTTGTGTAGGCAGTACACATTTTATACTGTCTTTCTTCCACTGCAAAGAGAAAAGAAGAAACAAAGCACAAATATAGGCAATTACGTGGGATGCAGTAGAAGAAATACAAGAGACACTATATAAAATCGGTAGTGTAGGACATGCTTATGGGATCTACTTTGACGTAGTTGCAGGCTTGAAATGTTTTGGCCTAGTTTTGCGTATGAGAAGAAAAAATATAGAGAAAAACATAAGTGGCTCAGTGAGTAAAGACACTGACTGGCACTGAGTTTGGAACAGGGGAATCTGGTTCAATTCCAGGTGTCAGCTCCTTGTGACCTTGGGCAAGCCACTTTATCTCCCTGTGCATGAGGCACTAAAACAACATAGATTGTCATCTCCTTGGGGCAGGGACTGTGTCCTCAAAATGTCTCTGTAAATTGCTATGTAAAACTAGCAGCGCTATTCAAGAGCAACTATTATTATTATTATTATTATACAGTAACAAAGTAAATAATTTGGCATATTGAATGTTCATTGGGGCTTCATTGTTAATTGATATGTCGTGTTTGGGAAATGTTGGGATTTTTATCAGTTTTAATGGGATATGTTGTGTTATCTGGAGGAACCAATTCCTCAAAATGCAGGTCTCCTCTAAGACAGAAATACAAAGTAGAGCTCTACTCACAAGTTCATAATGCAATTCTAAATTTATTGTAACAGCCAAGAACAGAGGGGAATCAACATTTCAGGTCTCATATGGACCTTTCCTCTGTTCTTGGCTGTTACAATAAATGAAGAATTGCATTATGAACTTGTGAATAGTGCTCTACTTTGAATCTCTGTCCTAGAGGAGACCTGCCCTTTGAGGAATATGTTTGTCTATGTTGTGTTGGCTGCAGAAACAGGATTCTCCTTGCCTGAAACTGATTCCCCGCACTTTGTAACTTTTTTCTGGAGGAGAAATGAAGACTTCTACATCTGTAGTCATTATTCCAGGCTATACACATTTTCCAAATTGAAGCTGTTTTTCAAGGGTTTTGAAAGCATGCACATGTAGCGTTGCATTCAATATATTGAGTGTAAGGTATTTCAACAGGTATGGGGCAGTTAGGGGAATTTTTTTAAGTGAAAGAGAGCAGTAGAGACAGAAGGAGGGAAAAGAGACAGCCGGGAGCAGAGTGCAGGGGGTAAGTAAGATTGAGATAAAGAGAGGGACATTGGAATGGTTTCTTTTTCAACCTTTAACTACCTCTCATCTTAGCATATCACAAGTGTCGAAGATGTAATTTGTGATTACTCTGTCATTAGGCGATGCTTGGGAAGAATCAAACCATAGTCACAGAATTCCTGCTTCTTGGATTCCAGAATCTTCACAGCTTCAAGATTTTACTCTTTACTTTGTTCCTCATGACTTACATTACGACCTTAAGTAGTAATCTACTGATCATTATATTGGTGTCAGTCAGTCACAAACTCCACTCTCCCATGTACTTCTTCCTGACCCATTTGTCCTTATCTGACATCCTGCTCACCACGGTTATTGTCCCCAAAATGCTACACCTCATATGGGGAGAAGGTGGCACCATGTCTGTGGCTGACTGGATCCGTCAACTTCACGTCTATTGTTGCACCTGGGCTACAGAGTGTTTCCTTCTCACAGTGATGTCCTACGACCGATACCTGGCCATCTGTCACCCGTTGCATTACACCACTATTATGGATTTCAAGCTTTGCCAACAGCTGGCCATCTGGTCTTGGTTCCTAGGATTTTTGTTGCCTTTAATCATAATTATTCCAATCAGTCAGTTGCAGTTCTGTTGCCCTAATGTCATTGACCATTTCTTCTGTGATTTTGCTGCTCTTCTAAAAGACTCTTGCTCGGACACCTCCATTATAGAAATTGGAGACTTTGTGCTAGCTATCCCTATAACTTTTTTACCATTTACTTTCATCATTGTGACCTACGTAAGTATCTCCCTCTCCATCCTCAGGATCCCCTCCACCATTGGGAAACAGAAAGCCTTCTCCACCTGCAGCTCTCACATCATGGTGGTTTGCACATATTATGGGACACTGATTACTATTTACTGTGTTCCATCCATTGGCCACTCATTTAACATAAACAAGGTTCTATCTCTGCTATACACGGTGGTGACTCCATTCTTCAACCCAATCATATACAGCCTGAGGAACCAGGAGATCGGAGCAGCTCTGAGGAGAAGGTTTCACAATTAAACAGTCTTCTTGGATGAAAGGAGAGGGCGGCAACCCAACCTATGAACTTCTTTGAACTGTAAAGATGGTAAGATGATTGATGTTGCTTTTGTGTAGTTCCCTCTGGAGAAGACACTGCACAGCTTGAAGACAGATGACCTCTTACTGATGAGATGGGATCCAGGGTGTCCTGGCTCCCAATGTGAAGGTGCAGGTTATAGTTAGATGATAATAAATCTTTGCACAAGATTCAGCACATGTACTAATATAAAAATAGTTATTGGTATTGCTGATACATTATGGTGGGATATTCTGTGATATTCTGCATTATCACGGCCATTAAATCCTATTAAAGCTTTGCTTTATAACGTGAAATGCATGTTATCAGTAAGTAAAATAGAGCGTGCTACATATGTACCATACATCACTTGGTAAAATAAAGTATCTGTACCACAGGCTCATCAAACTTGTATATTCCATTTATTGTCGTCAATGTATATTATTGTCACTAGAGATATTAATTGTATAGACATAATTAATATGGATAAGATAAGTATACATTGTAATAATATAGGTAGTAATAATAATATTTGATATATTAATATTATTCATTTATATGTTTAAAGTATAGATGATATTGTTAATATTATTCATATTGTTATTTATATGATTTATATTAAGATTGATCACACCACCAACATGTGTATTAATAAATATAATATCTTGAACATTTATATCGACTGTATGTATTTATTGTGTGCAGGAATAAGTTCTAATAATTCTTTAAATTTAATTAATTTGGAGATGATTGGTGCTATTGATTTATTAAAAAAGGCAGAAATGGACTGTACACATTCACTTAGAAAGATGCTGTAAACATCACACTCATTTCCATGCTTATATATTTCAATAAGGCATTTGACATTTGATTCAGTAAGAGAATACATTGCTGTGCAGCAAGTTCCATAAAGAGTATATACCTGGTGTTTCAGGTACAACAGAAACAATCTGTCTATGCTGCATACTGTATGTTTTTCCTTATCAATCCTCAAAGTGCTTTTTATTTTACATCACGTAGCCACTGGTTTTCTTTCCAACAACTGTGGCAGCAGTTGTTGAAATATTGCTCTGTGCATTAGGCTGTGCAGTATATACATTCTCATATTATGGCATGCCAGGTCTGTATTATATGGCAAAAATGTATGATATATTATATGCATAAAGTAATCACATGCTCAATTCAATTCTAATATTGGTATTCTTGCAGCAACGTCTGTGCCACATTTAAATGGAGGATGGAACCACAATCATGCATTTGTTATTACTTACAGGTTAAAGTTTGAATAAACACCTACTGTTTGTAAAGTCTTCCAACATATCACTTATATTGTAAGTTCTTCAGCACAAATATTTTATTTCCTATAGTTTGATTTTGTTTGATGCCCTTAATGCATTAGAATTCCCTGTATTATATTGTCTCTTTTGTAATGTGTCGAGAACACTGTGTGCACACTATAAATATAGATGTACACACACAAACATACATATTGTAAATGCAACATTGTGATTAATGCTATTGTTTAAAAATGTTCTTTGGTCTGAGGCTGAGACTGAACGTATTGAGATATACATTGAGATACTGTATAAACGGTGTAACAGATATTTTTGTATGATGTATGATCTTGGAGTGAACCCACGAACAAACCCACACAGCCCTTGTAAGCTCAGAACCCAAATCCACTACATCATATATATCGTGTCAAAATGAGTGCTACTAAGATTGTGACCTCGTGTATACATCAATTGAAAAAACGTGTGTGTTCCGAGCACACGCATTTTAAGTGAATCTTCTTTTTCTTTTGTCACTGTTTTGTCAAGAAATTGTATTTGTGATGGTGATTTCAGTGCTAAAACGCAAAGAAGTTTGACTTAGAACGTGTGTTTAACTATTTGCACTTCTATACTTATAGTAACTCTTAATTCCTCGTGTGTTCGTCACTGTGTGTGTGTGTGCATCACTCAGTGTGTTTGTGTGCGCGTTAGTGTGTGTGTGTGCATGCATCAGTCAATGTGTGTGCGCACGTCAGTCAGTATGTGTGCACATCAGTGTGTGTGCGTGCGTTAGTGTGTGTGCACACATCAGTCAGTGTGTGTGTGTGCGTCAGTGTGTGTGTGCGCACATCAATCAGTGTGTGTGCGTGCATCAGTCAGTGTGTGTGATTGCATCAGTCAGTGTGTGCGCATGCTAGTCAATATGTGCGCACGCCAGTCAGTATGTGTGTGCGCGTCAGTCAGTGTGTGTGTGTGTGCATGCGTCAGTCATTGTGTGTGCATCAGTGTGTGTTTGTGCGCACGTCAGTGTGTGTGCACATGTCAGTGTGTATGTTTGTGCGCGCATCATTCAGTGTGTGTGTGCGCTTCAGTCAGTGTGTGTGTGCATGCATCAGTCAGTGTGTGTGTGCGCGTCAGTCGGGGTGTGTGTGCGCGTCAGTCGGGGTGTGGGTGCGGCAGTCGGGGTGTGTGCGTCAGTAAGTGTGCGTCTGTGTGTCAGTGTGTGTATTAGTCATTGTGTGTGTATCACTGTGTGTGTGTCAGAGTGTGTCTTGCAGTGTGTCCCAATGCTATCTCCCTCCCCGGCAGTGCTGTTGTAGGGACACGACGCGCTGAGCGCTCTCCCCTGTCTTAAGCGGGGAAACGACACGCTGAGGGCTCTTCCTCCGGTGGTGCTGCTGCAGCTGGGACACAGTGCGCTGAGCGCTCTCTTTCCCCTCCCTCTGGCGATGCTGCGGGGACACAGCCAGAGGAAAGGCAAGGTTCGGCGCATCACTAGGGGCACAGGGATCGGCACAACCCTAGGGGGGTTGTTCGATGCATCACTAGGGAGCGGAGTTTGTCCTCTCTCTCCCCCATGATGGATACAGCGCTGCCTTCTTCTTCAATGTGGTGTGTGTCCTCTCCAGTTACTGTCGGTGGCACACTCGTGGGGAAGGGCGGAGGGGGTTGATCGGCAGCTCACTCGTGGAAGGGGGTGTTCAGCAGTGCACTCGTGGAGGGGGGAGGGTGTTTGGCGGCTCACTCGTGGATGTGTGTGTGTGTCCAGCGCTGCCTTCCTCCTGTCCGGTGACTCCTCCAGGTGGAAGCTGGCAACACTGATGGCCTCTTCTGCTAGCAGTGACATCACTTCCGTCACCAGTGATGTCACTTCTGTCACCATCACCTCCATTTACTGCCAGGGAATTTTGCTCATGTGGTAGGTGTGCCCAAAAAATTTCACTTCAAAAAAGAGAAAATTATAGCATAGCTCTCATATCTGTGCTCAAATGTGAGCAACAAAAAGGTCAAAAACAGCAATAATATAGCATTTCAGATGATCCTTATTTTCAAATGATCCTTGTTTTTTAAGACTTTATTATAAACAAAGTGTCAACGGTAGATACAGGCTTCTTTTGAAGTAGGGTGTTACTTGAATAGCTAGTCAGATAATGTAGTGTGACAAACGCCCCTCTTTTGTAGCGCTGACGTCTGTCTGGGTTCTTCCCGACACAGTCTTCTAGGGTTAATTATACAACAAACAGGAACATGCAATGTATTACGTTGCTTAACTCAGGCTTCTGCCTGCTTTATTTTCATCCAAGTAAGGTACTGCAGCTTTAACATGTGTAGGTTAGAGGCACTCAGACATTTTCATTCAGCGGTTCACTTATATCAGTGTCATAGTATTTCCCACACTGTTATTTCAAGTAACAAGAAACCAAATTATATAAACAAAATCCTATCCCTTTCAGGGATCTAACTACACATCATAATCAGCCTCTAACTGCTGCTGGGCCAACTAACCTGGTTCCCCAGCTTAAAACAATGCCCTCTCATTTAGGGTCACTAGATACAGCATAGTCTTTTAGAAACAGCAATATATATTTGTTTGTCTTATCTGTTCGTGGTGGGAACTCGGTCCCAAGTGTCCAGGCAAATCCTCTGGTACTGTGATACTTGGAGGGGCCGTCCACCCCGAAACTGGATGCAGGGGAGCAGCGACACCCCCAGCCCCCAGGCTCTAAGGAGAGAGACTGAAATGCAAACCTCTCTGCTCCAAATACCTGTGCAAGTGATTAGAAGAGCAGGTGAGGGAGAACTAGATCCCATTGTAATCTGTGGTCTGGATTTTCGATCCAGCAGCCTGAGTTAATGTGAAGCTGTGGAATGGATCATTTTTAACTATTCCTGCACTTTCTGACCTAAAATGGGGCAGAAAACTGCCTAACATCTTTGGACTATGTCACTTATCCCCCTCCCCAGCTCACACCTACTGGGGTGAGCGGCCATGGACCTCACTGGGGTGAGCGTCCTACCTGAAATACTTGAGCTAACTCCTCAGTACAATATTAAGCATTCACATGACCCGAATATGATTTTTTTTTTTTTTTCACGGCAATTATGGACAATAGTTTTCGTCATAAGAGACTATACTTGGCAAACATATTTTGTTGCTCTCTATTAGGGAACTATTTTGAAAAATAAATGTCTAGCACAAATTCTTATAACCCAGGATATGATAAATATACTCACAAAACCAGACAGTTTCTATTACCTCCCTGGGTTTTTTTTTTCCTACTCTAGAATATGAACCTCATAATATATTTACCAACCAGAAGGGCCATCAACCCTGTATAGTAATTTGTAGTTTAGCTACATTTTCAACGCAGAGAACCAATATAATATTGCAATAGTTACAAAATGCTTATTATAGAGGCCTAATATAGCATAACTACACTAGCTTATTTGCAAAGTTAAGTGTCCGTGACATAGTCCACACGTGTAATAAAAAAAATATCGGTCAGTTCCCCAAACTTGGCTAAAACATCTTCTGTGGTGGCCTGGGTGTGTTCACTAGTTTGACAATCATCTGGACAACATACATGAAATTGAGGATCTGGATTTTTGAATCCCAGATCAGGGAGAATATTCTCAGTATTCTCAGGAAGGTGCCCATCTGTTTCTGGAATAACAGCAGCACAATCAAAGTCAATTCTTTCTCCTTCCTCTTTGTTTTCAGTGAGGGCATTGAGTTTACTTTCCCTGGTCACCTTTTGTGACCGTGTCTCCAACTTCATCTTTATAGCAAATCGTAATATTGCAACAGCATTGAAGATACACGTATAGGAACGTACAGCTTGCTTGGTTAGGAGGTAGGATTGATAGCCTGACTGAACCACTTTAGCAGCTTCTCCCATGTCCTGGTAGCGTCTTTGTTGCTGTCCTTTCATAATGAGGAACCTGTTTCGTACCATGCGGGCACGGTAGAATGATTGAAGAACACAGGCTGCTTTATTCCGGCGATTAAACTGACGAATTTTCATCCCTCTGTAGGCAGCCTGTAGGATGATAGCTGCGGCGCGTTTACGCAGATAATTTTCTCTTTCCCTTCTTCCTTGGATAAGAGCTTTGCAGTGCTTCTGAATTCTTCGAATGCTTTTCTCCTTTTTCAATACGTTAAGTTCCTCCGCGAGAGAATTCTGTTTTGTGCATACATCTCGCAATTCTGTTCTCAGAGCGTCCATTTCTTCCTGGTGCTGGCTCTGAGTGTGCATCAATGCATTCTGTAGTGCTTCCTGCACTTCTAATTTTTCCTGAGTCAACTGTTTCTTCACTTTTTCTGTTTGGTCAGTCAAATCTGAATTTTTCATTTTTAGACTCTCATTTTCTTGCTTTACAGTCTCTAAATCACACAGGGCAATCTCATGGGTTTGCTTCAACATTCCCAGCTCTGCGTTCAGACCGTGGCCCTCCAGGTGTGAGTTTTGCACCTCTGTGCTGAGCGCGTGAACCTCTTGTAGAGCCTTCCCGTATTTCTGTTTTAGGATAGCAATCAATTTGTCAGACTTAATCTGTTTTTCATCCATGGTGGCAATTACGGTGTCGGCCTTTTCCAGACAAGTCGTCACCTCTTCCAGCTCACTCCGTAAGAGAGACCCTGTTTTCTTCAAAGCCTCGTACTCTTGTAAAGCTGGGAGTATACACCTCTGTAACTCGGCGTTCGCTTCTTGCACCTTATTCCAACATTCTCGCTCCTTCACCAAATCCTGCCACATGACTTCATAATCATGGCGGGCAGCTTGGAGTGCAGAAACCAAAGCCTCTTTATCCTGGTTCAAGGATTCAGCTTCCCTTTGCTCCTCCTTTTCCTTTGCCACTGTTCCCGTGACAATTTTGCCGGTCACTCCGGTCTGCAGCACATCTCGGTGCCTTTCTGACTCATGTCCTGACGGCGCAGGTTCAAGAGCTCGGTCACTTCCCCTGTGACTTGAGGAACAGTTTTCTTTTTCTTCTTTCTTTTTGCTTTATTAGCTCCAGAGATATCAGTGGTGCTGGGCACACACTCACAGGTATCAGCTTCCACATCTTTCTTGCACTCACAGGGCGTTGCTTGCTTTTGCAGCTGTTTGTCTTTGAAATTTTGGGTCACACATCTTCTATGTGACCTACTTCACGACAGGCCCAGCATACTAAATTCATCTGTGGGTACGGCTCTCCTCCAGGGGCCACATATGAGTCGTCGTCATCATCATCGTAAAGCCTGAAGGGACACTATTTTTCATGATTATGTGCATTACAAAACAAACATTTCATGTCGGCCATGTTAGAAACCCGGCAGGGACAATTTGCTAGCTGCAATTTCACTCACTTCAGCAACTTACATACAGCACTTGCTAGCTGCAAATTCACTCACTTCAGCAAAAGGCATTAGCTTTACAAACAGCACTTGCTAGATGCAATTTTTTTTTTCTTCAGCAAAACATTTTGGTTTTCTGTTTCGGTTCAGGGTGCTATTGCATCCACACTTTGCACATTCTGTGTATGCTAGAAGCACAACTGATATACACAGTGGGACAGACTTCACTCATAGCATCTGTACTTTAGTTCAGCTGGGCGGCCATTTTAAACCCCCTCATTTATTTGCAAACCCACAGACTATTTAGTGTCGACCCGCATTCTCCACCATATGTGACAAACGCCCCTCTTTTGTAGTGCTGACGTCTGTCTGGGTTCTTCCTGACACAGTCTTCTAGGGTTAATTATACAACAAACAGGAACATGCAAAGTATTACGTTGCTTAACTCAGGCTTCTGCCTGCTTTATTTTCATCCAAGTAAGGTACTGCAGCTTTAACATGTGTAGGTTAGTTAGAGGCACTCAGACATTTTCATTCAGCGGTTCACTTATATCCAGTGTCATAGTATTTCCCCAGTTATTTCAAGTAACAAGAAACCAAATTATATAACAAAATCCTCCCTTTCAGGGATCTAACTACACATCATAATCGACCTCTAACTGCTGCTGGCCAACTAACCTGGTTCCCCAGCTTAAACAATGCCCTCTCATTTAGGGTCACTAGATACAGCATAGTCTTTTAGAAACAAGCAATATATTGTTTGTCTTATCTGTTCGTGTGGGAACTCGTCCCAAGTGTCCAGTCAAATCCTCTGGTCACTGGTAACTTGGAGGGGCCGTCCACCCCGAAACTGGATGCATGGGAGCAGCGACACCCCCAGCCCCCAGGCTCTAAGGAGAGAGACTGAAATGCAAACCTCTCTGCTCCAAATACCTGTGCAAGTGATTAGAAGAGCAGGTGAGGGAGAACTAGATCCCATTGTAATCTGTGGTCTGGATTTTCGATCCAGCAGCCTGAGTTAATGTGAAGCTGTGGAATGGATCATTTTTAACTATTCCTGCACTTTCTGACCTAAAACGGGGCAGAAAGCTGCCTAACATCTTTGGACTATGTTACAGTAGCCAATTGAAGGAAGGGACGACAGAGTTTGACAGCAATGTGATGGGATGACGGAAATGTCCTCAATAAGTGAACAGCCGGACGCTACAACTGAGCTGATGTAGAAGTCTCTCCCCTGGTACTAGATCAGGATATAACGTGTAACATACAGCAAAACTGTCAATATACGGATATACAGTACATCCTGAAGTAAAAGTACTCACACTTGGTGAAGGGGTAGTCAGTAATCAGCGTGCAACTGCTCCAATTCGATTCAGTAGAGAGATATCCCGAAGGGGAGGTACTAGAAATGCTCTGCTCGTTGAACCAGGAAAATGACAGTGGCTGGATAATGTAAGGAATCAGGGGTCACGGCGGTCGCAGCGTGACCCTCCCTTACCACCCGTGGCCCCCGTTGTCTCCGCTCCACTCCCCCTCCGTCGGTACCCCCGCCGGGCAGCCACTGCTCCGCACGCAGCGGATAAATATGCGGCTGCCATTAGACTTGCACACGCGCTCACCAGCCTTACAGAGCGCGCGTCAGGCAATCATAATTTATTCACCCCTCTGGGGCTTAGACCATGCCTCCGGCAATCACACGGCTCACGAGCACACTCCCCTGCCTCTCAGCTGTTCTCAACATACCCTCATCAGCACAACCTATCCTGTGCTGCTCCACACACTCCTCCAGCCCTGCCTCCACCTTCCATTGGTCAGCCCACCTTTATAATCCCTATTCTCCCTGCTGCACATTGCTCTGCATAGTCTTTGCTAGTGGATGTGTACTTTGGTTGTCTCTTCGTGCTACTCAGGTTCTGACCCCGGCTTCCTCCTGACTACGCTGCTTCTCTCGTCCCTCGAACTTGGCTTGCACCTCGACCTCCCGGATCTCTCTACTCCCTGACCTCGGCAACGGCAACCACTACGGCTCTTCTATCCTCCGGAACTGGCAAGTACTATAGCAATAGTCTCCTGGCCTGGCAATGCAAATACCACACTCCGGACACGCTCCTTCTGCTGCGGGTGTGTGTATACTTACGTCCCACCTCAGTGGTAGGGACGGGTCTGGTCTGCGTGCAGCACTGCTCTAACGGGGAGGAGCCGGATGCGAGATGCCACACCCTTAATTCCTCTGAGCTGGTGAACAAGACAGAGCCCTTTTAACAGTACTGCTGCTAAAATTTCCCTTAACCAAATACAGAATGGCTGAGTGTCGACTAACCACATATCAACTCCCAGGATGCTTTCTGGTGGTGGAGATAGCTGGCCAGGAGTTCCTGAGGTGCCTGTGCTCACAGTGCAGAACACCTGGAGGTGAACCGAGTACTACGGCTCGTTGCCTACAGTGCAGGACTTATTACCTATGACTGGTAGTACCGCAAGTCACTTTCAGAGCCAAGACTGAAGGCCTCACGGCTATGCTGATCGAGGTGGAAGGCCTTGACGCTACGACCACCAAGGGCCCGTGTGCCCTGACTGACATTCCCATGTGGACCAAAGGTCCGTGTGCCCCAGTTCCTGAGATGGGAACCCAAAGAACACAGGATGAAGTGACAGGCCTAGGAGAGACTCGAGCATGCCCCCTGGCGGTATCGGAACCGAAAGGTTCCAGACCCATTGCCCCAGTGCAAGTGAAGTGCTGCGGAACCTCTCCCTGAAGGAGCCGTCCTTACCACAGTCATCGGATGATGACGACAGTGCCCCATCCGTGATGATGTGCCCCATGATGATGTGCCAACAGGCGGACCAGAAAAGTGACGCTGAGGACAAAGAGTCACCTACCTTCAAAGTGGAGTGGCAGAGTCCAGAGACCACCGCAAACGCTGGTGCACCCAGAACGCCGAGATGTCCCACGGTCATGGCAGTGCAGAGTGCAGTGGAGGCAGTACCTGTTACTGTTCCAGATGACCTGACGATCATCGTGAACCAGCGGAGCAGTTAGGAACCACCCCCTTATTCCCTACAGGCTGTGTCAGAGGAATCCGGAGATGAGGTCCTGCCTGGCGCCTACTTTTGACCAGAGAACCATGCTGCCCATTAGATTGCGGGTGGTAACCTGACGAAAAGGACGAGGAAATGCCATTCTGATAGAGGATTTACACATCACTTTAGGAATTGTTTAGTAGCCACTATTGTCGGGCAGATTGCCAAGCGATAGTGGCCTTTATATTATTATATATTATTACAGTCACTTTAATTATTTTGTGCACTGTTCTATCTTCACTATTTTAGGTACTGGCACTTCACAGGTTAATTTTAGGTAGAGCACTTTTTTGTATGCTATTGTTAGTAGTGTTGTTAAGTTGGTTACAAATTTTGTCTTTCACAGACAAACTATTCAGCTGATGGAAACCTCTAAAATGTCGGTCAATCCTATCATTTTCCATTAATCCTTCTGGAATGGATAATGGGTTTATGAGCCTGGCTCCTTCTTGGGAGCCAGGACCAAAGGGTATATCATCCTTCCCATAAACAGGGAACATTGGAATGGACCCACCATCTTAACTAACTCAACCTCATTTTTGTTACGCCGATGCTGCCCGCAGACCAGACCCGTCCCCTGTGCTGAGGTGGGACATAGGGATACACACACCCGCAGCAAAGGGAGCGTATCCGAAGTGTGGTGTTATTGTTGCCAGGCCAGGTATAGTAGTGAAGACAATACTTGCCGGTACCGGTAGTAGAGAAGGAGTAGTTATTGCCGTTGCCAAGATCAGGGATGCCAGAAGTCACGAAGTCCAAGTAGAGCCAAAGTCGAGAGCCAGAGGGGTAGTCGTCCAATCCGCGTCAATACCTGAGGAGTCACTGAGAGAATAGTCAAATGCTTCCATACAGAACTCATGCTGAAAGTTGTGCTGATACCCTGGCGTGGGAGCTGGAGAGAGATCACGACAGGGAATACGATTTCCCCCTACGGAGAAACAGCGAGACAGACAATCCAGTGGGGAGACAAGACACCCCCAGGAGTTCCCAGTGAGGATAATCATCCAATGGGAATCCCGCGGACACCTTGCACAAATGTATAAATAACATCCAGTGCCCCCACGGCTCCATTACCCCTGAAGAAGTGACGTCAGCAGTCACGAAACGCGCGTAGGGTGGAGCCTCCAGGACGTGCTGCAACGTGCATACTCACTGAGAGGAGGAGAGGTCGATCAGCTGGGAACGTCATCAGAGGAGGGACTAGGCGCTCCGAGTCGTGGCCACGAAGCGGGGAACTACGCCAACTCCAGCCTCTTCCTGCATCCCCTCGGCATCCTCCTATGTGAGCGGACGGCACGTTGTAGGCCACATATAGGGCATAACGGCATGTGAGTGCATGTTTTTAACCCTCTTGTTTTAGTAATAAATGTTTTGGTATCACACTATTGGTGCCCATCTTTCTTTCCACAAGGTCTGTGGTGTTGCTGACGTTTGGAGTGAGGCCTTCTCCTCACCAGCTGTAAATATCCAGTCAGGAGCCAACCGTGAGGAAATCAAAGAAACCTTTTGAGGCCCATTTCCATCTACTTTTAAGTAAGTAGCTGGCAACGGTGGGGGTGTACAGAACTGACCATAGGGTACTGCGCAATGGCTGTCTTGTTTCTATCCCCAGATCAGCCTTCAATTTAAAGGAACCGAATACTGTGGACTGTGGATCTCACTTTTTTATCATCATTTGATTCATGGGACTACATTCTTCTTGCCAGGTTTAATATCTGTCAGTGCGCCTAGGAAATTATTGTTTTGTCATATATGTTTTTTGTTTTTTGTGTATGCTTTGTATACATGCCTTGTGGATAGGCTTGTTTTTCATTCCTGTGGCAGCCATTCCCCATTCTACCAAGTTAGTTTGTGAGGGATCACCTATAGAGTTTCCCACAAAGGGGATTCTCTCTTGTCATTTAGAGCACTTATTCATTTAAATTAGTGTATAAGGTTAGGTTTAATAGGTTTGAGCGCTGAATATATGTTTTTAGTTTAATTTCTTCACCACACATAACGTCTGGGGCTGGCGTGCGTGTAAGAGGGCGTGGGCGCGCCCGGCGCTGAGCAGAGGAATCGCTGAGGGGAGTGATCCCGCGACGGCGGCAGGGGCGAGGAGCCGTGGAGACCGGTAAGACAGGATTATTTTGTGCGTCCAAGGACTCCTTGCGGAGAGGGAGTGCTTTGTGTGGGAAGCGAGGAGAACGCCGATTCCTGACAGTACCCCCCTCTTCAGGAACGGCCTCAGGACGGTCCAAGAACGGTTTCTCTGGAAACTTTTTCCTGAAGGACTTAAGAAGGGCCGGAGCATGAATGTCCTTTGAAGGTACCCAGGATCTCTCTTCAGGGCCAAAGCCCTTCCACTGCACCAAGAACTGAAGCTGACCCCTGGATAGGCGAGAATCCAAAAGAGAGTGAACTTCGTATTCCTCATTATTTTGTACAGTAATGTGATCCGGTTTACGAGTCTGATCCGGAAAGAAGTGACTGGAGATAAATGGTTTTAAGAGGGACACATGGAAGACATTAGGAATCTTCATACTGGGTTGTAGTTGGAGCCGGAATGCCACAGGATTGATTTGTTCACAAATAGGGAAGGGACCGAGGAACTTAGGTGCCAGTTTAGGAGATGGTACCTTGAGGTGGATATTCCTAGAGGAGAGCCATACCAAATCCCCTGGTTTGTAACTGGGCGCCGAACGACGGCGACGATCGGTCTGTAGTTTCGATCTGCAGGAGGAGTTGAGAAGGGTAGACTGAATCCTGGACCATGCGGTTTGG
This sequence comes from Ascaphus truei, assembly GCA_036426205.1. NCBI lineage: Eukaryota > Metazoa > Chordata > Amphibia > Anura > Ascaphidae > Ascaphus > Ascaphus truei. The sequence continues at coordinate 3,397,322 of CM071586.1, forward strand.
AGGGAAGAAATGCGTTCATCTACGGCTGGAACTCCAGAAGGAATGTTGGGGATGGGAAGACAGGGAGGGTGGAACCCATAATGTATAAAGAAGGGAGACTCCCGGGTGGACTCGTTTTTTGCAGAATTGACGGCATACTCTGCCCAAGAGAGGAGTTGAGCCCAATCATCCTGGAAATCGGATATAAAACATCTCAGGTACTTCTCTAGGGATTGGTTGATTCTCTCTGTTTGTCCATTGGACTGAGGATGATAGGCGGAAGAGAAGGAAGAAGAGATGCCCAATCTCTTCGTGAAAGCTCTCCAAAATTTGGATACGAACTGAGAACCTCTGTCAGAAACAATGGACGAAGGAATCCCATGAATCCGGAAAATCTGCTCCGTAAAGATATCAGCAAGGGCGGGGGAGGTGGGTAATCCTTTAGGTGGAATGAAATGGGACGTCTTCGAGAACCTGTCCACGACCACCAAGATAGTGTTCATTCCTCTGGACCTGGGCAACTCCACGATGAAGTCCATAGAAATGTGGGACCAGGGGCGGTCGGGAACTGGAAGGGGTAACAGAAAACCCTGAGGCTTTTGACGGAGAGTTTTGCTTTGAGCGCACGTGGGGCATGCGCGGGTAAATTCCAGAATATCTTGAGACATCCTTGGCCACCAGAAATTCCGACGAATGAGATCAGTAGTCTTCTTAAAACCTGGATGACCTGCAGATTTAGAGGAGTGACCCCAAGACAGTACTTCTGGAACAAATTTGGATGGTACAAAGAATTTGTTGTCGGGAACGACCAAGTCCTTGGGAATGCGTCTCTGGGAGTGCAAAATCTTGTCAAGATTCTTGAAAGTAGACGTGGTGAGAATCCTCTCATGTGGAAGGATAGTCTCCAACGATTCCTCTGGCCTCTCCTCAGAAGAATGTATTCGGGAGAGTGCGTCTGCCTTTACGTTCTTGGTCCCGGGGATATAGGACATGTGAAAATCGAATCGAGAAAAAAAAGAGCCCAACGAGCCTGTCGTGGACCAAGGCGTTGAGCATTCTCTATGTAAAGAAGATTCTTGTGGTCCGTGAGAATAGTAAACGGCTCTTTCGACCCCTCCAGCAGGTGTCTCCACTCTTGAAGAGCCATCTTCACGGCCAGAAGTTCCCTGTTACCCACGTCATAGTTCCTCTCGGCAGACGAGAATTTCTTGGAAAAATATGCACAGGGATGTAACTTATCTTGGGACGTGGATCTCTGAGACAGAACGGCACCAGCGCCGCAATCAGAAGCGTCGTCCTCCAGTACAAAGGGAAGTTCAATGTCGGGATGACGGAGAATAGGTGCGGATATAAAGGCTTCCTTGAGTGTCTCGAAGGCGGAGATGGCCTCGGATGACCAAGCAGAAGGATCAGCTCCTTTTTTGGTGAGCGCAGTGAGGGGTTCCACAATGGTGCAAAAACTCCGTATAAACTTACGATAGTAATTAGCGAACCCTAAAAAACGTTGTATGGCCTTGAGAGAATTGGGTCTTGGCCATTCAGTGACCACTTGAAGTTTACCGGAGTCCATCATAAACCCCTCATCGGAAATGATATACCCCAGGAACGGAGTAAAAGTCGTATGAAAGGTGCACTTCTCCAGTTTAGCGTATAAATGGTGTTCACGGAGACGGAAAAGGACGTAGGAGGTGTGGCGTATATGGTCCTGGAGATCTTTGGAAAAAATCAGGATATCATCCAAGTATACAATAACAAAAATATTGAGTACATTACGAAAGACGTCGTTGATGAAATCCTGGATGACAGCGGGAGCATTACATAAGCCGAAAGGTATTACCAGATATTCGTAGTGTCCACTACGCGTGTTGAAGGCCGTCTTCCATTTAACCCCCTTCCTGATGCGCACCAGGTTATAGGCACCACGTAGATCCAACTTGGAAAAAATCTTGGCCCCCTGTAATTTATCGAACAGTTCGGTAATAAGGGGAAGGGGGTAACGATTTTTAATAGTGATGTGGTTTAAACCCCTGTAGTCGAAGCAAGGCCTCAACGACCCGTCCTTTTTCTTGACGAAGAAAAACCCAGCCCCTGCTGGGGAATTGGAGTGACGAATAAAGCCTTTCTTGAGATTCTCCTGGATATATTCATCCATAGCGTGAGATTCTGGTAACGACAAGGGGTAGGTCTTGGTCTTGGGTAGGGAGTAACCAGGAACTAGATCGATTGGACAATCGTAAGTCCTGTGTGGTGGCAAGAGGTCTGACTGTACCTTATTGAAAACGTACCGGAATTTGACGGAAGGTAGAATAACTTCGGGAACAGAGGTATTGGCCAGCAGTTGATGAGTCTCGCCTGACCTCTGCCTCCAGGAAATGGGAGCGGAGGAAGTCCAGTCAATGAGAGGATTGTTAAGTTGTAGCCAAGGAAGGCCAAGGGTGATGGGTATCCCAGGAGCGTGAATGGCATCGAGAACTAAGATCTCCTTGTGTAGATGTGAAGACAGAAGCAAGGGAGCCGTCTCTAAGGAGATGTGGGCCGGGGTAAGAGGACGTCCATCGATACCGACGAGTGCGATGGGTACCTTCTTTCTCACTAGTGGTATGCGGTTAACCCTGGCGAATTCTAGATCCACGAAGTTTCCTCCAGCTCCTGAGTCAATGAAAGCGGCGGTAGAAGTCTTGAACTTATCGCCTGAAAGGAAGACTGGAAATGTAAGTTTATTAGGGAGTTCACCTTTAAGAAGGGGACGTGGAGACATTACACCCAGAGAGAGCCCCTCTGTACTCACTGGGTGTTCCCGTTTCCCGGACACAATGGACACTCCCGAACCCGATGTTCCATGGATCCGCAGTAGAAACACAATCCCCCGGCGTGGCGGGACTGCCGTATCGGTGTGCGGATGCGTTGTACCCCCAATTGCATTGGCTCTGGCAACTCCAGTGCAGGACGAAGAGGTGTGGTAGCACTTGAGGGAGCAGGAGTGCTGCTGAAAGTACTGGAGAACGGAACTTGAAGGTTATGGAAGCGAGCGCGCTGACGCTCTGAGCGGCGTACCTGGATGCGTTGATCCACTCGGATGGCCAAATCAATCAGGACCTCCAGTTGATCCGGCCTGGATTGGCGAGAGAGTTCGTCCTTGATGGGATCTGCCAGGCCTTGCCAGCCATAGAAATGTGGGACCAGGGGCGGTCGGGAACTGGAAGGGGTAACAGAAAACCCTGAGGCTTTTGACGGAGAGTTTTGCTTTGAGCGCACGTGGGGCATGCGCGGGTAAATTCCAGAATATCTTGAGACATCCTTGGCCACCAGAAATTCCGACGAATGAGATCAGTAGTCTTCTTAAAACCTGGATGACCTGCAGATTTAGAGGAGTGACCCCAAGACAGTACTTCTGGAACAAATTTGGATGGTACAAAGAATTTGTTGTCGGGAACGACCAAGTCCTTGGGAATGCGTCTCTGGGAGTGCAAAATCTTGTCAAGATTCTTGAAAGTAGACGTGGTGAGAATCCTCTCATGTGGAAGGATAGTCTCCAACGATTCCTCTGGCCTCTCCTCAGAAGAATGTATTCGGGAGAGTGCGTCTGCCTTTACGTTCTTGGTCCCGGGGATATAGGACATGTGAAAATCGAATCGAGAAAAAAAAGAGCCCAACGAGCCTGTCGTGGACCAAGGCGTTGAGCATTCTCTATGTAAAGAAGATTCTTGTGGTCCGTGAGAATAGTAAACGGCTCTTTCGACCCCTCCAGCAGGTGTCTCCACTCTTGAAGAGCCATCTTCACGGCCAGAAGTTCCCTGTTACCCACGTCATAGTTCCTCTCGGCAGACGAGAATTTCTTGGAAAAATATGCACAGGGATGTAACTTATCTTGGGACGTGGATCTCTGAGACAGAACGGCACCAGCGCCGCAATCAGAAGCGTCGTCCTCCAGTACAAAGGGAAGTTCAATGTCGGGATGACGGAGAATAGGTGCGGATATAAAGGCTTCCTTGAGTGTCTCGAAGGCGGAGATGGCCTCGGATGACCAAGCAGAAGGATCAGCTCCTTTTTTGGTGAGCGCAGTGAGGGGTTCCACAATGGTGCAAAAACTCCGTATAAACTTACGATAGTAATTAGCGAACCCTAAAAAACGTTGTATGGCCTTGAGAGAATTGGGTCTTGGCCATTCAGTGACCACTTGAAGTTTACCGGAGTCCATCATAAACCCCTCATCGGAAATGATATACCCCAGGAACGGAGTAAAAGTCGTATGAAAGGTGCACTTCTCCAGTTTAGCGTATAAATGGTGTTCACGGAGACGGAAAAGGACGTAGGAGGTGTGGCGTATATGGTCCTGGAGATCTTTGGAAAAAATCAGGATATCATCCAAGTATACAATAACAAAAATATTGAGTACATTACGAAAGACGTCGTTGATGAAATCCTGGATGACAGCGGGAGCATTACATAAGCCGAAAGGTATTACCAGATATTCGTAGTGTCCACTACGCGTGTTGAAGGCCGTCTTCCATTTAACCCCCTTCCTGATGCGCACCAGGTTATAGGCACCACGTAGATCCAACTTGGAAAAAATCTTGGCCCCCTGTAATTTATCGAACAGTTCGGTAATAAGGGGAAGGGGGTAACGATTTTTAATAGTGATGTGGTTTAAACCCCTGTAGTCGAAGCAAGGCCTCAACGACCCGTCCTTTTTCTTGACGAAGAAAAACCCAGCCCCTGCTGGGGAATTGGAGTGACGAATAAAGCCTTTCTTGAGATTCTCCTGGATATATTCATCCATAGCGTGAGATTCTGGTAACGACAAGGGGTAGGTCTTGGTCTTGGGTAGGGAGTAACCAGGAACTAGATCGATTGGACAATCGTAAGTCCTGTGTGGTGGCAAGAGGTCTGACTGTACCTTATTGAAAACGTACCGGAATTTGACGGAAGGTAGAATAACTTCGGGAACAGAGGTATTGGCCAGCAGTTGATGAGTCTCGCCTGACCTCTGCCTCCAGGAAATGGGAGCGGAGGAAGTCCAGTCAATGAGAGGATTGTTAAGTTGTAGCCAAGGAAGGCCAAGGGTGATGGGTATCCCAGGAGCGTGAATGGCATCGAGAACTAAGATCTCCTTGTGTAGATGTGAAGACAGAAGCAAGGGAGCCGTCTCTAAGGAGATGTGGGCCGGGGTAAGAGGACGTCCATCGATACCGACGAGTGCGATGGGTACCTTCTTTCTCACTAGTGGTATGCGGTTAACCCTGGCGAATTCTAGATCCACGAAGTTTCCTCCAGCTCCTGAGTCAATGAAAGCGGCGGTAGAAGTCTTGAACTTATCGCCTGAAAGGAAGACTGGAAATGTAAGTTTATTAGGGAGTTCACCTTTAAGAAGGGGACGTGGAGACATTACACCCAGAGAGAGCCCCTCTGTACTCACTGGGTGTTCCCGTTTCCCGGACACAATGGACACTCCCGAACCCGATGTTCCATGGATCCGCAGTAGAAACACAATCCCCCGGCGTGGCGGGACTGCCGTATCGGTGTGCGGATGCGTTGTACCCCCAATTGCATTGGCTCTGGCAACTCCAGTGCAGGACGAAGAGGTGTGGTAGCACTTGAGGGAGCAGGAGTGCTGCTGAAAGTACTGGAGAACGGAACTTGAAGGTTATGGAAGCGAGCGCGCTGACGCTCTGAGCGGCGTACCTGGATGCGTTGATCCACTCGGATGGCCAAATCAATCAGGACCTCCAGTTGATCCGGCCTGGATTGGCGAGAGAGTTCGTCCTTGATGGGATCTGCCAGGCCTTGCCAGAATACGGAGATGAGAGCCTCTTGTCCCCAGTTAGTCTCGGCTGCTAGGGTCCAGAATTCCACAGCATACTGCGTCACCGTTCGCCGTCCCTGCGTGATCTGGAGGAGAGAAACAGATGCCATCTCCCGACGAGCGGGGGAATCGAATACCCGTTGAAACTCGACTTTAAATGCTGGGTAATTTTGGGTAAGGTCAGAACGTCGCTCCCAAACCGGGGAAGCCCAAGCCAGGGCGCTGCCAGTGAGGAGGATATAAATGTAGGCTACTTTCTTGCAATCAGTATTGTAGAGATGGGGGGCCATTTCAAACTGCACCTCACACTGGTTTAAGAAACCCCTACAATCTTGCGGTTCACCTGCGTAAGGCTTGGGAGGAGGAATCCTTACATCTGAGCCGCTAACTTCGCTAGCGGAGTGGGGGCTTACATCTGGCGGGGTTGCGGTCAGTACCCTGTCTGAGAGTACTGCGACCTGGCGTGTAAGTGCCACAATTTGATCCGCCATGGCCTGGTTTTGCTGAAGCAGATTAGAGAGAAACTGCTGTAGTTCGGTCTGGTCTGCGTCTTGTGGGCTCGACATAATGTTACGCCGGTGCTGCCCGCAGACCAGACCCGTCCCCTGTGCTGAGGTGGGACGAAGGGATACACGCACCCGCAGCAAAGGGAGCGTGTCCGGAGTGTGGTGTTATTGTTGCCAGGCCAGGTATAGTAGTGAAGACAATACTTGCCGGTACCAGTAGTAGAGAAGGAGTAGTTATTGCCGTTGCCAAGATCAGGGATGCCAGAAGTCACGAAGTCCAAGTAGAGCCAAAGTCGAGAGCCAGAGGGGGTAGTCGTCCAATCCGCGTCAATACCTGAGGAGTCACTGAGAGAATAGTCAAATGCTTCCATACAGAACTATGTCGAGCGACGAGTGATGGGAAGCACAGGCATAATAAAGCTGGGCAGGCCAATGGGAAAAGGGGGCAGGCCTAGAAGACTGCAGGGAGTCCTCCCTGATAGGAGAGAGGTGTTACAGCCCATCTGAGTGTAATCATTGATTTGCCTTGAACTGTGTGATGCTTGGGGGCGACGCCTCACTGCAGAAGCAGTGGTTAAAAGTGCTCTGTTAGGCGTGTGCTCTGTAAACTGAGAATGCATGCACATAACGTCTGGGGCTGGCGTGCGTGTAAGAGGGCGTGGGCGTGCCCGGCGCTGAGCAGAGGAATCGCCGAGGGGAGTGATCCCGCGACGGCGGCAGGGGCGAGGAGCCGTGGAGACCGGTAAGACAGGATTATTTTGTGTGTCCAGGGACTCCTTGCGGAGAGGGAGTGCTTTGTGTGGGAAGCGAAGAGAACGCCGATTCCTGACAATTTTTCTGCTTGACCCTTGCCACATCCCAGTGCATCTCCATTGACTTAAGATCACATGGAGAGACTGCCCAGCACAGTCCTTTATGCTTGTGTTAGACTGCCCTGAGTGCTGAAGGCTTCCATCCCTCCCTGAAAGGGAGATGTCCTCTGCAGTATCATCAGTGACATCCACAGGTTCATGTCCTTCATATCGCGGCACCACTGCTTGTTGAACAAAATCCCAATCACACCCCCATGAAGCAGAGACCCCATAAAGCTTACAAGCTCCCCAAATTGTATCTACATACTTAAAAAGCACCAAATACTTTTCTGACGCCTTCTCCAAAATAAAACTAGCTAAGATGGTGAACACCTGCAAACAATCCCCAAAATATTTAGGAGCCTCCCTTCTCTACCCCTCTGACTTCTCATTCTCCTTTTTAGCCATGGAGGTTCCTTAAAATTGGGGAGAAAAGCAAAATGTCCACACACATCTATTTTCAAACTTTATCCTTCACCTCTTGTGACAAATTCATCCCCAATGTGCTTGTGGCACAAAAATTTGCAGCCTCAATTATTGTTTTTACTTCCCCCCTGCTGACCTGTCTCCAGCATCTTTTAGCAATGTCACCTGTGCCCAGCTCTCCTCACCGCTGGCTTCCCCAGTTAGCCCACTTTCACAGCTGATGAAGAAACCACCATTGCCTGCTTTGCACTACCTGTCCCCCCCAAAAAGACCACCCCATCCGGCCATGACACCCGCAACCTAGAGTTTTCAGCCACCGCAACCCTCCTCCTCTGTCATACCTCAATACTTGCCACATGTCCAAGAATACCAACTTGTCAATGAAATCGCTACGGTGACACCTTGACCCCAATTGTCTATCAACTCCATCAATGCCTGCATTAATTACTCACTATCGACTGATCATGTCACAGTCACCGGTATTGCAAGCCAGGCTTCCTCCACTACCGCCTCTTCCAACATAGCCCCCAACAGACCTGTGCTCCTCCTCCTATGGGCCATGATCCAGGAATCCCAAAAGTACTGGAGCTTCTTCTTCTGGACTGAACCTGAAATGGAAAAGTAGGATAAGGCTGCACACCACACTAATATAAATTTCTACCCCACACCAACCCTTGTCCTCTTTTCCCAAACTACAACAGTTAGGTCCATCCCCTCAGCCCCTTCAGCCCCAACATGGCCGGCAGTTATTCATAGGTTGTAAAAACGGAGCACAGCAAGCAGGAGAAAATGAACAAAGGTGGGGGCTATGATTCAAAAATTGGTTAAAAATGGTTTATTGAAAAAGTTTACACATGGTCTGTTGCAGGAAAAACCACCACTAGCATCTTTCGCGCAACGCCGCTTTGTCAAAGAGTGTGACTGATCCTGAAATGGAGAAGTATGATCAGGCTGCATTTCTCACTACTTTAAATTTCTACCCCCCACCAACCCTTGTCCTCTTTTCCCAAACTAGAAACAATTAGGTCCATCCCTTAGTTCCAACCCGGCCGGCAGTTTTGTTACCCTTCACTGACAAGTTCAGGGCCTGACTTTATAGGGCTTGAGTCAGAGTGTTTGGGATGCCTGGTGATGAGGCACACGTAATTATCATATGCTCTACTTAATTTCAGACACCCTGTAAACATTCGTATAAACAATTATGCATGTGGACCAGCGCGCTAAGGGTTAACATTTGCTTGTACTTTGTGGAACATCAACCCCACCCACTGGAATGTTAATGAGCCAAGAGGACACAAAGAACATTGTATTCACAGCTGCATTGATTCTCAACCCAAAGGCAGACAGCCTTTATTGCAGACAAAGGGCAACCAAAGGGTATGAGCCGTTTGCCCGCGTTCGCTGATGTTTGATGTTAAAGTGATGTTAAAGCAATATTAAAGCTGCTCTATTTAAATCTGAAACGTACAAGCCCTTTATCCCCATGTAACCAATTTTTGAACTCTATCTGTCCATGAAATGTCTGTGAATTAACTGTATGACCCTGTTCTCTTAATGTAACCATGTCTTTTTAGAACTCTGTGCCCAGGACAAACTTGAGAATGAGAGGTAACTCTCAAAGTATTACTTCCTGGTAACACATTTTTATTAAAAAAAAAAATGTGGTCATCATTTTCAACCACATCTTAATGACTTCAGATAAAGTTATACATACTTAAATAAAGTAGATACAGGGTTAATATTGTCCCACCATCGCTATTGATTCATCACCTAACCAACTTTTCCTCTAACTCCTAGGGTCTTAAAGAAGAGCACGACTATTGGAAGCTGGGTCGTTGTGTCTACTTCTTGAGGCCACATCAATAGAAAAAAGACATCAACAAAATAAAAGTAATAGAAAGAAAATGTCTGATCCTTCATGAATTGTATTATTATGTAAAGAGATTTTACAGCTTCTCAGGTCTCTTCAGAATAACCTGATATTAATTTAGCAGGGGGAAGGTTCAAATATCTTTGTTGGAGATGCCAAACTGCAGGAAAGCTCTGTGAGGCTACTGATTGGGTGGGGAGTTGATGTTTTCCTCCCGGAATTACTTTCAATCCTCCTGATGGAGTCTCCATGGAATTCTGTACTTTGAGTATCACAAGGACTGTTCTCTCTACTGCATAAAGAGTATAAAAACCTCTAGCAAGCTGGGTGTTGTTAACATTACAGTCTGCCAGTGACGGACACTATGCCCAGCACTAGAAGATGCTCCCATATTATAGGATTAACAGAAAGAACAGATAATTATTTCAAGTTTTATTTATTTGATACATACATCTCACTGTGGACATTTACAAGTGAAGGCTAATCTGATTCTCTGAAAAAGCAGAGCCTAATACTGACTGAGTCTAATCATTGTTGTAGACACTATATATGAGGGTAAGTGTGGGATACTGAGGTAAGTCAACTTAATCTGTTTTGCTGTAGGGGTGGGATTTTAATAAGTAGAATTTTAAGTATATAACACAAGATAAAATCGCGGTCTTAATATTACATTAGGGTCTATATTCCTCTGGCACCAAAAAACAGATTGTAAGCTCTATGGGGCAGGGACTGTGTCTGCAAAAATGTCTCTGTAAAGCGCTACAATAAACTAGCAGCGCTATACAATTATTATTAATTATGTACTAATGCAAATAAAAATTCCCTTAAATTTCCCTGTATCATTACTTGCTCATAGTTCTGTAAAAAAAAACAACTTAATCTGTTATTGGTATATTAGACAGAACCTTAGCAAGCTCAAAACCCTGACCCACAATATTGTATACGTATGTAATGTATATATTTATTTGTGACAATCGGAGTGCCACATTGAAATCTACTTCAAGAATACTACAATAAACGGAGAAGCCTCAAAGCACATCCAATATGACCAATTATTTCCTTGATGACTATATGTTTTTTCTATATATTTTCTTCCTATAAATATTGGTCGATTGGTTCAATCATTTGGACAAAAAATTTGAAGCCTGCAACCATGTCATGGTAGACCCAATTAGCAGGTTATGTAGGCATTACACATGTTATACTGTCTTTCTTCCACTGCAAAGAGAAAAGAGGAAACAAAACAAAAATATAGGCAATTACGTGGGATGCAGTAGAAGAAATACAAGAGACACTATATAAAATTGGTCGTGTAGAACCTGCTTATGGGATCTACTTTGACGTAGTTGAAGGCTTGAAATATTTTGGCCAAGTTTTGCGTATGAGAAGAAAAAATATAGAAAAAACATAAGTGGCTCTGTGTTTGGAGCATTGGAACCTTGTTCAATTCCCGATGTCAGCTTCTTGTGGCCTTGGGCAAGTCTCTTTATCTCTATGTGCATCAGGCACTAAAAACACATAGATTGTCATCTTCTGGGGCAGGGACTGTGTCCTCAAAATGTCTTTGTAAATCGCTATGTAAAACTAGCTGCGTTATACAAGAACAAACTATTATTATTATACAGTAATGAACTAAATAATTTGTCATATTGAATGTTCATTTAGCTTCATACTTTAATTGATATGTCGCCTTTGGGAAACGTTGGGATTTTTATGAGTTTTAATCGGATATGTGGTGTTATCTGGAGGAACAAATTCCTCAAAAAGCAGGTCCCCTCTAGGACAGAGATACAAAGTTGAGCTCTACTCACAAATTCACAGTGCAATTCTTCATTTATTACAACAACCAAGAACAGAGGAGAAACAACGTTTCAGGTCCCATATGGACCTTTCCTCTGTTCATGGCTGTTACAATTAATGGAGAATTGCATTGTGAGCTTATGAGTAGAGCTTTACCTTGTATCTTGTTGGCCGCACAAGCAGGATTCTCCTTGCCTGAAACTGTTTCTGTGTAACTGTGTTTTCTGGAGGAGCAATGAAGACTTCTAATCTGTAGTCATGATTCTAGATAATTAACATTTTCCAACTTGAAAATGTTTTAAAAGAGCTTTGAAAGCTTTGAGTCATGTAGCTTTGCATTCTATGTATTCAGGGTTAGTATTTCCACAGGTATGGGGTAGGCAGTAGAGACAAAAGGAGGGAAAAGGAGACAGTCGGGAGCAGAGTGCAGGGGGTAAGCAAGATTGAGATAAAGAGAGGGACATTGGAATGGTTTCTTATTCAACCTTTAACTACCTCTCATCTTAGCATATCACAAGTATCGAAGATGTAATTTGTGATTCTCTGTCATTAGGCGATGTTTGGGAAGAATCAAACCATAGTCACAGAATTCCTGCTTCTTGGATTCCAGAACATTTCCAGCTTCAAGATTTTACTCTTCACTGTGTTCCTCATGACTTACATTATGACCTTAAGTAGTAATCTCCTGATCATTATATTGGTGTCAGTCAGTCACCAACTCCACTCTCCCATGTACTTCTTCCTGGTCCACTTGTCCTTATCTGACATCCTGCTCACCACGGTTATTGTCCCCAAGATGCTGCACCTCATATTGGGAGAAGGTGGCACCATGTCTGTTGCTGACTGTATCTGTCAACTTCACTTCTATTGTTTCACCTTGGCTACAGAGTGTTTCCTTCTCACAGTGATGTCCTACGACCGATACCTGGCCATCTGTCACCCGTTGCATTACACAACCATTATGGATTTCAAGCTTTGCCTCCAGCTGGCGATCTGGTCTTGGTTCCTAGGATTTGTGTTGACTTTAATCCTAATTATTCCGATCAGTCAGTTACAGTTCTGTTGCCCTAATATCATTGACCATTTCTTCTGTGATTTTGCTGCTCTTCTAAAAGATTCTTGCTCGGACACCTCCTTTATTGAAATTGAAGACTTTGTGCTAGTTGTCCCTATAACTTTTTTACCATTTACTTTCATCATTGTGACCTACGTATGTATCTCCCTCTCCATCCTCAGGATCCCCTCCACCACTGGGAAACAGAAAGCCATCTCCACCTGCAGCTCTCACATCACGGTGGTTTGCACATATTATGGGACACTGATTACTATTTACTGTGTTCCATCCATAGGCCACTCATTTAACATAAACAAGGATATATATAGTTGCATGATGAAGCCACTATACAAATGAATGGGTGAAAGGTGGGTATCGGGCCAGTGTGGCTTAACCCCTTACTTACCTTTGCGGTTATTATCCGATAAGAATGTAATTGCAATGTATTGGCTTTGTATTGGCTATGTATTTTGTGTGCAATGAAAGACAAGGATGTTGCTGGCAACGGGGGCTTCTTATCGATGAGGTCAGTAGTACTTTATTTATTTTAATATGCTAGTTAATGTGTTTAATAATGGGCAAAAAATCTATTATCCCTATCTGGATAATAGTTATTTTGCACATTATTGTACTGTAGGTGTTGGGGGGGTGTGTATGTATTGAATGTAAAGGCCAGGTTTATTTTTTTTACATTCAGGGTTTGTTCCGTGGTTCTGCGTGAGACCTCTTGAAGATGGATTACAAATAGAAGACCCGTGGATTGATTTGGATTTTTAGTGTAATGTTTATTTTTTTATGGTTTATTATTTTATGGGTTCCTGTGCCTGGTGGATTGGTTCTTGAGTAAGCTGTTCAACGGGAGTCGGTGGGGTCAAGTAATGGTAAGTGAACTAAAGAAATGTATTTTATTTAACTTGATTTTTATTTTAAAGGCTTTTTACATGTGTATATTTTGATTCTTTGCTTTATCATTTCTTGCCACTGTACAGTATGTATGTATGTATGTATGTATGTATGTATGTATGTATGTCTAGAGAGATATATACATACAGGGTAAGAAATTATGTTCTTTTAAAAGCTTGATTTGCTGTGTTTAACATTAATTTGGCTAAGCTGCTATGCTTAAATGTGTGTATAATGTATTTTTAAATTAGATAGAAGTAATTGTTGCTATTGTATGGTGTAGTTTAGGTCAGGGTCAGCCTTGCTTTTCTATATTGTATTCTTGTTGGTACTTATATATTTTTCACAGGATAATTTGTTCTTTTGAACGCTTGAATTAGTTAATTGTTTAATTGTTAGGAATGGAATTTAAATTGTTTAGGGATGTCATTAATGAAAGCTAATTGATGTATGTTTACTGGATTGGTTAAATGGTATACTTGTTTGGAGGTATTGGTATTTTGTTTTGAATGTTATTGTTAACATTCATTTGCAGAATGTATATGGTGCATAGATTGTATGCATCATATATACAATGTAAATGCAATGTTTTGATTGTCATTTGAGGTTTTTGATTGGCATTTGAGGATTTTGATTGTAAGATCAGATAGGATTATTAAAGGAAATTGATTTTATTGTAGTGTGTCTGTACGGAGAAGTGTTATTTGTAGTACAGCATGTTTTTGATAACCCTTCTACATTTATTTGTATATTGGTTCATCGTGTGTGTGTATGTATGTATGTATGTATGTATGTATGTATGTATGTATATATATATATACATATACATATATATATATCTGTCTCTCTGTATATATATATATATATATATGGTTGCATGATGAAGCCACTGTACACATTCATGGGTGAAGGGTGGGTATCGGGCCAGTGTGGCTTAACCCCTTAATTACCTTTGCAGTTATTATCCGATAAGGTGTTTAAGGGGTTAATTGATATCTGAATGTAATTGCAATGTATTGGCTTTGTATTGGCTATGTATTTTGTGTGCAACGAAAGACCAGGATGTTTCTGGCGACGGGGGCTTCTAATTGATGAGGTCAGTAGTACTTTATTTATTGTAATATGCTAGTTAATGTGTTTAATAATGGGCAAATAACCTATTATCCCTATCTGGATAATAGTTATTTTGCACATTATTGTACTGTAGGTGTTGGGGGGGGGGTGTATGTATTGAATGTATAGGCCAGGTTTATTTTTTTTACATTCAGGGTTTGTTCCGTGGTTCTGCGTGAGACCTCTGGAGACCACCTGCGGTCTCCTTGGTATCTCACGGGTATCAGGCTGGTGGTACCACGGGTGACACCTGCGGGGATGAAGCGGTGGCCTCACATCTGTGGGGGCACCGCGGACACGTAGTCTGCGGGGATGAAGCGGTGGTCCCACATCCGTGGGGGCACCGCGGACCCATAGTGAGCACTCGTGAGTTCCCCAGAGCCCTGTGGGAACCACCCGAGGCCCCACAGACATCTGTGTGTCTGACCCGGGGCTCCTAGACAACCGCGGGCCTACCGTGGGGACCCAATTGTGGCCCACAGTGACCCAAGGATACCACCTGGGGGCCATGGCGCTTGGCGGGACCCACCAGCAGGCCTCCAGAACCTGTTTGAAATGAGCTGCTGGTACCCTGTAGGTCTGTCAGGTGCCCCGCCAGCCCGCCGGGGACTCGCGTGGGGCTGTGTTATGAACCCTGTTTGTAAAAGGATAAATCATGTATTTATGGGAGGGGCACAGGGGGTGGGTAATGTATTTAATAAATAGAATGATGTTTAATGTGGGGTAGTGTTTTGTTTTTATTGTGGGTACTGGGGGTGGGCGGAGGGGGTATTGGCCCCAACGGTATGTGGGTAGGCCTCCCTTGTAGGTAGTGGGTGAGAGTGGTTAGGCCTCACAGGGTGGGGGATTAGTGTGGGAGGGTATGTAGGCCTCCCGAGTGGTGGGTAGGGTGGGTTAACCCCTTAATGACTGTAGCGGTTAATAACCGCTATGGTGATTAAGGGGTTAGGGCACATTGCTTTGGATGTTTTCATTCTTGTGTCTGTTTTGCAGCAGCGGAGGGGACATGAACAGGATGAAGATGAGGATGCCTTCATCGTGGCAGCCGGACATGGGTGAGTGCTATATGTATTTAATGTCTTGATTGGTGTTTATGTATTTAAAATGGGCACATTCACTATTATCCATTTGTGGATAATAGTAATTGTGTCCATTACTATACTGTATGTGTTAAGGGGGGGGGGCTCTTCCCATGCGCCCATGAGAAGGTTTGCATAGCTGGGTGCAAATTCTTGGATATCCTCAATCCTTCGACATGGGAAAATTGGAATGGATCCGCCCTCCTACCAAACTCGACCTCCTTCCTCAGTTTGACCCTCCTCAAATCCCGGTGCATCCAAAGCAAATTAAGTTTCCTTCCACAAAGAGCCACTTCTGCCTTATTAAAGGGAATTAAAAAACCTTCCCCAAAACCATTTCAAAGAATACCCGCTGCCACCCTGGTACTCACAGCTTTCCGAGAAAACCCACATTGACCGAGGGAATTGCTACACTACCCCCTTAATACCAATTGCTATCAACTCCCTCAAGACCTTCATGAATGACTCCCTACCATCAAATCTAGTCACACTCACCACTCTAGCAACTCCCACCCCTGGGCCCTGATCTCCCATCACTGGGGTCCCCACCAAAGCCTACCTTTGGTTTAATGGTGCATAACCACGTGTTTTTCCTTTTGACATTAATATCACAAAGGAGCTAATGCGTTTAGGCTATAAATAGTCATTAGGGATAGTAGAGCTCCAATTTCACCTGAGTAAGTGACAATCCAAGTCACGAAACGCGTAGGGTGGAGATTGTTTGTGTTCGTCAGCTCTGAGACGGAGGTATCAACGCAGCGATGACATCATTGGGGAGGAGTCATCTCGAGTTGCGGCGAGAGGAGTGACACCGACCCCAGCTGCTAGCGCCATGCTCAGGAGATTCAAGCTATGGGTGACATCTTTAAATTACGTGCCAAGACAAAAAATTGTAAGTATAATTCTTGTCTTGCGCATTTTAATAAATAGTATCAACGGTATCATGCTATGTTTATTTTATTCATTCAGGGGTACACATCTGTTGGATACTGTGTGTGATTTGAGGATCCAGCCCTCTGATTGAACCAAAGACTTAACTCATTGCCTGTGATTCATATATATTATTTATTTTATTTATTTATTTATAAAATATTTTACCAGGAAGTAATACATTGAGAGTTACCTCTCGTTTTAAAGTATGTCCTGGGCACAGAGTAAAACAAATAATACATGGTTACAAGTACAGTTACATAAATGAACAGGGTATACATTATATACAAGACATTGCATGCACAGTTAAAGAAAATATATATTATGAGCGTATGAAACAGTTACAGACCAGGTTAAAATGTGAGACAGCCTTAGATTTGAAAGAACTTAAACTGGTGGTGGATATGAGAGTCTCTGGTAGGTTGTTCCAGTTTTGGGATGCACGGTAGGAGAAGGAGGAACGTCCGGATACTTTGTTGAGCCTTGGGACCATGAACAGTCTTTTGGAGTCTGATCTCAGGTGATAAGTGCTGCAAGTCGTAGGGGTGAGGAGCTTGTTCAGGTAGCTGGGTAGCTTGCCCATGAAGAATTTAAAGGCAAGACAGGAAAGGTGAACTTTGCGCCTAGACTCTAGTGTTGACCAATCTAGTTCTTTGAGCATTTCGCAGTGATGTGTGTTGTAGTTGCATTGGAGAACAAAACGACAAATAGAATTGTAGAGGGGGTCAAGTTTGCTAAGGTGGGTTTGAGGTGCCGAGCCATATACTATGTCTCCATAGTCAATAATTGGCATTAGCATCTGCTGTGCGATACGCTTTCTGACCAGGGGACTTAGGGAGGATTTGTTCCTGTAAAGTACCCCTAGTTTGGCATAGGTCTTGGTTGTCAGGGTATCAATGTGCATCCTGAATATTAAGTGGGAGTCAAACCATAAGCCCAGGTATTTAAAACTAGTGAAAGGTGTTAGGGTGGTGTTAGCGTTGGTTCTAATCAGGAGCTCAGTCACTGGAAGCTTTACAAATTTAGTCTTGGTCCCAAATACCATTGTTACAGTCTTGTCAGTGTTTAAAAACAGTTTGTTTTGGGAAATCCAGTTTTCGAGTCTCAAAAAGTCAGACTGAAGTATGTGTTGAAGGTCAGAGAGGCTATGGCTGTGTGCATATAGGATTGTGTCATCTGCATACATGTGTATTGAGGCTTCCTTATGTAACGGGTTTTCCCCCCCCCAATCTCACATTGGCCCGGGTACTTTTAATAACCAACTCCCATTACGTGTGTGTGTGGTGGTGCACCTGTAGGAAACAGAACTCCTGAGTCTCCCGCTTGATGTTAGTAGGGGAATTTCAACAGAACAGGTAGCTGAGGTAGTGGGTGCAAGTTCAACTTACATCATGTGCAGCGCCTCCACCTCATCAGGATCTGTGCTTCCGCAGGGAGATGGTCCTGGTGAGGAACTCCTTCTCGGTGGTGCCATCCACTGATGAGTAATTTCACACTCACACAGTGGGGGTATCTTTAACAAGGTCATCTTTATTGTAGACGGTGATGTAGCAGACTGCCCCATGCAGCTGCCGGCTCTAGCCGCACATTCCTCCGTGCTGTCCCTTTGCCAGGTACGCCCTCCTGAATTGAAGTTGGGTTCCTCCTTCTCCTAGGGAGACCCTCTCTGTGTCAGGTCCCTGGACACAGAGTGGCTTAGACAGGCTGATTGGTCAACCTGGACCGCTAGTTACTTCACTAGGGTCACAAAGTGTTCCTACAATCCCTTATGCAGGCAATACAACTTCCTAACAGCTTTCCACAGCTGCCAGAACACTGCTAGAACACTGCTAGAACACACTGTAACTAACTGTGTTGTGCCTTATATACTTCAGGAGGCAGGCGCATCCCTGATGTCACTATCCAGGGACTCAGAGCATACAGCCACTCCCCTCCATACATAGGGCACCTCACCATTGGATGAGGGAAAACCTCCATAACTACTGCTGGCATACCTGTTCTTACCAGGACTTACTGCCAACAGAGAGGAAAGCAATATACCATTATTATGCATGGCTATATACTCCCCCTGGTGAATCCCCACCGTCCCGGCTGGGTCCTAAATTTGGTGTACCTTGCTCCAGGAAACACTGAAAAAGAACACACAAACTTAGTATTTAAACATTGTCACATCACATAATAATGACATACATCCGCTCACTGGCCAGCAGTAAGCAGTAAAGAAAAAGGCAGACCACTCGTTAACGGACCTAATAGTAGTGCCGAGGGTCTGGTTTCTTCACCTCCCGCCCCGCTGCATCATGAACGGTTACACTGTACTCTCGTGGCAATCCCCGCTCATTACAATATACCACCTTGTGCATATACATGCTGCGTCCTATCTTCCAGACCCGCATGAGTTGGGAGACCCTCTGCTCAGCCTAAACTCCCTTAATGGCTCCTCCCTTATTAACTATGTAATATTCAATATCATTTCGGAGCCACCTCTCTCGGTTCTCCTCTATTTCCCTCATTAGAGGTTCGGGGACATAGGGGTATTCGAGCCCATGTAACCTCTTATATTTGGCTGCAATGGCCCGTTCAGCTCGGCAAGTCCTGGTCAATTTAGTTTGCCCAGCCTTTCCCGGCAACACCCATGACAGGGGCTCATCTAACTCCACCGGATCATCTAACCCTTCAGATCCCTTTGGGGTAATAAGACCCCCTTGTATGCGGTCCCATCTTACCCTTAGTGCCCTAAGGTATGCCTCATCGTCGAAATCTCCGGGAGCCCACCAGTGATCAACCACCCCCTCCCTTTCTAGAAGAAAATGGGTGCGGTCAAGCCAGGCGACATACCCTTCATATAACGGCGGCCACCACCTAGTTTCCCGTACTTCCTCGGAGTTAGGTTCTAGTGGCTCCTCCTCATTATCAGGCCCGCCCGAGGATACCCCTGAAGTACCCTCAGATCGCATAACCCTTTCCTTGCGCTGCGACCAGTGTCCGCCCTCAATGCTCAGCGCACTATAGCTTTCGCTAACTATCGAACCTCGTCGAGAAATCCTCCCTCCACCCTCCGATCCATCATCAGAAGTTCCCCAGTCCAGGCTTCCAGTCCGCTCTGTGATAGGACCCCGGGAATCCCCTGACACACCCAAACTAGATGTAGACCCGAAGGAACAGGTGACAGGGACAGGGGTTTAAACTAGGGCCTTGGGGCTAACCCTGGGGATGGACGGGGTTGGGGGACGGGACTGGACGGTAGGTTCCGGCAGGGTCATGGCCTGCTCCTCCGCAACAACTGACTCACGTTCACCACAATGTTCGCTCTGTCCTTCGAAAGTGGATCCTCTCCTTCTCCGATTCGAGCGCCCACTCCGTCTGCTGTCCGTAGGGGATCAACTCCCACTGCTCGACCGTAGAGGCGCAATCGCCTCCCACTCGACACCGCTCAGGTCGTCCGGAACTGCCTCGGGATCCGCACGTGCTGCAACGCCATCTTGGGTTGGGTCCCCAAGCGAGACCTCTTCCTCCACGAGGATATCCGGCAACGCCCTTCTGCTGCGCGGTCCAGCTTGACCCTGGTTCCGCTCTTCACTCACCTCCACTACCGGGATCTGCGGCGAGCACGGAGTTAACCTACTGCTCCGCAGGGTCGGGGTGGATCGACCTCCTTCCGACCCGCTAGTCACCACGGCAGTGGGACTCCGGCGATCGGGTTGTCGCGGTACTGGAGACACTCGGCTCCGTGTCTCCACACCACGAGGAATGGCATCTCGCCACGGAATACCAGTAGCATGGTACTCCTCTTGCAAGTCCTGTGCCTCTGCCAGCTTGGCACACTCGTCGTCCGAGGACTCAATTTTGCAGTTCGGTCGGAGTATTCCGGTAGGGGACCGTCTATGGACTCCTTTCCGGTCACCTCTGCAATGACTGGGCTTCTCCTGCTTGAGAACCCGGTCGGGTTCCGGCTCCACGGGATCTGCACTCTCCCTCCACAGGGCACCCGGAAGCTCTGTTGCCGACGTCGGGGTTGGATGTCTCATCCCTACAGTTTGTATTGGCACAAAAGTCGTCATGGGCCACATGTACTGCAGGCTACAGTGAGGGCATTGAGCCTCACTGCCCATGGCTCCACCAGGCAGTCTGCACTGCAGGCAGAGACAGACCACTGTCTCCACACCTTCCACTCGGATAATCAGGAAGCCTCCTGGAGCCGAGTAGGGGTGGGTTGATATCAAGGGACTCTGTTCCACTTTCTCCGCTTGCTCAGCCATGGTCACCAACGGGAGCACTCGTCCTAGTGGTCTGTAGTGATCAATGGCTCTTCGCATCTGAAGTGCGGGGGATGGTTGAGCTGTCCTTCCCCCCACTTCCTCCATCAGCATCCGGTGGAACTTTAGACCACTCCCCCTGGTTGAAACTAGGGGGATGTCTCTCCGCTTTGTAGGCTGACCCAGCACAGGGGCTGAGTGAGTCATAGTCCATGAGGGCGCGGCTCCAGCTTTCGCGCCAAACTCCCCAACTGGGTGGAGTTTTCTCGTTGCCGCCAATCCTGGCCAACAATTTGCAAACTGCAGAGTTGCAAGGCTTTCTGCAGCTGGCCCACGCGGTGTCCCGGGAACGCGGGAACCGCCATTTTGGTAAGCACTGTCCTTTTTTGTATTTGAGGTAGCGTCTGCCTGTTTGTTAATTGGTGTGTAACAAAGTCCATTTCGTTCCTCCCATCTCGCAAGGCTGTCGTCCTCACTATTCTCAGGGGTATCATCCCGAGAACATAGGCATGACAAACACGGCGCAGCCACGGCTTTCACGCCATTCCATAACAAACACACAAGAGTCTCTCCTGTAGCTTGTTCTCCTTCCTCTTCCCGACATCCTGGACCTTCTGCTCCTTGCAGATCCTCCATTCCGACGGTCGCTTCTTGCTCACGGTATACTGGGTTATTGTACATGGAGCTCCGCTCTGCGGGGCAGCTACCACATCCGTACAATAAACATGCCTTGTGCACCACCTCGTGTACCTAACATATCTAACTCGTGTTGGCACTACCTCAGGCTAGGCTCACTCTCTCAGTGTCTACTGTATCTCCTTCCTCCCAGTCTGTGCTCCCCTCGGTAAGTGATCTGGAATGGCTAGAGTACTCTGGGGCTCCCATGCAGTACTTGGGCATCTACCTCTCTTAGTCAGCCTAGTGCAGACCCTCTCCAGGACACCTGACCTAGTTAACAAGCTCTCCCTTCTGGCGTCATACCCCTAGCGCGACCTCAAGGTGACTCGGACAGCTATAGCCCCTCTCCAGACCCACTCACTCCTCTCAGGTTCCCAGGCTACTCCTGCGGTTCCATCCCAACGCAGCACAAAGTGGCAGTATACACTTTCCCTGTTTCCTAGCGTGTCTAGCAAAAGCCTGTCCTGTTGATAGGTATATATATATCTCAGCAGCGCCTCCAATTGTAACGGGTTTCCCCCCCCCCCAATCTCACATTGGCCTGGGTACTTTTAATAACCAACTCCCATTACGTGTGTGTGTGGTGGTGCACCTGTAGGCAAAAGAACGCCTGAGTCTCCCTCTTGATGTTAGTAGGGGAATTTCAACAGAACAGGTAGCTGAGGTAGTGGGTGTGAGTTCAACTTACATCATGTGCAGCGCCTCCACCTCATCAGGATCTGTGCTTCCGCAGGGAGATGGTCCTGGTGAGGAACTCCTTCTCGGTGGTGTCATCCACTGATGAGTAATTTCACACTCACACAGTGGGGGTATCTTTAACAAGGTCATCTTTATTGTAGACGGTGATGTAGCAGACTGCCCCATGCAGCTGCCGGCTCTAGCCGCACATCCCTCCGTGCTGTCCCTTTGCCAGGTACGCCCTCCTGAATTGAAGTGGGGTTCCCCCTTCTCCTAGGGAGACCCTCTCTGTGCCAGGTCCCTGGACACAGAGTGGCTTAGACAGGCTGATTGGTGAACCTGGACCGCTAGTTACTTCACTAGGGTCACAAAGTGTTCCTACAATCCCTTATGCAGGCAATACAACTTCCTAACAGCTTTCCACAGCTGCCAGAACACTGTTAGAACACTGCTAGAACACACTGTAACTAACTGTGTTGTGCCTTATATACACAGACACAAAACATATTACCTATAAATAATAAATACAATACTACTGTAGCTAATGTTATCTCTAATAATACATATCCACCTACACTTAAAATAATGATTCTCCAATCCGTACTTTTAGTGGGCCAATGGTTTTACCAATATAGTATTTTTTGCACGGGCAATCGATTATATATACCAAATGGCTTGTTTGACATGTAATAAACTGATTTATTTTATATTCTAGTCCAGTCTGATGGTCTTTAAAAACTTTCTCTTGGGACATATATTGACACATCACACATTTGCCACATTTATAATTGCCCATCGGTTTACTTAAAAAATTCTCTTTTGCAACAGATTTATTCTTTTTTTTTTTTCAACTTTCATTTTTATTTGTGGAAATCCGATCTACAGACACTCACCTCCCATGGGCGTACATTATGGTCAAACCATATTTTTATGAGAAAACAGCTGTCGACGCTGACAGCACCAAACGAACCCCAATTAGGGATTTAAGACAAGACGTACTTGACTTACAGGACTGGGGAGGAGACGTATGGTGGAGGGGGAAGAGGGGGGGGGGGGCGTTCTTGCGATGTTCTGGAGAGGGGTTGAAGCGACCACAAGTAGCTGGAGATTCACTTTGATAGGTCTGTTGCTCATTGTAGTGTGTGGGTGGCCCTAAATAACGTCTCCCTACGTCTATGTCCCGTCTGTCCCATCCAAGGAGAACGCATTTTTCATACTATTAGTGCAAAATTGAGGCGGCGTCCACCCCTGGGATGTTGGTTTGTTCCAGCCACGGGCCCCAAACTTTTAGAAATTTAGCGCCAGAGTCGTTGACCCAACTCGTCAACTGCTCCATCTGGCAGACGTGCCAAATTCGGTTCCTGATTTTGGGGATAATTGGGATCTCATTCTGCTTCCACAGTGCTGCGATCTCGCATCGGGTGGCGGTCGCAAAATGCATGACCAGTTTATGTGTTGTTCTAGACATGCCCTGGGGCCGCCTGCCCACAAGGAACAGCCACGGGTCCAGGGGGATCTCTAAGTCGAGCATCCCTTCCAGCCAGTTTCGAATTTTTTCCCAAATTGGGACCACCCTTGGGCAAGACCACAGCATATGTTTAAGGTCAGCTAATTCTCCGCACTGTTTAGGGCAGAGCGGCGAATAACCTTTGACAAATTTAGATAATTTGACTGGGGTGTGGTACCACCGCATGAGGACTTTATATGTGTTCTCCTTTAATGTGACACATATTGAACTTTTCGCTGCAGTTTGCAATATGTATTTCCAGTCGTCGTCCTCTAAAGTCTCCCCTAGCTCTGTCTCCCACTGTCGCATGTATCGTAGGCGGGGGGAGTCCTTACCAGCCGGACAGACTACCTCCCTGTACATCCTAGATGTCAGTCCCCGTGTGTCCATTGGTCTGGAGCACAGCTGTTCAAAATTAGTTCGTGCAGGACGAACAGGAAATTTGTTATAAAATGCCCTGACCTGGAGGAATCTAAATAATTCTGAATTTGGGAAATTTGATGCCTCTTTAAACCAATCGAACGTCTTGATAGATCCCTTACCCCCCAGGTCCTTTAATCGGTTGTACCCTGCCTGCGTCCACTTTACAAATTTATCACTCGACAGCCCCGGAGCAAAGTCCGGATTGCCCCATAGGGGGGACATTAATGTGTGGGGGGTGGTTAAGTTAGCTTTAAATTTAGATGTCTCCCAGACCGCTAAGGAGTTCGCCACTACGCAGAGCGGCGTTCCAATGCCTTTCTTGTATTGTTTTGGTAGCCAGATCAGATCTTGAAGTGCCACTGGGGCACAACATTCCCTTTCTAGCTCTGTCCATCTTCTGTTTGTGGGGTCCGTGTGCCATTGAATGATTTGGCCTAATTGTGCCGCTTTATAATACGCCATCAAGCAAGGTACCGAAAGTCCTCCTTTTACTACTGGTTTTGTCAGTAGGCTTTTTGCAATTCGTGGGCGTTTTTTGTTCCAAATAAATTGGATGATGTGAGCTTGAAGGGCTTGGATCTCAGATTTAATTAAAGGTATTGGTAGGGTCTGAAACAGATATAACATTTTGGGCAGTAAATTCATCTTTATACTATGAATTCTGCCGAACCATGATATCCCGTACCCCGCCCATACCCTGAGATCTTCCTTGAGCTTCTTCATCATCTTGGGGAAATTTGCCTTATATAAAGTATTATAATCCCTAGTGATGTATACCCCTAAATATTTGATAGCGGAGGATTGCCACTTAAAATTGAAATTTAATTCTAATAATTTTTCGATTGGTTTAGGTAGATTGATGTTGAGCGCCTCAGACTTGGCCTGGTTAATCTTGAACCCTGAAATCCTGCCAAAGGCGCCCAAGATCTCAAAGACATTGGGCAGGGTTGTCAGCGGTTTAGAGATGGTCAGGATCACGACGTCTGCATATAGCGCAGCTTTGTGATGCTGTCCCCCCAATTGGATTCCTGATATATTAGGGCTTAATCTAATGTGGGCTGCGAGGGGTTCGTAACAAAGGGCAAAAAGTAAAGGGGACAGCGGGCAACCCTGGCGAGTTCCACTTCGAATGTTAAATAGCTCGGAAGGGAAGCCCTGATGCCGCACTTTCGCTGTGGAGCCTGCGTATAGGGCCATTATTGCTTCAAGAAGGCGGCCCCCAAACCCAAACACCCCCAGCGTCTCTCGGAGGTAGGACCAATCGATACGGTCGAATGCCTTCTCGGCATCCAGACTCAACACCATGGACGGAATGTGTTTTTGTCTTGCCAAATCTATCAGATCAATTATCCGTCTGGTGTTATCTGCCGCCTGTCTACCTGCAATAAAGCCTACTTGATCCGGATGTATCAGGCCTGGAAGGACACTACCCACCCTGTTTGCTAATAGTTTGGAGAAGATTTTTATGTCCGAATTAATCAGGGAGATTGGCCGGTAGCTCTTGTAGTCTGCCGGGTCCTTACCAGGCTTGTGGATCACCGAGATAGACGCCTGGAGCATCTGGGTCGGGAAGGGCTCTCCCTCCAGGATCCCGTTAAATAACTTCAGAAGATGAGGGGCTAGGGTCTTACAAATTTTTTTATAGTATAAATTTGAGTATCCATCAGGGCCTGGGGCCTTGGCTGGTTTGAGGGACTTAATTACCTCTGTGATCTCTTCCAGGGTGAAATCACCCTGCAGGGCCTCCTTCTCAACCCTGCCCAGGGTCGGAAGCTGTGCCTCAGACAGAAACCTCTTGAGGGCAGCCGATGTTTTTTGGTTATGGGTGACCTTATCTCCATCATACAGTGTAGCGTAGTATTTCCGGAATGTTTCCACTATTTGTTTCGGATCAGAGGTAAGATCACCCTGCTGGGTTCTAATTGCTGCTATCCGAAAGTTTGGAAGCTTGTTTCGGAGCTTGTTGGCTAGTAAGGTATCTGGCTTGTTGGCTTTTTCAAAAAATCTGCGTTTGGACCAAGCTAACTCCTTCTCGGCCTGGGATGATAACACCAAATTAAGGTCCGCCTTGGTATCTAACAATTCTTGCCACGTGTTCTGGTTTTTATCCGTGGAGTGTTGTGCAGTGAGAAGTGTCAATCTCGCCTGCAGCTCATGTATTTTAGAAGCTTTCTCTCGTCTCCGCTTACCAGCGATATTCATAAGGAACCCCCTAAGAGTAGCCTTATGGGCTTCCCAAAGCGTGGCCTGCGACTGTACACTTCCCTCGTTTTCTCTAAAGAAATCTTTTATCCGGTCCCGTATTGCCCTTTCGGTGGCCGGGGCCTTGAGAAGAAGCTCATTGAGCTTCCAGTTTGCTCCGGGTCTGTCCAGCCCTACAATCGTGCACCTCAGCTCTATAGGCGCATGGTCGGACCACGAGATCTCGTGAATCTCTGTGTGGCCCACCACTGGGACCACTCTGTTTGATACCAGGAAGTAATCTATTCGGCTATATCTGTCATGGGGATGTGAGTAGAAAGTATGTTCCCGGGTCACCGGGTGTTGCTCTCTCCAGATATCCGTCAACTGACAGTCTTGAAGGCCCTTGCGGAGGGTTAATATGTCCTGTCTGTGGGTAGTGTTAGGTTGGGTGCATCTGTCAAGGTCAGGGTCCAGTGTGCGGTTCAGGTCCCCAGCGAGGAAGGTATTTCCCTTTGCCATTTTATGTAGTATGGAGAAAAACTGTTCAAAGAAAACAGGGTTTTGTTCGCACGGGGCATATACTGACGCTAGTGTTACCTGTTGATTTTGTATCGTGCCCGTTAAGATTAAGAATCTACCCTGTGGGTCAGAGTATTGCTTATCTATGGTCAGGGCAAGCCTGTTGTGCGTGATAATTGCTCTTTTTGACATTTGCCGATGCCAGGTGGAATGTTTTATAGCTCTTATCTAGAAATTTCGGGTGGTTTACGCGGGAAAAATGAGTTTCCTGTAGGAAAATAATGTCGGCCTTCCGCCGGGTATATTCCCTAAAGGCAATTCTCCGCTTAACGGGACTGTTGAACCCCTTCACATTATGTGAAACCATAATAATCTCATTACTCATCTGAACAGTATATCGTGAACCATCTACGTAACCGCCGTTGTTGGACCGGTAGGTATCCTGTCTCCTGATGTCTTTTTCGCCGATCAGTCTCCCGCTTCTCTCTCTCCGTGCACCAAGCCTTTGTTTCTGGGATTGACATCCAGGGAGGGCTAACACAAAAGGGGTGTGGGGAGGGGAACATATAGACAAATACCAAAGAAAAAACAGATATCAGAACATGGGTCACGTGGCATTGGCACCCGTGCTGCAGGCCCGTGATCCTCGCCCCTGGGTAACCGACGGGGGGGGGTTCCCGCACTCCCTCTTGGCGTCCCTCCCCCTCCCCCGTCGCCCAACCCAACCAGGGGACTTTGTCGGAATCCACTAGCCTAAACCCAGCCAGTCCCGACTCGGAGCACATGCGGAGATCAGGGCAGGCCTCTACCCCCCCGCCCCTCCCCGTTTGTTTCCCGTTATCTCTAAATGAACGAATAACTACGCTTATAACTTTCACTAATAACCCTGTGTTGCATCTCACCCCCAACCCCTTGTGCTGCCCACTATGTGACCTTCCACATTCTCTCTCACATTCTCTCTCTACCTATGAGGACTTCCTGTCTCCACTTGGCTAATTTCTCCCCCGCTAGTTCCCTCCCTTTTTTTATATCTTTTTTTATGCCAGTCTGCTCCAGCATATGTCGTGCCTCCCTCCTCCTAAGTACTCTGCTCCTCTGCAGCTGACTTCCTTGAGCTCCCCAATGTCTTCTAGCTCCCCCTCCCACCTCTTTTTTCCTTCTTACCTCTCCCTAGGTACTCTGCCGCTATTAGGCTTCCTTTCCCCTCACCTCTTTTCTCGCCTCACCTCCTTCTCCTTCACGTGCCCTATAACCTGCCACCACCCTACACACTTGCCTATCCCCATCTTGTTCTCACTTACTTTTCTTTCTTGCTCCCGTCACTTGCTACTCCGACTCCTCCCCTTCTGCGTTCACTTCCCCCTGCTTTTCCTTTCACATATGTTCTTAGCTCTAACCTCTGCCTCTCACTTACAATACTCTCTCTCTATCCGCTCGTGCTTGCCACTTCCCCACACTTTCTACCACTCAATACCATCTACTCTACCTACTCAGCGTCCGGTTTCTCCTATCTCTCTAACTCCCCTTACTAAGCTGCTACCGGGGCTCCTATTGTCCCTTGTTGTCATCCCTCATCCCCTCCCTCTGTCTAATTTTTGCTAAGCCGCTCTTCCCCGCGGCTTGGTTCGGCTGTCCGCTCGGCCTCTGCTCTCCGGCTGCGCTTGTCCCTCCGCTTCTCCTCTTGCGCCTTATGCTGCCTCCCTCCGGTGCAGAATGGCCGTCGCCGCCGGAACCGCGTCGACTTCCGTGCGTCACGTCCTTCATTGTTCCCCCTTGTTCCGAAATTTTTGTTCAGTCTCCTTTTCCTTCCGTAGGGCTCAGCGCCGTGTGGGAGATTACGGGGGCTATTTTTCCCCCCCCCCGGTCCTCTGTCGTGGGGAGTCCCGCCATATGGAACGTATGTCAGCATATTCGCTGGGGCTGGTGCAACTTTAATCCAGAACCATTTAAAACTTGTAAAACTTGGGGGTTTATTTTAACTGCGATAAACTAGTAACTTAGACGACCCCTCCTCCGGCTGGGCTCCCGACTGTGTTCCACACGGGGCTTACCGCCGGGGCTTCAGGCTCCTCGTTGCCAGCGCCAGGTGCCGTGCCGAGTCCCAGTTTCTGTAGGAACTTGTTCCCCTCCTCTGGTGCTTTGAGGTGTATGGGTCGCCCGTTACGGATCACCATGAGGCCGAAGGGGAATGTCCACCGGTACCGGACCGCTTTCTCCCTTAGCACCCTGGTAACAGGCCACAGGTCCCTCCGTCTGGCCAGTGCGATGGGTGACAAATCCTGATACACCGCAATCTTAGCTCCCTCAAACGCCATGAAGGGGGTATTTCGTGATTTTTGTAGAATCTCCTCCCGTGTGCGGTAATGATGTAGACGCACTATAACGTCTCTAGGGAGTTCATTGGGCTGGGGGCGAGCGCGCAATGCCCGATGGCAGCGGTCCATCACGAGCCTCTCTTTTGGGGACTCCGGGCAGATATGCTTCATCCAGCGCCCTACAAATTCCTCACAGTCCCCAATGTCCTCAGGGATGCCGCGAAGGCGCACATTATTGCGGCGGTCCCTGTTTTCGGCGTCCTCTTGCCGGTTCCGTATTTCATTAATCTGGGACTGGAGATCCGCCGTGATTTTAGCGCCCTTCTGAATTGCTTTTGCGTTCGCGTCGACCCGCACCTCTAACTCCTGTGTCCGGGCCCCCAGACCTCCTACTTCCTTGGCCAGGGCTCTTATCTCTGCTTGCAGAACGTCTTTTAAATCTTGAAAGAGCCGCTCAATATCCGGCAGCAGCCCCTGGTTGTCTGGGTTCTCTTCTCCCTCTGACTCAGAGCCTGTTCTTGGTGCGGGGGCCATTGCTGAGGCCGCTCTGCGGGCTCTGCTCTCGCCGAAATATGCTGGTAAGCCCCGCTTTCCTGGGTTTTTTTCGCCAGTTTCTTTGACATCCTGGGGTTATTGTGCAGCGTTTGTGCTTTTTTGGTGTAAATCGGTGTAGTTATTCGTCTTTTTTGCTTACTTATGTTGGAGAGGGGCACAGAGTTACAGGATTATGCCTCCATGCTCTCCAATCTCCCAGCATGCACCTCCTCGACCTCCTTTTTAACTTAACCCTCGCCACATCCCAGTGCATCTCCATTGACTTAAGTTCCTCCCACATGGAGGAACTTCTCAGCACACTCCTTTATGCCCATGGCAAACTACCCTGATTGCTTAAGGCTTCAAGCCCCTCCCTGAAAGCGAGATGTTCTCTGCAGTATCATCAGTGACATCCACAGGTTCATGTCCTTCATATCCCAGCACCACTGCTTGTTGAACAACATCCTCTGGCAAAATTCCCAATCACACTCCCATGAAGCAGAGCCCCTATAAAGCTTACAAGCCCCTCAAATTGTATCTACATACTTAAAAAGCACCAAACACTTTTCTGACGCCTTCTCCAAAATAAAACTAGCTAAGATGGTGATCGCCTGCAACCAATCCCCAAAATACTTAGGAGCCTTCTTTCTCTACCCCTCTGACTTCTCATCCTTCTTTTTAGCCTGGGCGGTTCCTTAAAATTGGGGAGAAAAGCAAAATGTTCACACACACCCATTTTCACACTTTATCCTTCACCTCTTGTGACAAATTCATCCCCAATGTGCTTGTGACACAAAAATTTGCAGCCTCAATTATTGCTATTACTTCCCCCTTGCTGCCCTGTCTCCAGCATCTTTTAGCACTGTCGCCTGTGCCCAGCTCTCCTCACCGCTGGCTTCCCCAGTTTGCCCACTTTCACAGCTGATGAAGAAACCACTATTGCGTGCTTTGCACTATCTGGCCCCCCAAAATAGACCACCCCATTTGACCATGCCACCCGCAACCTAGAGCTTTTAACCACCGCAACCCTCCACCACGAGGCACCGTCATACCTCAATACTCACTGCATGCCCATGAACACCCACTTGTCAATGAAATAACTACGCTGACACCTTGACCCCAATTGGCTATCAACTCCATCAATGGCTGCATGAATTACTCACTATCGACTGATCATGCCACATACACCAGTCTCGCAAGCCCCACGACTGTGCTCTGATCCCCTCAGCCCTCCCGCTGCTTCCTTGGCTCCACCTCACATCCATTAATCCTGTGCTCCTTCTACTGCTGAGCTGCTCCTGGCACAGTGACATTACCACCCCTTCCCGCCTCATGCTGAGGAGTCCTGAAATAAATATCTTTCCTCCTTGTACCCCCACATTGTGCCACACTCCTAACCCCATCCCCAGAAACAGAACCTAGAAGCCCATATCTGGATCCACTCCTCCCAAACAGGGGCTGCC
This sequence comes from Ascaphus truei, assembly GCA_036426205.1. Lineage (NCBI taxonomy): Eukaryota > Metazoa > Chordata > Amphibia > Anura > Ascaphidae > Ascaphus > Ascaphus truei. The sequence continues at coordinate 3,428,193 of CM071586.1, forward strand.
TCTCTCCCTGCCTCCTGCCAGCCTCTGCTATCTTCCTTATATCCCCCATCTCCCTAACGTCTGCTTGCCTCATTAAGGAATCAGAGGGGATCTGGTCCTGGAACCCGTTTGGTGCGAGCCTGGTCCTGATATACTGTATGGACAACATCTTTTTTTATTTGGAAGTGCAGTGTGATGGAAATGAACTGCTTTTTAGAATATTTAAATGTGAATCCTCTTAATCTTCGGTTCACAAGCAAATTCAGTGAAAAGGAAGCGGAGTTTTTAGATCTAGTAATTTTTAATGAGAACCAAGAAATTAACACTAAGACCTTTTTTAAATCAGTCAACGCAAATAATTATATTTTAAAATCCAGTTGTCATCACCCAAGGTGGGTGTGGAATATACGCATTGGACAATTAAATCGGATCAAACGAAATTGTAGCAAGGATAGTGACTATCAAAACCAGGCTTCAATCCTTGAGAAATAATTTCTAGATAGGAAATATGATGCCACATTTGTTGAATCAGGGGTGGAGAAAACAGATGTGATTGATTGAAAGTCGTTGCTACAACCAAGAGAAAGTGTTAAGAATGAAATTGATTATCAGACTGCATTTATTACAAAATAGGAAGGCAATAGAGATTAAGAACATTATTAATAAATACTGGTATATCCTAAAAGAAGATCCAATTTTAGGAAAAACTCTGGAAGACAGACCGAGAGTCATTTTCAAATAGGCACCAAACCTAAAAAATAAATTAGCTCCAAGTGCATTTAAGACTAAAATATATGACGGCTGGCTGAATAAACCGAAGGTTTTTTTCAGATGTACTTTTTGCAAGGCATGTACCTTTGCTTTGGCAGATAAAATAGATTTTAAATCAAATGTAACAGGGGAATGTTTTAAAATGGAAAATTTGCTAATTGCAGAACTAATTTCGTAGTTTACCTATTAGAGTGCTCGTGTGGCCTCCAATATGTAGGGAAAACTATAAGATCTCTCAGAGTCCGCATCCTTGAAAACGTAGGGAATATCAGAAAGAAAATAATGACGCACAGTGTGCCTAAACACTTTTTAAAAGCACACAATGCTAACCCGGCGGGCCTGAAATATAGGGCAATCGAGTGTGTAGAACAACACTGAAGAGGAGGGGATAGAGACAGAAGACTCATACATACAGAGAGCTTCTGGATCTTTAAATTGAAAACTATCGAGCCCCATGGTCTTAACATTGATATTGATATTTCTGCATTTTTATGAATTGAGATTTCCAGCACTGATCAAGTTTTATCCCCTGTTTTTATCTTCCATTTTAAGTGTAGTTTATTAGCTATTTATCAGTCTATTATTTAAGTTTTTAATAGTCCTCTTTGGTTGATGATCTTCTGTATTTGTCCCCTCCCTCACTTGCATCTAGAAGATTATTATGTGTTTGGTTTATGAGCACTGATCATTGTTTTTTTGTCTCCTTAGGTATTATTGCTCCATTTTATGAGTGTATAATGTGTAATTCTACAAGTTTTAAAATCATTATTTTACTGTGTTGTTGTAAGTGTATATCTAGTTATTTATTAAAGTATATATGTGTATATTGTATTAGAAGCAGGCTTAGCACAGCAATAATGCGTGAGCTTATTGGTTCTTCATGGTTAGGATACACTGTGAGTATGTCAAGCTCTGATTGGAGCTACTACAATTTGGACATTTGCTGATTGACTGCTTATTGTAATATCAGTCAGCCAACCAGTACCAGGGTATCTTGGCCTCCTGACGAAGCTGCTGACGAAATGTGGAAGTGGTCACGCGTTAAGACCGGTATCCTGTGCTATTGGCTGCTGCTACGACTGAGGCTGGTGAGCCGTCACGTGAGGCTTACAGTTTAGAAGGGGGTGTACCCGGAAGTTCTGTGTTCACGGGGGGCAGAGGAACCGCAAGGCGCAGAGAGTCCCCTGCAGTACAAGCGTCACAAGTTGGATCACCTACCCCATTACCAGGACGCTTCTCTGTGCATCATGCCCATATATAGGGTATTCTTGTGAGTTTGCATTGTCTACCGCTGCTGCGGTTTTGATGTATGTTATTACACTCTCACTGATTTCTACAAGCTGTTTAGAGTGGTCTGTCTGTGCATGCAGTTAGAAGTTTGTACCAGCACAACAGCTTTTTTTTTTTTTGCTATATAGCACATACTTCATTACCCCTGAAGTGAAGAGATTTCATTGTGTGTTCTCCCACCTGTTCCATTCGTCATAAGGGAGACCTGACTATTAGTACCTGCCTCACTGAGGATACTACTGTTTACCATTTTAGGTGTTTCACACGTATTCTTACAGAGTTGCACTATTATTGTATGTTTTGTTTTTTATTTCCACACTGGTGACCTGCGTTCCCTGACTCCTCTTCACCTCATTATGGCCGACCTGGGTTTTTTGACTGCGCTCCCCCCTCCAGCCCGCTTCTTCCTGTCAAACACAGCCCTCTGCCCATCCAATGGGCTAAGTCTCTCCTGGGGATTGGACCACCTATCTCCCATTGCCCCTACTCCATTCACCCCCACAAAGGCCGATGCTCACCATCACTGCCACCACATGTTGCTGACTGCATGCTAACACCTCCACTACTTGCATGCCCCATACTCCTGATGATGAGGCACATGTAATTATCATATGCTCTCCTAAATTTCAGACATCCCATAAACATGCACATTAACAATTATGCATGTGGTCATCATTTTCAACCACATCCTAATGACTTCAGATAAAGTTATTCATACTTAAATAAAGTAGATACAGGGTTAATATTTTCCCACCATCGCTATTGATGCATCACCTAACCAACTCTTCCTCTAGCTCCAGCGTATTAAAGAAGAGCACAACTATTGGAAGCTTGGTCGTTGTGTCTACTTCTTGAGGCCACATAAATAGAAGAAAGACATCAACAAAATAAAAGTAATTCAAAGAAAATACAGGCATAGCCCGGTTTAAGGGCACTCACTTTAAGTACACTCGCGAGTAAGTACATCTCGCTCAATAGGCAAACGCCAGCTCACGCATGCGCCTGTCAGCACATCCTGAACATCAATACCGGCTCCCTACCTGTACCAAAGCTGTACGCAAGCGGGGAGACTATAGAGTCTGTTACACATGCGTTATTTACATGAATTATGCATGTATATGATAGCAGTACAGTACATGCATCGATAAGTGGGAAAAGGGAGTGCTTCACTTTACATTTTCGCTTTACATACATGCTCCGATCCCATTGCGTATGTTAATGTGGGGTATGCCTGTATCTGATCCTTTATAAATTGTATTATTATGTACAGAGCTTTTACAGCTTCTCAGGTCTCTTCAGTATAAACTGAAATTAATTTAGCAAGGGAAAGGTTAAAATATCTGCAAGATGGAGATGCCAAACTGCAGCAAAGTTCTGTGAGGCTACTGACTGGGTGGGGAGTTGATGTTTTCCTCCCAGAATTACTTTCAATCCTCCTGATGGAGTCTCAGTGGAATTCTGTACTTTGAGTATCACAAGGGCTGTTCACTCTACTGCACAAAGAGTATAAAAACCTCTAGCAATCTGGGTGTTGTTAACATTACAGTCTGCCAGTGACAGACACACTGCTCGGCATTAGAAGATGCTCCCATATTATAGGATTAACAAAGAACAGATCATTATTTCAAAGTCTTATTTATTTGATACATACATCTCACTGTGGACATTTACAAGTGAAGGCTAATCTGATTCTCTGAAAAAGCAGAGCCTAATATTGACTGAGTCTAATCATTGTTGTAGACACTATATATGAGGGTGAGTTTGGGATACTGAGGTAAGTCAAATTAATCTGTTTTGCTGTAGGGGTGGGATTTTAATAAGTAGAATTGTAAGTATATAACCCAAGTTAAAATCGCGGTCTTAATATTACATTAGGGTCTATATTCCTCTGGCACCAAAAAACAGATTATAAGCTCTACGGAACAGGGACTGTGTCTGCAAAAATGTCTCTGTAATGTGCTACTTTACACTAGCAGCGCTATACAAGAACAAACAATTATTATATTATTATTAATTATACTGTATACTAACACAAATAAAAATTCCCTTTAATTTCCCTGTATCATTTTTCTCTCTCACTGTTTTGTAAAAAACAACAACTTTATCAGTTATTGGTATATTATACAGAACCTTAGCAAGCTCAAAACCCTGACCCACAATATTTTATACGTATGTAATGTATATATTTATTTGTGACAATCGGAGTGTCACATTTAAAGCTACTTCAAGAATTCTACAATAAACAGAGAAGCCTAAATGCACATCCAATATGACCAATTATTTCCTTGATGACTATATGTTTTTTCTATATATTTTCTTCTTATAAATATTGGTCGATTGGTTCAATCCTTTGGCCAAAACATTTGAAGCCTGCGACCATGTCATGGTAGACCCCATTAGCATGTCGTGTAGGCATTACACATTTTATTCTGTCTTTCTTCCACTGCAAAGAGAAAAGAGAAAATCAAACAAAAATATAGCCAATTAAGTGGGATGCAGTAGAAGAAATACAAGAGACACTATATAAAATTGGAAGTGTAGGACCTGCTTATGGGATCTTCTTTGACGTAGTTGCAGGTTTGACATGTTTTGGCCAGTTTTGCGTATGAGAAGAAAAAAAATATAGAACAAACACAAGTGTCTCGGTGAGTAAAGACACCGACTGGCACTGAGTTTGAAACGGGAAACTGATTCAGTTCCCAGTGTCGGCTCCTTGTGACCTTGAGCAAGTCACTTTATCTCCCTATTCCTCAGGTACTAAAACACATAGATTGTAAGCTCTGTGGGTCAGGGACTGTGTCTGCCAAATGTCTCTGAAAATCGCTATGTAAAACAAGCAGCACTATACAAGAACAAACTATTATAATAGTTATTATTATTCAGTAATTAACTAAATAATTTGTCATATTGAATGTGCATTGGGGCTTCATTGTTAATTGATATTTTGTGTTTGGGAAACACTGGGATTTTTTATGAGTTTTAATGGGATATGTTCTGTTATCTGGAGGTACCAATTCCTCAGAATGCAGGTCCCCTCTGGGACAGAGATACAAAGTACAGCTCTACTCACAAATTCACATTGCAATTCTTCATTTATTGTAACAGCCAAGAACAGAGGAGGAACAACGTTTCAGGTCCCATATGGACCTTTCCTCTACATCTGTAGTCAAGATTCCAGGCGATTCACATTTTCCAACTTGGTAGCTGTTTTTCAAGAGTTTTGAAAGTTTGGAGTCATGTAGATTTGCATTCTATATATTGAGGGTAAAGTAGTTCCATAGGTATGGGGCAGTGATGGGATATTTTTTTTACGTGAAAGAGAGCAGTAGAGACAAAAGGAGGGAAAAGGACAGTCAGGAGAAGAGTGCAGGGGGTAAGCAAGATTGAGATAAAGAGAGGGACATTGGAATGGTTTCTCTTTAAACCTTTAACTACCTCACATCTTAGCATATCACAAGTATCGAAGAAGTAATTTGTGTTTACTCTGTCATTAGGCGATGTTTGGGAAGAATCAAACCATAGTCACAGAATTCCTGCTTCTTGGATTCCAGAATCTTCACAGCTTCAAGATTTTACTCTTCACTGTGTTCCTCATGACTTATATTATGACCTTAAGTAGTAATCTCCTGATCATTATATTGGTGTCAGTTTGCCACCAACTACACTCTCCCATGTACTTCTTCCTGGCCCACTTGTCCTTATCTGACATCCTGCTCACCACGGTTATTGTTCCCAAAATGCTACACCTCATATGGGGAGAAGGTGGCACCATGTCTGTTGCTGGCTGCATCAGTCAACTCCACTTCTTTTTTTCAACCGTGGCTACAGAGTGTTTCCTTCTCACAGTGATGTCCTATGACCGATATCTGGCCATCTGTCACCCATTGCATTACACCACCATTATGGATTTCAAGCTCTGCCTCCAGCTGGCGATCTGGTCTTGGCTCCTAGGATTTGTGTTGACTTTAATCGTAATTATTCCAATCAGTCAGTTACAGTTCTGTTGCCCTAATGTCATTGACCATTTCTTCTGTGATTTTGCTGCTCTTCTAAAAGACTCTTGCTCGGACACCTCCTTTATTGAAATTGAAGACTATGTGCTTGCTGTCCCTGTAGCTTTTTTACCATTTACTTTCATCATTGTGACCTACGTATGCATCTCCCTCTCCATCCTCAGGATCCCCTCCACCACTGGTAGACAGAAAGCCTTCTCCACCTGCAGCTCTCACATCACGGTCGTTTGCACATATTATGGGATACTGATTATTATTTACTGTGTTCCATCCATAGGCCACTCATTTAACATAAACAAGGTCCTATCTCTACTATACACGGTTGTCACTCCATTCTTCAACCCTATAATATACAGCCTGAGGAACAAAGAGATTGGAGCAGCTCTGAAGAGAAGGTTTCACAATATAACAGTCTTCTTGGATGAAAGGAGAGGGAGGCAACTCAACCTATGAACTTCTTCGAACTGTAAAGATAAGATGATTGATGTTGCATTTGTGAAGTTTTCTCTGGAGAAGACACTGCACAGCTTGAAGACAGATGACCTCTTACCGATGAGATGGGATCCAGGGTGTCCTGGCTCCCAATGGGAAGGTGAAATTTATGATTAGATGATAATAAAGCTTTTCACAAGATTCAGCACACGTTCAAATGTAAAGATTATTGGTATCGCTGATATATTATCGTGGAATATTCTGTGATATTCTGCGTTATCACTGCCATTAAATCCTATTAAAGCTTTATAACGTGAAATGCATGTTATCAGTAAATAAAGAAAAGCTTGCTTCTTATGTACCATACATCATTTGGTAAAATAAAGTATCTGTACCACAGGCTCACAAGACTTGTATATTCCCTGTATTGTATTCAATGTATATTATTGTCACTAGAGATATTAATTGTAGAGACATAATTAATATGGATAAGATAAGTATACATTGCAATAATATAGATAGTAATAATAACATTTGCGATATTAATATTATTAATTTATATGCTTAAAGCATAGATGATATTGTTAATATTATTCATATAGTTATTAGTATTAAAAATATTAATATCGATCACACCACCAAAATGTGTATTAATAAATATAATATCCTGAACATTTATATTGACTGTATGTATTTATTGTGTGCAGGAATAGCTTCTAATAATTATTTAAACATAATTAATTTGGAGATGATTGGTGCTTTAGATTTATTAAGAAAGGCAGACATGGACTGTACACATTCACTTGGAAACATGCTCTAACCATCTCACTCATTTCCATGCTTATATATTTCAATAAGGCATTTGACATTTCATTCAGTAAGAGAATACATTGCTGTGCAGCAAGTTCCGTAAAGAGTATATAACTGGTGTTTCAGGTACAACAGAAACAATCTGTCTATACCGTATACTGTATGCTGGTCCTTATCAATCCTCAAAGTGCTTTTTATTTTACATCACGTATCCACTGGCTTTCTTTCCAACAACTGTGGCTGCAGATGTTGCAATATTGCTGTGCGCATTAGGCTGTGCAGTATATACATTCTCATATTATGGCATGCCAGGTCTGTATTATATGCCAGGTCTGTATTATATGCCAGGTCTGTATTATATGGCAAAAATGTATGATATATTATATGCATAAATTAATCACATGCTCAATTCAATTCTAATATTATTCTTCTTGCAGCAACGTATGTGTCACATTTAAATGGAGGATGGAACCATAATTTGGCATTTGTTATTACTTACAGGTTGAATAAACACCTGCTGTTTGTAAAGTCTTACAACATATCACTTAGATTGCAAGGTCTTCAGCGCAGATATTTTATTTCCTATAGTTTGATGTTGTTTGTTGCACTTATTGATTTAGAGTTTCCTGTATTGTATTGTCTCTTTTGTAATGTGTCGAGAACTCTGTGTGCACATAATAAATATAGATATATACACACACAAACATACATGGCGGTGCTGCTGCGGCTGGGACACGGCGCACTGAGCGTTCTCCCCCCCACCCCCTGGCGGTGCTACTGCGGGTGAGACACAGCACTATCCCCAACTCCAAGACGAAGCCCTATCCCTAAGGGTGAAACGCGTTGAGGGGGAGAATGCGGTGTTAGCCCTTGTGTGTCCTCCAATAAAGTTTTTTTGAAGCATCCCAGCAGCCTATCTGAGCCAGACATGTGCAGTTGCGCCGAATCCGCCATTGTTTCCTGTTTCACAGCACATTCCCCACCTTGCCTCCATTGGTGCTGCGGGGACACAGCGGTGGGGGGGGGGTATTGGCGCCACATTTGTGGGGGGTTCGACCCATCCACGATGTGTGCAGTGCTCAGCAGCAACCCCTCTTACCGGTACATGAAGCTAATCTAATAAAACAATCATTCATGCTTATATTGTGTGATAGAATTCCTCCACCCTTCTTGGTTTGGTGTTTTTTTTTGTTGTATTCATACTTATCAAGGATATACTCATAGATCTCAGATAGAGTTGCTCTTTTATCTGTCCCAACAGGAATGCAACAATATATCATATAGGCATAGCTACAAACCAGCCTTGTGTGGAAAGGTGTTGTAAGCGCCATGTCCCATGCCATGCACAGTACAAAAGTTATGACATAGGTTCCATAAAGGCATAGTGTATTTTTAATAAAGTGTGAAACTGCAACAGTGGATATGTACAGTATTGTACAAGGTCATTAGACAAAGACACATCTATACATTTATCTTCTCCTCCAACACCTGCACTCACTGCATTGTACCATTCAGAGTCCCATAGGCACAGATATTCAGTGCGCCACATGCCGGACACGCACAATAATAATTCCGTCTGACCACAAAACACAAAGTTTAAGCAGCTCACTGCGGCTCAGTGCGGTGAGGTGGCCGGCGAGGCCAACGGATTAGTTGAACAATTTTTGGGGCCAATTACACATTAATGATGGTCTATCTGTATACAACAAAAGGCAAAAAAATATATAAAGTGACATCCAATCTGACAAATTATATAGGTAACTACTATCTATTCTTCTTCTCATAAGTAATGGTCATTTACTTAAATTCTTTGGCCAAATCATTATAAGCCTGCCACATTCTCACAGTAAACCCGTTTCTGCAGATCCTACACTAGCTGTAAACATTCTCTTCATCTCTCTAATGGAGGAAAAATGTATCAATGGACTGGTCATTCACAAATGTATCACAGGACCTCCTATTAAAAGTGGGCTGGGTGACCTTAAAATCCAGGCAGAGGAGGCACAAAGCTCCCAGCAATTGTCAGCAAGCTGAAAACACAAACCCACTATACTATATATAAATATATTTGTGTACAAAAAGAAAGCTACTGGGTTAAAAAATAATAACAAGAAATCCCACACCTCATAGGGAGGCACACGTTCACAACAACTTGTCTTCTACCTCCATCCCAGAAGATAGAAACAAAAATGGACTCAATGTCCACGTTCACCAGAAAATCTCCGACTGGCGCCCTGTCAAACGAAGCCTACTACACCCTGCATAAATCTCGTCAATCCCATCATTCACCTACAATCCTTCTGGAAAGGAGAAAGTTGTGAATAAGCCGAAATTAGTCTGGCACCTTCTTGGATATCGCAAACAAACAGTAGATGGCGCTCTAATACTAAAATTATAAATTGAAGGTGTATACAAATTATATACAATAGTGCAAAGTGATAAAATAAATATAAAATAAATCTATCAAGTGCAAATATGGGTACAATAAAACACTCAAACCCTTAGATGGACTGTGTCATGGTCCAGAAGACAAGTATACAGGAAAAAAACCAGGGGAGCTGTTGTACCTTAAAAATAAAACAAAATCTACATAGTGTAAAACTGTTATATACAATAAAGTGGTTCTAAGAAAATTAGATAACTATAAATGGAGGCTATAGCATGTATAACCAGCCAACATATGGTTAAGCCACAGGAGGAGTTTAAGATTAAAGTAGAGGCAAACACAGGGATAAAACAAACAACTTTTATCCACACACGAATAGATTGGAGGCTTACAGGATCCAAAAGGATTAACAGCATAGGGAGTAGGTAATCATCCGATCACTTCACATCACCGGTCAACTGCTGCTGCTGCACGCCACCCGACTGTGTTTCGAACAGCCGTCACGTCACTTCCGGAATCCCGGCCGGTTGGAGATGACGTCACAGGCTCAATGTTCTCTCTCTCTCAGTCTCAGGGTCACACTCAACGCGTTTCGACGCAATAAAATGACGTCTTCATCAGGAGTGCTTGTGACCTGCTCTAGGGGTCTTTATATACCCACTCGAACATCTATTAACCCCTCCTCCAAAAGGTTAATTAGTTAAAACATCCTAGTTTCTGGGCAGTAGCGATATCTGTCCCATTTATCTAGGTACATATTAGGAACAATCTATTTTTTATATAATACATAAAATGTCCCTAATGAAAAGGTTCTCTCTTTAACTATTTAAGAGAGGGACCATTAAAAATTATACATATAATTTTATTTCACAAAAAATCAATAAAACATTATAAACATTAAAACTCACTGTAACTGATTTCTAACATTGAATAACGACGATGGATGTATCTTGAAAGACATAGAACAAAAATATGTTAAGGAACTTATGGAAACTGGAGTCTTATATCTCATTTATCAAAATATCCAAAAGAGATTGTACATATATATAAAAAGCAGATAGTACAATCACTATAAAATCTATAAAAATTCATTAAAATATGGAAATATTACCATAATTTTAAAACACTTTGATAGAAAAAGAAAATTAAAATTGAATTATCTTATAAAAAGGCACCCAGTTCAAAATCAACGTTTAAGCCATGAGGAACTAGAGTTTTCAACATAAAAATCCAAAAACTTTCTCTTTTCTTGAGTGCTATGTTTCTATCCCCACCTCTCCAATGGGGTAGTACATGCTCAAGGACAGTGAACCTCAGGCCTGATGGGTCGCCATTATGTTTTAAAATAAAATGATGGGATAAAAGATGGGTCGTTACCCCCCTTCTAATATTACCCACATGTTCTAAAACACGTGTCCTTATGGGCCGAGTGGTTTGACCCACATATTGTAGCCCACAAGGACATTGTATCAGATAGATGACATAGTCAGATTTACATGTAGTATGTTGCTTAATCTGAAACTGCTGTTTTGACATATTTGACTTAAAACCAAATTTATCGTCTGCTCTGTACTTGCATGCAGTGCACGATGTGCATCCAAAGAAACCCTTAATTTGGGGCAACCACCTGTTGTTGTTATTCTTAACCTTAGGTAATGCACTCGGTGCAAGTCTATCTTTCAAAGTATTGGCTTTTTTAAAAATTACCATAGGTTGGTCTGGGACTATCTCCCCCAATATTGGGTCATTCTTAATAATGTGCCAATATTTCCGGATTATTTTAGTAATTCTCTCTGACTGTCTATTGTAATCGGTTATAAATGTAAAGTCAAAATTCTTTTTTGGCCTCATTTTTACATTTTCACGCAGAAGATCTTTTCTTTCGAGAACTTCTACTCTTTCTACTGCATCTTTGATAGTCTTAGTATCATAGTGTTTTTCTTTAAACCTATCTTGCAGGAAGAGAGACTGTTCATGGAAGATGTTGTCATCCGAACAGTTCCTTCTAATGCGCCTTAGTTGTCCATATGGCACATTTTTTAACCATTTAGGATGGTGACAGCTAAGGGGAGATATATAATTATTTATATCCACTTCTTTGAAGAAAGTCTGAGTACTGATCAATCCACCATCTATGATGACTGTGATGTCAAGAAAATTAACCCGTTCCTGACTATATTCGCAGGTGAATTTTAAGTTCAGGGTGTTATCATTTAGATAGTGGATAAACCTAATCAGACCCTCTTCATCCCCTCTCCAAATGAAGAATATATCATCAATGTAGCGCCGCCACAGGCACAGGTCCGCACCCAGCTCTGCAATGGACCAAATATAGTCCTCTTCCCATGCGCCCATGAGAAGGTTTGCATAGCTGGGTGCAAATTCTTGGATATCCTCAATCCTTCGACCTGGGAAAATTGGAATGGATCCGCCCTCCTACCAAACTCGACCTCCTTCCTCAGTTTGACCCTCCTCACATCCAGGTGCATCCCAAACACCTTATGTTTCTCTTCCACAAGTAGCAACTTCTGCCTTATTAAGGGAATTCAAAAACTCTTTGCAAAACAATTCAAAGAATACCCGCTGCCACCCTGGTACTCACAGCTATCCGAGAAAACTCACATTGACTGAGGGAATTGCTACACTACCCCTTGATACCAATTGCTATCAACTCCCTCGAGACCTTCATGAATGACTCCCTACCATCAAATCTAATCACACTCGCCCTCTAGCAACTCCCACACCTGGGCCCTGATCCCTCATTACAGGGGTCCCCACCAAAGCCAACCTTTGGTTTAATGGTGCATAACCACGTGTTTTTCCTTTTGACATTTATATCACAAGGGAGCAATAGGGTTAATGTGTTTAGGCTATAAATAGCCATTAGGGATAGTAGAGCTCCAACCTCACCTGAGAAAGTGACAATCGAAGTCACGAAACCCGTAGGGTGGTGGAGCTTGTTTGTGTTCGTCAGCTCTTAGGTGGAGCTATTGACGCAGCAATTACATAATCGGGGAGGAGTCATCTCGATTTGCGGCAAGAGGAGAAGAGTGATGCTTGTCAGGAGCTGCGATCCTTGGCGCACTCAGCGCGCTCCTCCCTTACCAAAACCCACGTCCTGGCCCTCCGCTTCTTCCGCCTCCTGCAGCACATCTCGTCTGCCGGCGATTACCAGCATTCCATTTGGGGGCGCACATGGACTACACTCTGCACTAAATGCTGTTCCTGCTGGCCCCACCTCCAGTCTATGCTGGCGCGGTCACGAGCCCGTCACACAGCACGCACCTGCTATATGCAGCACTCGTACACAGGTGCAGAACCTTCCTAATTCCTCTGTCTATGTATACACCTGTTGCTATTCCTCTTTCTAATGGGATACACCTGTGATGTCTTCCAACCAAGCACAGCAAGGCATACTCCTGAGTATGCTCCAACCTCATTGGACAATCGCCCTTTCTATGCTCATCTGCCACACTGGTTAAATTGGCTGAGCATAAACCTTCCTGCTAGCGAAATGTTCAATGCTGTCTTACCTCCACAGTCTTATCCTTCTCCTTGTTCCTTGTTCCTGATTTTGGCTACTCTTCCGGACTCCGCTCTTCTGTTCTCCCGACCTCGGCTCCGTATGACCATCCGCACCTCTCCAATAATGACCTCGGCAAAGTACCACGATGATCCGCCTCTCTCCAAACCAGATACCGGCTGATTACCTCCTACGATCCGCTACTCTCCTACACCAACCTCTGCAAGTATTCCTGACCATCCAGATCTCTCCTACCCTGGCCCGGCTACCTCAACCAAGCTATACTCCAGACGCACCCACGCGGATGTGGGTTGGTGTTATATCAAATCCCCACCTCAGCCTCGCGGTCACGCATTGTTTGTGGTGAGCACTCCGTTACAACGCTGACCCAAGCTGCTAGCGCTGGAGACTCAAGATACGGACAACATCTTTAAATTGCGTGCTAAGACTTAACACATTATAAGTATACTTTTTGTCTTGCGCATTTTAATAAATAGTATCAACGGTACCATGCTGTGTTTATTTTATTCATTCATAGGTACACATCTGATGGATCCAGCCCTCTGATTGAACCAAAGACTTAAATCATTGCCTGCGATTCATTTATATGCTGTAAATAGGCATTTGAAACGTGCAACGATTTATGCCTTAGAAGTTACTGCACAATGCTCTGTTCTCTTTATTGTACCCGCAGAATTGCCAGATATTGAAGTAACCGTTTGGGATTCACGTCCATCATTTGGGACTGGTATTATTGACACGTGCCAAGGATTTTGTTCTCTTTTTCTGTTACATATTATCACAAGTCATTGGGTAGACTTGGTTTATTGTCCTTTCGGATGCCATTCTGATAGAGGATTTACACATCACTTTAGCAATTGTTTAGTAGCCACTATTGTCGGGCAGATTGCCAAGCGATTGTGGCATTTATACAATTATATTTTATTACAGTCACTTTAGTTATTTTGTGCACTGTTCTATCGTCAGTATTTTAGGTACTGGCAGTTCACAGGTTAATTTTAGGTAGAGTACTTATTTGGAAAGATTTTGTTAGTAGTGTTGTTAAGTTGGTTCCAAATTTTATCTTTAACAGTGAAATGATTCAGCTGATGGAAACCTGTAAAATTTTCGTCAATTCCATAATTTACCAACAATCCTTGTGGAATGGATACTGGGTTAATGAGCCTGGATCAGGGGGATTTTCTCCTTCCCATGAACAGGGAACATTGGAATGGACCCACACACCTACCTAATTCGACCACCTTTTTCATCTTCACTCTCGCCACATCCCAGTGCATCTCCATTGACTTAAGTTTCCACCCACATGGAGAAACTGCCCAGCACACTCCTTTATGCCCGTGGCAGACTGCCCTGAGTGCTGAAGGCTTCCATCCCCTCCCTGAAAAGGAGATGTCCTCTGCAGTATCATCAGTGACAATTACAGGTTCATATCCTTCATATCGCAGCACCACTGCTTGTTGAACACAATACTCTGGCAAAATTCCCAATCACACTTCCATGAAGCACAGCCCCCATAAAGCTTACAAGCCCCTCAAATTTTATCTACATTCTTTAAAAGCACCAAACACTGTTCTGATGCCTTCCAAAATCAAACTAGCTAAGATGGTGAATGCCTGCAACCAATCCCCAAAATACTTAGGAGCCTGCCTTCTCTACGCTGACTTCTCATCCTTCTTTTTAGCGTTGAAGGTTCCTTAAAATTGGGGAGAAAAGCAAAATCTTCACACACTCACGTTTTCGCACTTTATCCTTCACCTCTTGTGATAAATTCATCCGCAATGTACTTGTAACACAAAAATTCACAGCCTCGATTATTACTGTCAATGTCAATATACAATGTCGCCTGTGCCCAGCTCTCCTCACCTCTGGCTACCCCAGTTGGCCCACTTTCACATCTGATGAAGAAACCACCATTGCATCCACCCAAAATAAACCACCCCATTTGACCATGCCACTCGCAACCTAGAGCTTTTAACCACCACAACCGTCCCCCACGAGGCACCGTCATACCTCAGTACTCACTGCATGCTCATGAACACCCACTTGTTAATGAAATCACTACGCTGACACCTTGACCCCAATTGGCTATCAACTCCATCAGTGCCTGCATGAAATACTCACTATTGACTGATCTAGCCACATCCCCCAGTCTCGCAAACCCCACCACTGTGCTCTGATCCCCCCAGCCCTCCCGCAGCTTCCTTGGCCCCATCTCACATCCATAAATCCTTTGCTTCTTCTACCGCTAAGCTGCTCCTGGCACAGTGACCTTACCACCCCTTCCCCCCTCATGCTGAGGAACCCTGAAAGAAATATCCTTCCTCCTTGTACCCGCACCATGTGCACACTGCTAACCTCATCCCCAGAAACAGAACCTAGAAACCCCTATCTGGATCTACTCCTTTCAAACATGGGCTGCCTCTGTCCCGGCCTCCTGCCAGCTTCTGCTATACTCCTAATATCCCCAATCTCCCTAACATCTGCCGGCCTCATTAAGGCACACCCCCCTCCAGACCGCTCCTTCCTGTCATACACTGTCCTCTGCCCATCCAATGGACAAAGCCTCTCCTTGTGATTAGACCATCTATCTCCCATTGCTCCTACTGCATTCGCACCCACTATGGCTGGTGATCACCTTCACAGCCACCACATGTTGCTGACTTCATGCTAACACCTCCACTACTCGCATGCCCCATACTCCCTCTGCATGAACCTGGGAACCTCCCCCTCTTCCTGGCACTGCATCAAGGGACCTCCGGAATCTTCTCTCTCTTCCTCTCGGCGTACCTCCGCGGCTGTTGCCCAATGAAAGAGGGTCCTCTCCAGCAGACATGTGTCACGGTTGTGCTCGCCACAAACCAGGGTCGGACTGCGTGGCTGAGGTGGGGTTATATAAGTACCGACCTTGAACCGCGCAGGCTGATCCGGAATGCGAAATCCATAGTCAAACGAGCCAGGGTCGGGACTGGAGAGAGCAGCATAGTCAGTGGACGAGCCAGGTTCAGGATTGAAGACATCAGGGTAAATGTAGTGCAAGCAGGGTGTCAGCAACAGGAAATCAAGCAGGTCTTCCTGCTTCAGTGTAATTGCTGCAGGTCGTGAACGGGGTTTGCGCGAGTGGTGTCCACGGCCCATGGCACCGGTCTCAGGAAGGAGAAGACTGACCGGAGTGGGCACACCGCCAGGCAGCACTGGTAAACCAATGCTTCAGCGCAGGAGTCCAGAACATGCCTCTGCGAGAAGAGAGAGCAGCAGACCTCAGGACTCGGAAGGCAGGCCTCTGCTATGGGAAAGGCAGTAGGCCTCTAGGAATGTGGGGCTGAAGGATATGCAGGGAAACCAACGCTTCAGCACAGGTACCAGGACAGGAGCCAGGAACTAGAAACATGAACCAGGAACAAGGAAGCCAAACAGGAAGCTCGTGGCAAACACAGTGAACATCCAAGAAGGATTATGCTCGGCAGAGAGGGATTGTGGGAATGCAGTACTTAAAGCCAGCGGGCCAATCCCCGGAGGAGGGTGTGAGGGCACTGCTCCAATGACTAAGTACAAGGCTAGGTTGCAGTGATAGCCCAAACAGCTGCTGTTGCTTGGAAAGAGGGAATTAGTGAGAACAACAGCACCCTGCAAGGCTACGAGAAAAGCCAGGAGGGGATTCCTGACACCATGCTGCACCTCTTCTTTCCATTTTTCTCTCCTTTTAGTCAGCCAGGCTCCCTCTATTACCGCCTCTTCCAGCAGAGTGTCACGCTTGTGCTCTCCTCACAAGCGCAGGAAAAGGGCAAGGACCCGTTAGCGAGGTGGGGAGGCCGCAGGGGAAATGAAGGGAGTAAGTTGCCGCGTAGCTTGGGATCGGCGCACGTAGTCACGTGAACATGCCGCACGCATGAGAATGCGCGACACGTCCACAGGTGCGGTGCCTACTCAGAGACACGAGTGATTCAGCTGCATGTGCGCGCATGCTCTGACAGCAGAGCGGGAGTGCGCGCGTTCTCAGGCACCAATGCGGGGTTTGCTGGGAAGCCAACGCTTCAGCACGGGAGTCTGGAAACGGAAACCAGAAACATGGGCATGGAGTCCAGAGCACAAGGTAACATCCAGAGAAGGATTGCTTCTTGGAGAACGTCCAGACTTCTTAAAGGCATAGTGACAGAAACAGCAAGGTGCAGCGAAACTAAACATAACATAAGGGTTCTTAGTCTAATCCATTGGCCAAGGAATTACAAGCCTGCTACAACGTCAAGGTGAACCCTACTAAGCAGGTACCTACACTACCTGACGGTAAACTAACCTCAGTAGTAATTGAGTGACTGTCCCAGACTTCCGGAATCCACAGGAAATAAGTAAAGGTCCCAAGGAGGTCCAGGCAGGAACAGTATGCGATGAATATAGCAGGCACAGGGGCAGAAAGCAAATGACTAATAGCAGAGAGAAAGTCAAAGAGAGTCTTACTTCCTGACAGGAGGAAGAGGGCAGGGTTTGCCAGAAAGCAAGATGGCGTTGCTTGCTTCAGAATCCTTAAAGACACAGGATATTGACTCGCAGCTAGAGGGCGGCGATCAGAAGTAAACAGGTAAGGAAAGGACACGCCGCAGGGGGCATGTTCCGCGCATCGTTACACAGAGCCTCCAACTGACCTGTGCTCCTCCTATGGGCCGCGATCCAGGAATCCCAATGGTACTAGAGCTCCTTCTTCTGGACTGATCCAGAAATAGAGAAGTAGAATCAGGCTGCACACCTCACTACTTTAAATTTCTACCCCTTCACCAACACTCTTTTCGCAAACTAAAAACAATTAGGTCCATCCCTTTGACCCCAACCCGCCCCGTTATATTACCCTTCACTGACAAGTTCAGGGCCTGACTTTATAGGGCTTGAGTCAGTGTGTTTGGGATGCCTGATGATGAGGCACATGTAATTATCATATGCTATCCTAAATTTCAGACACCCCATAAAAATGTGCATTAACAATTATGCATGTGGTCATCATTTTCAACCACATGCTAATGACTTCAGATAAAGTTATACATACTTAAATAAAGTAGACACAGGGTTAATATTTTCCCACCAGCGCTATTGATGCATCACCTAACCAACTCTTCCCCTAGCTCCTAGGGTCGTAAAGAATAGCATGACTATTGGAAGCTGGGTTCTTGTGTCTACTTCTTGAGGCCACATCAATAGAAGAAAGACATCAACAAAATAAAAGTACTGTAATACAAAGAAAATACCTGATCCTTCATAAATTGTATTATTATGTTCTCAACTTTTACAACTTCTCAAGTCTCTTCAGTATAACCTGAAATTAATTTAGCAGGGGAAAGGTTCAATTATCTGCAAGTTGGAGATGCCAGACTGCAGCAAAGTTCTGTAAGGCTGCTGACTGGGTGGGGAGTTGATGTTTTCCTCCCGGAATTACTTTCAAAACTCCTGATGAAGTCTCCATGGAATTCTGTACTTTGAGTATCACAAGGGCTGTTCTCTCTACTGCATAAAGAATATAAAAACCTCTTGCAATCTGGATGTTGTTAACATTACAGTCTGCCAGCGACAGACACTATGCCCAGCACTAGAAGATGCTCCCATATTATAGGATTAACAGAAAGAACAGATAATTATTTCAAGTCTTATTTATTTGATACATACATCTCACTGTGGACATTTACAAGTGAAGGCTAATCTGATTCTCTGAAAAAACAGAGCCTAATACTGACTGAGTCTAATCATTGTTGTAGACACTATATATGAGGGTAAGTGTGAGATACTGAGGTAAGTCAAATGAATCTGTTTTGCAGAATGGGTGGGGTTTTAATAAGTAGAATTGCAAGTATATAGCCAAAGTAAAAAATGGTGGAGTTAATTTTACATTAGTGTTAAATTTCCAAATTCCTCCAAATGCAGGTCTCCTCTAGGACAGAGATACAAAGTTGAGCTCTACTCACAAGATCACAATGCAATTCTAAATTTATTGCAACAGCCAAGAACAGAGGGGAATCAACATTTCAGGTCCCATATGGACCTTTCCTCTGTTCTTGGCTGTTACAATAAATGAAGAATTGCATTATGAACTTGAAAGTAGAGCTCTACTTTGAATCTCTGTCCTAGAGGAAACCTGCATTTTGAAGAATTTCTTTGTCTATGTTGTGTTGGCTGCACAAACAGGATTCTCCTTGCCTGAAACTGTTTCCCCGCACTGTGTAATTCTGTTTTCTGGAGGAGCAATAAAGACTTCTACATCTGTAGTCATGATTTCAGGCTATTCACATTTTCCAACTTGAAGCTGTTTTTCAAGAGTTTTGAAAGCCTGCAGTCATGTAGCTTTTCATTCTATATATTGACGGTAAAGTATTTCCTCAGGTATAGGGCAGTGAGGGGAACATTTTTTTATTTTTTTATTATTACTTAAGTTTTTATTGAGCTTTTTCAAACATACAAAATGAGGTAAACACAACATACTACACAAAAGGAAAAGGGGATACAGTAATACAAATAAACTGGTTGTGGGACAATAGAGAGGAGGGAGAACGGGGGAGGGGGGGAAGGGGTAGCATTTGTACCAATATCGCACTGTATTCGACAATTTTAATACCACATGTATCACTCTGTTCAAAGCATTCTAGTCTATATATGGGGATATACCTGCATGATGGAACCAAGGAGCCCAAATATTAGAGAATTGCGAGGTGGAGCCGTTCAGATAGGCTGAGAGTTTTTCCATATAGACAATATGCCAAATTTTGTTGTTTATTTGATTTAAGGATGGGGGGGCCGGTTGTTTCCAATTTTTGGCAATTGTACACCGTGTAGCATTTAAAATTTGGGATATTACTCTAGCTTTTTTTTTTGGAGATATTAGCCATTGGTTTTCCTAGTAATATATATACTGGGTCGTGTGGGACAGAGATTTCTAGTATCTTGTGTATTAGGGTGAACACTTCCATCCATGTTTGTTGGATTTTGGGGCTTGACCAGAATATGTGCAGTATACTCCCCACTTCACCACAACCGCGCCAGCACAGAGGGGAAACGCCTGGGAGAAAAGAGTGCAACCTGGCAGGAGTCATGTACCATCTGAATATTAACTTGTAAATATTCTCCTTAATTACAACGCATGATGAGTTTTTGGAAGCAGCTTCCCAGATGTCTGTCCAGGTATCGAGATCTATACAGATGTTAAGATCCTTTACCCAGGATACCATATAGTTATCGGGGGTTTGGTTGTTCTTGGTAGAGGATAAACTGTGATATATTCTAGAGATAGTGCCCTTTGCGTGGGGTTAGTGTGGACACCAGTCCTCAAACAAAGTCAAAGCATGGGTTCGACCTGGTTTGTAGACTGTTTGGATATAGTGCCTAACCTGGAGAAATCTGAAGAATTCGGAGGAGGGGATATCGTGGTTTGTTTGTAGCGAAGCGAATGGGGGGACTTTCCCTTGGGTGAGGATATCGTTGACTCTTGTGAGTCCTTTTTGAATCCAGGTATGGGAGTGCGGGTTTCCTGAGTAAAAAGGAAGGGAGGGGTCCGAGAATAGTGGTTGCATAAGGGAAGGGGAATCGGTTAGTTGGAACTTGGTTTTGAGGGAGTCCCAGAGATTACAGGCAAAGGATATCACCGGGTTCTTGTAGATCTCATGTGGTCTAGACTTTTTGTTGAGCCAGAGGAGATTTTTTATTTTACATGGGGAACAAATCAGGTCCTCTATCTCGACCCACCTCCTCTCGGTTGGGTTTGAATGGCAACTAATGAGTTTCTCTAACTGTGCGGCTCTATAGTAGTTTTGTAAGTTCGGTAGAGCTAAGCCTCCTTCTGATTTGGATTTATAAAGAATATCTCTACGAACTCTGGGTCGCCTATTTTGCCAGACAAACTTCAAAATTTTCTTCTGTATATTGTTTACGTCTTTCTGACAGATTTTAACCGGAAGAGTTTGGAAGAGATAGAGGAGTCTGGGTAGAATATTCATTTTAATGGTGGTTATTCTCCCAAACCAGGATATTATATATGGATTCCAAGTGGTTAAATCCTTATCTATCTGGACGAAAAGGGTTTAAAATTTGCGTTCTATAAAGTCGAGTAATCTTTTGTTAATTGGACCCCTAGATATTTAATATGGTTCGAATTCCATTTAAAGTCAAAATTTAGTTGGAGAATTTTACTAATTCTTTAGGGAGATTTAAGCTAAGGGCCACGGATTCGGAATGATTAATTTTATAACCTGAAAGGGAGCCAAATTCTGACAGGTCATGAAAAAGGTTAGGGAGGGATGTAAGAGGTTTTGAGAGCGTCAATAATATATCATCCGCAAAAAGAGCTATTTTGAATTCTTCCTGACCAACAGGAATACCCGCAATATTGGGGTTCATCCTTATCAGGCATGCTAATGGTTCTATGGCTAATGCAAACAACAGAGGTGAGAGTGGACAACCCTGTCTAGTTCCATTTGATATTGAAAAGGGATCAGATAAGGAGTTGTTCGTCCTCACCATGGCCGTTGGTGTGGAGTATAGTGTGTTTATGCTGTTTAGAATTTTAGCTGTGAATCCCATCTGCGAAAGCATAGCTGACATAAACTGCCAGTCTAATCGATCGAATGCTTTTTCTGCGTCTAAAGAGAGTAATAGAGATGGGCACTTTGTGTTTTGTGCTACATGTATTAGATTCACTGTCCTCCTAGTGTTGTCAAGGGCTTGTCTGCCCAGAACAAACCCCACCTGGTCCGGATGAACCAGTTTAGGGAGGATATTAGAGGGGAACATTTTTAAGTAAAAGAGAGCAGTAGAGACAAAAGGAGGGAAAACGAGACAGTCAGGAGAAGAATGCAAGGGGTAAGCAAGATTGAGGAACAGAGAGGGACATTGGAATGGTGTCTTTTTAAACCTTTAACTACCTCTCATCTTAGCATATCACAAGTATCGAAGAAGTAATTTGTGTTTACTCTGTTATTAGGCGATGCTTGGGAAGAATCAAACAATAGTCACAGAATTCCTGCTTCTTGGATTCCAGAACCTTTCCAGTTTCAAGATTTTATTCTTCACTGTTTTCCTCATGACTTACATTATGACCTTAAGTAGTAATCTCCTGATCATTATATTGGTGTTAGTCAGTCACCAACTCCACTCTCCCATGTACTTCTTCCTGGCCCACTTGTCCTTATCTGACATCCTGCTCACCACGGTTATTGTCCCCAAAAAGCTACACCTCATATGGGGAGAAGGTGGTACCATGTCTGTTGCTGACTGTATCCGTCAACTTCACTTCTATTCTTGCACCTTGGCTACAGAGTGTTTCATTCTCACAGTGATGTCCTACGACCGATACCTGGCCATCTGTCACCCGTTGCATTACACCACCATTATGGATTTCAAGCTTTGCCTCCAGCTGGCCATCTGGTCTTGGTTCCTAGGATTTGTGTTGCCTTTAATCATAATTATTCCAATCAGTCAGTTAGAGTTCTGTTGCCCTAATATCATTGACCATTACTTCTGTGAATTTGCTGCTCTTCTAAAAGACTCTTGCTCAGACACCTCCATTATAGAAATTGAGGACTTTGTGCTAGCTATCCCTATAACTTTTTTACCATTTACTTTCATCATTGTGACCTACGTATGTATCTCCCTCTCCATCCTCAGGATCCCCTCCACCACTGGGAAACAGAAAGCATTCTCCACCTGCAGTTCACACATCACGGTGGTTTGCACATATTATGGGACACTGATTACTATTTACTGTGTTCCATCCATTGGCCACTCATTTAACATAAACAAGGTTCTATCTCTGCTATACACGGTGGTGACTCCATTCTTCAACCCAATCATATACAGCCTGAGGAACCAGGAAATCGGAGCAGTTCTGAGGAGAATGTTTCACAATTAAACAGTCTTCTTGCATGAAAGGAGAGGGAGGCAGCTCAGCCTCTGAACTTCTTCGAACTGTAAAGATGGTAAGATGATTGATGTTGCTTTTGTGTAGTTCCCTCTGGAGAAGACACTCTACAGCTTGAAGACAGATGACCTCTTACTGATGAGATGGGATCCAGGGTGTCCCGGCTCCCAATGTGAAGGTTATAGTTAGATGATAATAAATCTTTGCACAAGATTCAGCACATGTACTGATATAAAAATAGTTATTGGTATCGCTGATACATTAAGGTGGGATATTCTGTGATATTCTGCATTATCACTGCCATTAAAGTCTAGTAAAGCTCTGCTTTATAACGTGAAATGCATGTTATCAGTAAGTAAAATAGAGCTTGCTACAAATGTACCATACATCATTTGGTAAAATAAAGTATCTGTACCACAGGCTCACCAGACTTGTATATTTCATTTATTGTCGTCAATGTATATTATTGTCACTAGAGATATTAATTGTATAGACATAATTAATATGGATAAGATAAGTATACATTGTAATAATATAGATATTAATAATAACATTTGCAATATTAATATTATTAATTTATATGGTTAAAGCATAGATGATATTGTTAATATTATTGATATTGTTATTAATAGGATTTATATTAAGATTAATCACACCACAAAAATGTGTATTAATAAATATAATATCTTGAACAATTATTTCGACAGTATGTATTTATTGTGTGCAGGAATACCTTCTAATAATTATTTAAATGTAATTAATTTGGAGATGATTGCTGCTCTTGATTTATTAAGAAAGGCAGAAATGGACTGTACACATTCACTTAGAAATGTGCTCTAAACATCTCACCTACTGTTTTCAGTAAGTAAAATAAAGCGTGCTACATATGTACCATACATCATTTGGTAAAATAAAGTATCTGTACCATAGGCTCACCAGACTTGTATATTCCCTGTATTGTATTCAATGTATATTATTGTTACTAGAGATATTAATTGTATAGACATAATTAATATGGATAAGATAAGTATACATTGTAATAATATAGATAGTATAATAATATTGCAATATTAATATTAATTAATTATATGCTTAAGCATAGATGATATTGTTATATATTCATATAGTTATTAGTATTAAAAATATTAATATCGATCACACCACCAAAATGTTGTATATAATATGATATCCTGACCATTTATTGACTGTATGTATTTATTGTGTGCAGGAATAGCTTCTAATATTATTTAAACATAATTAATTTGGAGATGATTGGTGCTTTAGATTTATTAAAGAGGCAGACATGGACTGTACACATTCACTTGAAACATGCTCTACAACCATCTCACTCATTTCCATGCTTATATATTTCAATAAGGCATTTGACATTTCATTCAGTAAGAGAATACATTGCTGTGCAGCAAGTTCCGTAAACTGTATATACTGGTGTTTCAGGTACAACAGAAACATCTGTCTATACCGTATACTGTATGCTGGTCCTTATCAATCCTCAAAGTGCTTTTTATTTTACATCACGATCCACTGGCTTTCTTTCCAACAACTGTGGCTGCAGATGTTGCAATATTGCTGTGCGCATTAGGCTGTGCAGTATATACATTCTCATATTATGGCATGCCAGGTCTGTATTATTGCCAGTCTGTATTATATGCCAGGTCTGTATTATATGGCAAAAATGTATGATATATTATAATCAAATTAAATCACATGCTCAATTCAATTCTAATATTATTCCTTCTTGCAGCAACGTATGTGTCACATTTAAATGGAGGATGGAACCATTAATTTGGCATTTGTTATTACTTACAGGTTGAATAAACACCTGCTGTTTGTAAAGTCTTACAACATATCACTAGATTGCAAGGTCTCAGCGCAGATATTTTATTTCCTATAGTTGTGATGTTGTTTGTTTGCACTTATTGATTTAGAGTT
Organism: Ascaphus truei; assembly: GCA_036426205.1. Lineage (NCBI taxonomy): Eukaryota > Metazoa > Chordata > Amphibia > Anura > Ascaphidae > Ascaphus > Ascaphus truei. Next base: position 3,453,251 of record CM071586.1, read on the forward strand.
TCCTGTATTGTATTGTCTCTTTTGTAATGTTCGAGAACTCTGTGTGCATCTAAATAAGATATATACAACAACCACAAACATACATGGCGGTGCTGCTGCGGCTGGGACAGCGGCGCACTGAGCGTTCTCCCCCCCCACCCCCTGCGGTGCTACTACTGGGGTGAGACACCAGCACTATCCCCAACTCCAAGACGAAGCCTATCCCTAAGGGTGAAACGCGTTGAGGGGGGAGAATGCGGTGTTTAGCCCTTGTGTGTCCTCAATAAAGTTTTTTTGAAGCATCCCAGCAGCCTATCTGAGCCAGACATGTGCAGTTGCGCCGAATCCGCCATTGTTTCCTGTTTCACAGCATTCACCCTTCCCCACCTTGCTCATTGGTGCTGCGGGGGACACAGCGGTGGGGGGGGGGTATTGGGCGCACATTTGTGGGGGGTTCGACCCATCCACGATGTTGTGCAGTGCTCAGCACAACAACCCCTTTACCGTACATGAAGCTAATCTAATAAACAATCATTCTGCTTGTATTGTTGATAGAATCCTCCACCCTCTTGGTTTGGTGTTTTTTTTTTGTTGTATTCATACTTATCAAGGATATACTCATAGATCTCAGATGAGTTGCTCTTTTATCTGTCCCAACAGTGAATGCAACAATAATCATATAGGCATAGCTACAAACCAGCCTTGTGTGGAAAGGTGTTGTAAGCCCATGTCCATGCCATGCACAGTACAAAAGTTATGACATAGGTTCCATAAAGGCATAGTGTATTTTTAATAAAGTGTGAAACTGCAACAGTGGATATGTACAGTATTGTACAAGGTCATTAGAACAAGACACATCTATACATTTATCTCTCTCCTCAACACCTGCACCACACTGCATTGTACCCATTCGAGTCCCATAGGCACAGATATTCAGTGCGCCACATGCCGGACACGCACAATTAATAATTCCGTCTGACCACAAAACAACAAAGTTTTAAGCAGCTCACTGCGGCTCAGTGGCGGTGAGGTGGCCGCGAGGCCAACGGATTAGTTGAACAATTTTTGGGGCCAATTACACATTATGATGGCTTTCTGTTATACACAAAAGGCAAAAAAATATATAAATGTCATCCAATCTGACAAATTATATAGGTACTACTATCTATTCTTCTTCTCATAAGTTAATGGTCATTTACTTAAATTCTTTGGCCAAATCTTATAAGCTGCCACATTCTCACAGTAAACCCCGTTTCTGCAGATCCTACCACTGCTGTAACATTCTCTTCATCTCTCTAATGAGGAAATGTATCAATGGACTGGTCATTCACGACAATTTACCACATGACCCTCCTATTAAAAGTGGGCTGGGTGACCTTAAAATCCAGGCAGAGGAGGCACTAACTCCCAGCAATTGTCAGCAAGCTGAAAACACAAACCCACTATACTATATATAAATATATTTGTGTACAAAAAGAAAGCTACTGGGTTAAAAATTAATAACAAGAAATCCCACACCTGATAGGGAGGTACACGTTCACAACAACTTGTCTTCTACCTCCATCCCAGAAGATGGAAACAAAAATGGACTCAATGTCCACGTTCACCAGAAAATATCCGACTCTCGCCCTGTCAAACGAAGCCTACTACACCCTGCATAAATCTCGTCAATCACATCATTCGCCTACAATCCTTCTGGAAAGGAGAAAGTTGTGAATAAGCCGAAATTAGTCTGGCACCTTCTTGGATATCCTCAATCCTTTGACCTGGGAAAATTGGAATGGATCCGCCCTCTTACCAAACTCGACCTCCTTTCTCAGTTTGACCCTCCTCACATCCAGGTGCATCCCAAGCACCTTATGTTTCCTTCCACAAGGAGCAACTTCTGCCTCATTAAAGGGAATTCAAAAACCCTTGGCAAAACCATTCAAAGAATACCCGCTGCCACCCTGGTACTCACAGCTATCCGAGAAAACCCACATTGACTGAGGGAATTGCTACACTACCCACTTGATACCAATTGCTATCAACTCCCTCAAGACCTTCATGAATGACTCCCTACCATCAAATCTAATCACACTCGCCACTCTAGCAACTCCCACCCATGGGCCCAGAGCCCCCATCACAGGGGTCCCCACAAAAGCCTACCTTTGGTTTAATGTGCATAACCACGTGTTTTTCCTTTTGACATTTATATCACAAGGGAGCAATAGGGTTAATGTGTTTAGGCTATAAATAGCCATTAGGGATAGTAGAGCTCCAACCTCACCTGAGAAAGTGACAATCCAAGTCATGAAACTCGTAGGGTGGAGCTTGTTTGTGTTCGTCAGCTCTTAGGTGGAGCTATTGACGCAGCAATTACATAATCGGGAAGGAGTCATCTCGATTTGCGGCAAGAGGAGAAGAGTGATGCTTGTCAGGAGCCGCGATCCTTGGCGCACTCAGCGTGCTCCTCCCTTACCACAACCCGCGTCCTAGCCCTCCGCTTCATCCGCCTCCTGCAGCACATCTCATCTGCCGGCGAATACCAGCATTCCATCTAGGGGCGCGCATGGACTACACTCTGCACTAAATGCTGTTCCTGCTGGCCCCACAACCAGGCTACGCTGGCGCGGTCACGACCCCGTCACACAGCACGCACCTGTTATATGCGGCACTTGTACACAGGCGCAGAACCTTCCTAATTCCTGTCTATGTATACACCTGTTGCTATTCCTCTGTCTAATGGGATACACCTGTGATGTCTTCCAACCAAGCACAGCAAAGCATATTCCTGAGTATGCTCCAACCTCATTGGACAATCTCCCTTTCTATGCTCAGCTGCCACAATGGTTAAATTGGCTGAGCATAAACCTTCCTGCTAGCGAAATGTTCACTGCTGTCTTACCTCCACAGTCTTCTCCTTCTCCTTGTTCCTTATCTTTGCTACTCTTCCGGACTCCGCTCTTCTGTTCTCCTGACCTCGGCTCCGTATGACCATCCGCACCTCTCCAATAATGACCTCGGCAAAGTACCACGATGATCCGCCTCTCTCCAAACCAGATAACGGCTTAGTACCTCCTACGTTCCGCTACTCTCCTACACCAACCTCTGCAAGTATTACTGACCATCCAGATCTCTCCTACCCCGGCCCGGCTACCTCAACCAAGCTATACTCCAGACGCACCCACGCGGATGTGGGTTGGTGTTATATCAAATCCCCACCTCGGTCTCACGGTCACGCCTTGTTTGTGGTGAGCTGCTAGTGCCGGAGACTCAAGATTTGGACTACATCTTTCAATTGCGTGCTAAGACTTAACACATTATATGTATACTTTTTGTCTTGCGCATTTTAATAAATAGTATCAACGGTACCATGCTATGTTTATTTTATTCATTCATAGGTACACATCTGATGGAGACTGCATGTTATTCGAGGATCCAGCCCTCTGATTGAACCAAAGACTTAAATCATTGCCTGCGATTCATTTATATGCTGTAAGTAGGCATTTGAAACGTGCAACGATTTATGCCATAGAAGTTACTGCACAATGCTCTGTTCTCTTTATTGTACCCGCAGAATTGCCAGATATTGAAGTAACTGTTTCGGATTCACGTCCATCATTTGGGACTGGTATTATTGACACGTGCCAAGGATTTTGTTCTCTTTTTCTGTTACATATTTGTACAAGTCATTGGGTAGACTTGGTTTATTGTCCTTTCGGATGCCATTCTGATAGGGGATTTACACATCACTTTAGGAATTGTTTAGTAGCCACAATTGTCGGGCAGATTGCCAAGCGATTGTGGCCTTTATATAAATATATATTATTACAGTCACTTTAGTTATTTCGTGCACTGTTCTATCTTTACTATTTTAGGTACTTGCACTTCACAGGTTAATTTATGTAGAGCACTTTTTTGTATGCTATTGTTAGTAGTGTTGTTAAGTTGTTTCCAAATTTTGTCTTTCATAGTGAACCTATTCAGCTGATGGAAATCTGTAAAATGTCGGTCAATCCTATCATTTTACATTAATCCTTCTGGAATGGATAATGGGTTAATGAGCCTGGTTCCTTCTTGGGAGCGAGGACCAAAGGGTATATCCTCCTTCCCATAAACAGGGAACATTGGAATGGACCCACAATCCTACCTAAATCGACCTCCTTTTTCATCTTAACCCTCGCCACATCCCAGTTCATCTCCATTGACTTAAGTTTGCTCCCACATGGTGGAACTACCCAGCACACTCATTTATGCCCGTGGCAGATTGCCCTGAGTGCTGAAGGCCTCCAGCCCCTCCCTGAAAAGGAGATGTCCTTGTAACGCCTGTATGCCTTCAGACCTGGCCAGTCCCCAGTATTGAGGTGGATAAGGGTATAACACGCAACCACAGCAGTGAGGGCCTGCCCGGAGTGTGGTAAGTTGCGTTGCCGGGCCTGGTGAGGAAAGGGTTAACGATATACTTGCAGTGCCAGAAGTTGATGGGTAAATGTCCAAGAGCCAAGGGTCAGGAGAAAGCAGCATAGTGAGATCAAAAGCAGAATCCAGGGGTAGAGAGGTACACGTAGTCAAGCCAAGCCGAGATCAAACCAGGGAAATCCAAACAGAGGGAGGGTCAGGAACAAGGAGCTGAAACAGAGAGCTAAGCCCAAGTCACTGCACACAGGAGCCACAGAGAAGCTATGCTGAGCAACGACGGAGAGGGAAGACTGTGGTTATAAAGGGCGGAGAACCAATGGTAGCAAGGGGTGGAGCAGAGGCTTGGCTGAGTGGCTGCAGTGATAGGTCCAGGTAAGCAGGAAGGGAGACAGGGGAGTGATAACTGGTAATAGCCTGCAGCCAATGAGGGGAGGAGCCAGCTGCATGGGAGGGCAGGTAAGAGGATCGGGTGCGCGCGCCTTCTGTAAGGCTGCCGTGCGCGCGCCCCGATCGCGTGCACGCAGATGCGGTGTGTGCCGCGGAGGAATTGCCTGGCATGGAGGAGGTAAGGTGTAGAGGGAGCGGGGCAATGGGGCAGGTAGCCGCCGGGCGACCGGAAGTGATGGGGACCCGCTGAGAGGCGTGTGTCCCCGATTGTCAGGAATCGGCGTTCTCCTCGCTTCCCACACAGACCACCCCCTCTCCGCAGGGAGCCCCTGGACCCACAAAACAATCCTGCCTTACCGTCCTCCACGGCTCCTCGCCCCTGCCGCCGTCGCGGGATCACTCCCCTCGGCGATTCCTCTGCTCAGCGCCGGGCGCGCCCACGCCCTCCTGCACGCACACCTACACGCACGCCAGCCTCAGACGTTATGTGCATGCATTCCCAGCTTACAGAGCACACGCCTAACAGAGCACTTTTAACCACTGCTCCTGCAGTGAGGCGTCGCCCCCAAGCATCACACAGTTCCATTTGTTGCCAAATAATGATTTACACTCAGCTGGGACTGTATTGTAACACCTCCCTCCTATCAGGGAGGACTCCTTGCAGTCCTCCATGCCTGCCCCCTTTTCCCATTGGCCTGCCCAGCTTTATTATGCCTGTGCTTCCCATCACTCGTCGCTCGACATTAATCTGTATGGAAGCATTTGACTACTCTCTCAGTGACTCCTCAGGTATTGACGCGGATTGGACGACTACCCCCTCTGGCTCTCGACTTCGGCTATACTTGGACTTCATGACTTCTGGCATCCCTGTAACACGGCTTATACCTTCGGTCATCCGCAACTCTCCTATCCCTAATCTTGGCAACGGCAAATACTACTCCTCCTCTACTACCGGTACAGGCAAGTATTGTCTTCATTACTATACCTGGCCTGGCAACACTAACACCACACTCCGGATGCGCTCCCTTTTCACGTCCTTCATTGTTCGCCCTTGTTCCGCCCCACTCAAGATGGCCGCCTTTGGGGACGCCCCTTCCTGTGACGTCTTGCTCCCTCCGCCATCTTGGAGTAGGCGGTCGCCAGAGGAAGACGCAGCCGAAGCCGCTCCTCCTACCTGGTCCTTTTTCCCGCCTGGTGAGCTCTTCCCGCGCTCTCCGCTTCCGTGTTCTGCGTTGCAAGCTGGGGGGCCGCCATTGCAACCTCGGTCGCCATGACTGGACCACGAGGTAAGCAGAAATTTTTGTTCAGTCTCCTTTTCCTTCCGTAGGGCTCAGCGCCGTGTGGGAGATTACGGGGGCTATTTTTTCCCCCCCCCGGTCCTCTGTCGTGGGGAGTCCCGCCATATGGAACGTATGTCAGCATATTCGCTGGGGCTGGTGCAACTTTAATCCAGAACCATTTAAAACTTGTAAAACTTGGGGGTTTATTTTAACTGCGATAAACTAGTAACTTAGACGACCCCTCCTCCGGCTGGGCTCCCGACTGTGTTCCACACGGGGCTTACCGCCGGGGCTTCAGGCTCCTCGTTGCCAGCGCCAGGTGCCGTGCCGAGTCCCAGTTTCTGTAGGAACTTGTTCCCCTCCTCTGGTGCTTTGAGGTGTATGGGTCGCCCGTTACGGATCACCATGAGGCCGAAGGGGAACGTCCACCGGTACCGGACCGCTTTCTCCCTTAGCACCCTGGTAACAGGCCACAGGTCCCTCCGTCTGGCCAGTGTGATGGGTGACAAATCCTGATACACCGCAATCTTAGCTCAATCAAACACCATGAAGGGGGTATTTCGTGATTTTTGTAGAATCTCCTCCCGTGTGCGGTAATGATGTAGACGCACTATAACGTCTCTAGGGAGTTCATTGGGCTGGGGGCGAGCGCGCAATGCCCGATGGCAGCGGTCCATCACGAGCCTCTCTTTTGGGGACTCCGGGCAGATATGCTCCATCCAGCGCCCTACAAATTCCTCACAGTCCCCAATGTCCTCAGGGATGCCGCGAAGGCGCACATTATTGCGGCGGTCCCTGTTTTCGGCGTCCTCTTGCCGGTTCCGTATTTCATTAATCTGGGACTGGAGATCCGCCGTGATTTTAGCGCCCTTCTGAATTGCTTTTGCGTTCGCGTCGACCCGCACCTCTAACTCCTGTGTCCGGGCCCCCAGACCTCCTACTTCCTTGGCCAGGGCTCTTATCTCTGCTTGCAGAACGTCTTTTAAATCTTGAAAGAGCTGCTCAATATCCGGCAGCAGCCCCTGGTTGTCTGGGTTCTCTTCTCCCTCTGACTCAGAGCCTGTTCTTGGTGCGGGGGCCATTGCTGAGGCCGCTCTGCGGGCTCTGCTTTCGCCGAAATATGCTGGTAAGCCCCGCTTTCCTGGGGTTTTCGCCAGTTTCTTTGACATCCTGGGGTTATTGTGCAGCGTTTGTGCTTTTTTGGTGTAAATCGGTGTAGTTATTCGTCTTTTTTGCTTACTTATGTTGGAGAGGGGCACAGAGCTACAGGATTATGCCTCCATGCTCTCCAATCTCCCAGCATGCACCTCCTCGACCTCCTTTTTAACTTAACCCTCGCCACATCCCAGTGCATCTCCATTGACTTAAGTTCCTCCCACATGGAGGAACTTCTCAGCACACTCCTTTATGCCCATGGCAAACTACCCTGATTGCTTAAGGCTTCAAGCCCCTCCCTGAAAGCGAGATGTTCTCTGCAGTATCATCAGTGACATCCACAGGTTCATGTCCTTCATATCCCAGCACCACTGCTTGTTGAACAACATCCTCTGGCAAAATTCCCAATCACACTCCCATGAAGCAGAGCCCCCATAAAGCTTACAAGCACCCCAAATTGTATCTACATACTTAAAAAGCACCAAAAACGTTTCTGACACTTTCTCCAAAATAAAACTAGCTAAGATGGTGATCGCCTGCAACCAATCCCCAAAATACTTAGGAGCCTGCCTTCTCTACCCCTCTGAATTCTCATCCTTCTTTTTATCCTGGGAGGTTCCTTAAAATTGGGGAGAAAAGCAAAATGTCCACACACACCCATTTTCACACTTTATCCTTCACCTCCTGTGACAAATTTATCCCCTTTATCCTTCACCTCCTGTGACAAATTTATCCTCAAAGTGCTTGTGACACTAAAATTCACAGCCTCAATTATTACTATTACTTCCCCCCTGCTGCCCTGTCTCCAGCATCTTTTAACAATGTCGCCTGTGCCCAGCACTCCTCACCGTTGGCTACCCCAGTTGGCCCACTTTCACAGCTGATGAAGAAACCACCATTGCGTGCTTTACACTACCTGTCCCCCCAAAATAGACCACCCCATCTGGCCATGACACCCGCAACCTAGAGCTTTTAACCACCACAACCCTCCCCCACGAGGCACCGTCATACCTCAATACTCACTGCATGCCCATGAACACCCACTTGTCAACGAAATCACTAAGCTGACACCTTGACCCCAATTGGCTATCAACTCCATCAATGCCTGCATGAATTACTCACTATTGACTGATCTAGCCACATTCACCGGTCTCGCAAGCCCCACCACTGTGCTCTGATCCCCCCAGCCCTCCCGCAGCTTCCTTGGCCCCACCTCACATCCATAAATCCTTTGCTTCCACTGCTGAGCTGCTCCTGGCACAGTGACCTTACCACCCCTTCCCCCCTCATGCTGAGGAACCCTGAAAGAAATATCCTTCCTTGTTGTACCCACACCATGTGCACACTGCTAACCTCATCCCCAGAAACAGAACCTAGAAACCCCTATCTGGATCTACTCCTTCCAAACATGGGCAGCCTCTCTCCCTACCTCCTGCCAGCCTCTGCTATCCTCCTAATATCCCCCATCTCCCTAACGTCTACCTGCTTCATTAAGGCCAACCTGGGGTTCTTGGCTGCACTCCCCCCTCCAGCCTGCTCCTTCCTGTCAAACACTGCCCTCTGCCCATCCAATGGGCAAAGCCTCTCCTTGTGATTGGACCATCTACCTCCAATTGCCCTACTCCATTCACACCCACAAAGGCCAGTGCTCACCATCACAGCCACCACATGTTGCTGACTGCATGCTAACACCTCCACTACTCACATACCCCATACTCCCTCTGCATTAACCTGGGATCCTCCCCCTCTTCCTGGCACTGCAGCAAGGGACCTCTGGAATCTTCTCTCTCTTCCTCTCGGCCTACCTCCGCGGCTGTTGCCCAATGAAAGAGGGTCCCCTCCAGCAGCCATGCTGCACCTCTTCTTTCCATTTTCTCTCCTTTTGGTCAGCCAGGCTTCCTCCATTACCGCCTCTTCCAGCAGAGCCTCCAACTGACCTGTGCTCCTCTTATGGGCCACGATCCAGGAATCCCAATGGTACTAGAGCTCCTTCTTCTGGACTGATCCTGAAATGGAGAAGTAGGATCAGGCTGCACACCTCACTACTTTAAATTTCTACCCCTTCACAAACCCTTGTCCTCTAATCCCAAACTAGAAACAATTAGGTCCATCCCTTTGGCCCCAACCCGCCAGTTATATTACCCTTCACTGACAAGTTCAGGGCCTCACTTTATAGGGCTTGAGTCAGTGTGTATGGGATGCCTGATGATGGGGCACATGTAATTATCATATGCTCTCCTAAATTTCAGATACCCCATAAAATGGGCATTAACAATTATGCATGTGGTCATCATTTTCAACCACATGCTAATGACTTCAGATAAAGTTATACATACTTAAATAAAGTAGACACAGGGTTAATATTTTCCCACCATCGCTATTGATGCATCACCTAACCAACTCTTCCTCTAGCTCGTAGGGTCTTAAAGAATAGCACAACTATTGGAAGCTGGGTTCTTGTGTCTACTTCTTGAGGCCACATCAATAGAAGAAAGAAATCAACAAAATAAAAGTAATACAAAGAAAATATCTGATCCTTCATAAATTGTATTATTATGTTCTGAACTTTTACAACTTCTCAAGTCTCTTCAGTATAACCTGAAATTAATTTAGCAGTGGAAAGGTCCAATTATCTGCAAGTTGGAGATGCCAAACTGCAGTAAAGTTCTGTAAGGCTGCTGACTAGATTGGGAGTTGATGTTTTCCTCCCGGAATTACGTTCATCCTCCTGATGAAGTCTCCATGGAATTCTGTACACTGAGTATCACAAGGGCTGTTCTCTCTACTGCATAAAGAGTATAAAAACCTCTAGCAATCTGGGTGTTGTTGACATTACAGTCTGCCTGTGACAGACACTCTGCCTGGCATTAGAAGATGCTCCCATATTATAGGATTAACATAGAACAGATAATTATTTCAAGTCTTATTTATTTGATACATACATCTCACTATTGACATTGCCAAGTGAAGGCTAATCTGATTCTCTGAAAAAGCCGAGCCTAATACTGACTGAGTCTAATCATTTTTGTAGACACTATATATGAGGGTAAGTGTGAGATACTGAGGTAAGTCAAATTAATCTGTTTTGCTGTAGGGTGGGATTTTAATAAGTAGAATTGTAAGTAAATAGCCCAAGTAAAAATTGCAGTCCTAATATTATATCAGGGTCTATATTCCTCTGGCACCAAAAAACAGATTGTAAGCTCTACAGGGCAGGGAATGTGTCTGCAAAAATGTCTCTGTAAAGCACTACGTTACACTAGCAGTGCTATACAAGAACAAACTATTATTATATTATTATTAATTATATACTAACGTAAATAAAAATTCCCTTTAATTTCCCTGTATCATTATTTTCCAACAGTTTTGTAAAAAAAAACCCAACATAGTCAGTTATTTGTATATTATACAGAACCTTAGCAAGCTCAAAACCCTGACCCACAATATTTTATATGTAATGTATTTATTTATGTTTGATAATTGGAGTGCCACATTTAAAGCTCCTTAAAGTATACTACAATAAACGGAGAAGCCTCAAAGCACATCCAATATGACCAATTATTTCCTTGATGACTATATGTTTTTTCTATATATTTTCTTCTTATAAATATTGGTCGATTGGTTCAATCCCTTGGCCAAAACATTTGAAGCCTGCGACCATGTCAGGGTAGACACCATTAGCAGGTTGTGTAGGCAGTACACATTTTATACTGTATTTCTTTGAAGTGAAAAGAGAAAACAAAAATATAGCCAATTACGTGGGATGCAGTAGAAGAAATACAAGACACTATATAAAATTGATAGTGTAAGACCTGCTTATGGGATCTACTTTGAGTAGTTTCAGGCTTTTTTTGGCCAAGTTTTGCGTATGAGAAGAAAAAAGATAGAGAAAACATAAGTGGCTCTGTGAGTACAAACACTGACTGGCACTGAGTTTGGAGCAGGGGAACCTGGTTCAGTTCCTGGTGTCGGCTCCTTGTGACCTCGAAAGTTACTTTATCTCCCTGTGCCTCATGGAGATACATAACACAAAAAAAACCCCACATAGATTGTCATCTCCTTGGGGCAGGGACTGTATCCTCAAAATGTCTCTGTAAATCGCTATGTAAAACTAGCAGCGCTATACAAGAACAAACTATGATTATTATTAATTATTATACAGTAATGAACTAAATAATTTGTCAAATTGAATGTTCATTGGGGCTTCATTGTTAATTGATATGTCGCATTTGAGAAACGCTGGGATTTTTAATGGGATATGATGTGTTATCTGGAGGAACAAATTCCTCAAAATGTAGATCTCCTCTAGGACAGAGATACAAAGTAGAAATCTACTCACAAATTCACAATTCAATTCTAAATTTATTGCAACAGCCAAGAACAGAAGAGGAACAACTTTTCAGGTCCCATATGGACCTTTCCTCTGTTCTTGGCTGTTACAATAAATAAAGAATTGCATTGTGAACTTGTGAGTAGAGCTCAACCTTGTATCTCTGTTCTAGAGGAGTCCTGCATTTTGAGGAATTTGTTTGTCTATGTTGTGTTGGCTGCACAAACAGGATTCTCCTTGCCTGAAACTGTTTCCCTGCACTTTGTAACTGTGTTTTCTGGAGGAGCAATGTAGACTTCTCTATCTGTAGTCATGATTCCAGGCTATTAACATTTTCCAAATTGAAGCTGTTTTTCAAGAGATTTGAAAGCTTGGAGTCATGTAGCTTTGTATTCTATATTTTGAGGGTAACTAGTTCCACAGGTATTGGGCAGTGAGGGAATTTTTTAAGTGAAAGAGAGCAGTAGAGACAAATGGTGGGAAAAGGAGACAGCAGAAGAAGAGTGAAGGGCGTAAGCAAGATTGAGATAAAGAGAGGGACATTGGAATGGTTTCTTTTTCGACCTTTAACTACCCCTCATCTTAGCATAACACAAGTATCGAAGAAGTAATTTGTGTTTACTCTGTCATTAGGTGATGCTTGGGAAGAATCAAACCATAGTCACAGAATTCCTGCTTCTTGGATTTCAGAATCTTCACAGTTTCAAGATTTTACTCTTTACTGTGTTCCTCATGACTTATATTATGACCTTAAGTAGTAATCTACTGATCATTATATTGGTGTCAGTCAGTCACAAACTCCACTCTCCCATGTACTTCTTCCTGGCCCACTTGTCCTTATCAGATATCCTGGTCACCACATACCTTGTCCCCAACATGCTACACCTCATATGGAGAGAAGGTGGCACCATGTCTGTTGCTGGCTGCATCAGTCAACTTTACTTCTTTTTTTCAACCGTGACTACAGAATGTTTCCTTCTCACAGTGATGTCCTACGACCGATACCTGGCCATTTGTCACCCATTGCATTACACCACCATTATGGAGTCCAAGCTCTGCCTCCAGCTGGCGATCTGGTCTTGGTTCTTAGGATTTTTGGTGTCATTAATAATAATTCTTCCAATCAGTCAGTTACAGTTCTGTTGCCCTAATGTCATTGACCATTTCTTCTGTGATTTTGCTGCTCTTCTAAAAGACTCTTGCTCAGACACCTCCTTTATAGAAATTGAAGACTTTGTGCTAGCTGTCCCTGTAGCTTTTATACCATTTACTTTCATCATTGTGACCTACGTATGTATCTCCCTCTCCATCCTCAGGATCCCCTCCACCACTGGGAGACAGAAAGCCTTCTCCACCTGCAGCTCTCACATCACGGTGGTTTGCACATATTATGGGACACTGATTACTATTTACTGTGTTCCATCCATAGGTCACTCATTTAACATAAACAAGGTCCTATCTCTGCTGTTCACGGTGGTGACTCCATTCTTCAACCCTATAATATACAGCCTGAGGAATCAGGAGATCGGAGCAGCTCTGAGGAGAATGTTTCACAATTAAACAGTCTTTTTGCATGAAAGGAGAGGGAGGCAGATTAACCTATGAACTTCTTCGAACTGTAAAGATGGTAAGATGATTTATGTTGTTTTTGTGTAGTTCCTCTGGAGAAGACACTGCACAGCTTGAAGACAGATGACCTCTTACTGATGAGATGGGATCCAGGTTGTCCCGACTCCCAATGGGAAGTTGCAATGTATAGTTAGATGATAATAAAGCTATGTACAAGATTCAGCACATGTACAAATGTAAAAATAGTTATTGGTATCGCTGATATATTATGGTGGTATATCCTGTCATATTCTGCATTATCACTGCTATTAAATCCTATTAAGGCTTTGCTTTATAACGTGAAATGCATGTTATCAGTAAGTAAAATAAAGCTTGCTACATCTGTACCATACATCATTTGGTAAAATAAAGTATCTGTACCACAGGCTCACTAGACTTGTTTATTCCATTTATTGTAGTCAATGAATATTATAGTCACTAGAGATATTAATTGTATTGACATAATTAATATGGATAAGATAAGTATACATTGTAATAATATAGATAGCAATAATAATATTTGGGATATTAATATTATTAATTTATATGTTTAAAGCATAGATGATATTGTTAATATTATTCATATTGTTATTAGTATTATTTATATTAATATCGATCACACCACCAAAATGTGTATTAATTAATATAATACCCTGAAAATGTATAGCGACTGTATGTATTTGTGTGCAGGAATAGCTTCTAATAATTCTTTAAACTTAATTAATTTGGAGATGACTGGTGCTTTTGATTCATTAAGAAAGGCAGAAATGGACTGTACACATTCACTTAGAAAGATGATCTAAAAATCTCACTCATTTCCATGCTTATACTGTATATGTCAATAAGGCATTTGACATTTGATTCAGTAAGTGAATACATTGCTGTGCAGCAAGTTCCATAAAGAGTATATACCTGGTGTTTCAGGTACAACAGAAACAATCTGTCTCTACTGCATACTGTATGCTGTTCCTTATCAATCCTCAAAGTGCTTTTTATTTTACATCACGTCGCCATTGGTTTTCTTTCTAAGAACTGTGGCTGCAGTTGTTGAAATATTGCTGTGCGCCTTAGGCTGTGCAGTATATACATGTTCATATTATGGCATGCCAGGTCTGTATTATATGGCAAAAATGTATGATATATTATATGCATAAATTAATCACATGCTCAATTCAATACTAATTTTGCTTTTCTTGCAGCAACATATTTGCCAAATTTAAATGGAGGATGGAAACACAATTTTGCATGTGTTATTACTTACAGGTTAAAGTTTGAATAAACACCTGCTGTTTTAATGTCTTCCAACATATCACTTAGATTGTACGTTCTTCAGCGCAGATATTTTATTTCCTATGATTTGATTTTGTTTGTTGCACTTATTGTATTAGAATTCCTTGTATTATATTGTCTCTTTTGTAATGTGTTGAGAACTCTGTGTGCACATTATAAATATAGATACCCACAAAAAGCATACATAAAAAAATCATTGTAAATGCAACATTGTTGTGAATGTTATTGTTTAAAAATGTTCTTTAGTCTGAGGCCTAGACTGAACGTATTGAGTTATACATTGAGATACTGTATAAAAGGTGTTGCAGGTATTTTCGCTCCCTTAAGAAAAGTTGTATGATCTTGGAGTGAACCCAGTAACAAATACACACAGCCCCTGTAAGCTCTGAACCCAAATCCACCACATCATACTGTATATATTGTGTCAAAACAAGTGCTACTAAGATTGTGACCTCATGTATACAACAATAGAAAAAAAGTGTGTGTTCCGAGCATGCACATTTTAAGTGAAACTTCTTTGTCTTTTGTCACTGTTTTGTCACGAAATTGTATTTGTGATGGGATGTTTTTAATTTAAAATCAAAACACAATTTCAGTGCCAAAACGCAAAGAAGTTTGACTTTGAAAGCGTGTTTAACTATTTGCACTTCTATTCTTATGGTAACTCTGAATTGCTTGTGTGTGCGTCACTGTGTGTGTGTGCGTCACTCAGTGTGCTTGTTGTGCGCGGCAGTGTGTGTGCACGCGTCAGTCAGTGTGTGTGCGTGTGTCATTATCTGCCTGGCGAGAAGCTGCGAGAAGTATCTCATTACCTATGAAGCTTATGTCTAACCCTCTATATGGATCAAGACTGACATCATCAAGTTTGCCATGCTGCTGCAACTTTTATATTGGATCTTCTATGTTTGATTGGTCCATATACATCATATCTCATGCCTGCAGCTGCACTTGCAATAGCTGCCTGCAGCAGCCTGTCATAATCAAGACCACTGTCAACCTTGATGTGTGGATGTGTTTATTTGGATGCGAGTTCTTCTCGCGATTGATTCAGTGTTCCTACAGTTGGATTGGTGCAGACTTGCGCTATTTGAAGTTGGGTTGTCTCTGCGCATGTGCGGGATTTGAACTGCAGTTATCGAGTGACTGTGGAGCTATTCTCGGGACAGCCGCAATGCATACATGACTTCGTCACTGAGACCAGGTTATATGATCCCTGGCCCGGGCAGCGCATGCGCGGGAATTGGAGTCCCACTATCGCGGTAATATGATGTCATTGCCGCGTCATCACTCTGGAGATTATCCCCTCTAATGGCAAGCCAAATTGAAAAAGCTATAGCGCCATCTGCATGGAACCACGATTTTGTATATACAACATGCGGAAGCAGCATCAAATACACACCGAATACTCTTTAATGTGATTGATTTTGGCACGAAATACGTCATAAATTTGTGTCCTATTTAACCAGCCTTGCTCCGTTGCCCCAGTACCACCCTAGAAGGAGCCTTAGCGGGCGAAACGCGTTGGTGGGACTTTTATGCTGCCGACCCTGACTGCTGGCACTTTATTTGGACTATATACTCTTTGTATATCCCTGGATGCTACTTCTGAACTATGGTCATGTCTACCTGATACCTTTGTGTCAATATCATCTAATAGGAGCTGAGTATTTACCCATGTTATTTTTGCAGTGATTTCACTGCTTTCAATTTTCTGGGTTTCCCTCTCTATTATGTTTTTTCCTGACATTTGTGTTTGGAGTCACTGAAGTACCTACTATATAATATCTTTGCATGTACCATATGTATAGCTGTATGGTTTAGGTCTTCATTGTAGTGCCCTGCACACTGGTATAACATGTCTGTTAATCTCTGCCATATATTGTTTGTTTATTTTTTTAAAAAGGTTTTTTCATCTGTTCAGTATCTTTTCTATATGACCGGCCGGTCATAGATCACTATGGGAACTTTGTCCCCATGGTGGCTATTCCATTAGAGATGCTGAATATATTATGATTTGTTGTTTCTTTATGGTATTGTAGTTTTCCTTTGGGTTGTCCCAATTCTTTTTTATTTTGCCTTAGTCAGTCAGAGTTTCAGTTAGCTGTGTGTCATTTTTGTTTTTCATCATATTTTGACTTTATAAATTACTATTATTATTTTGCAATAATTGTTTGAGTGCTCTTTAGAGGTTTATTTTTCTGTGTTTTCATATTTACTTTATTCCTCTAGCACCGCCTAACAGTTTATTTTTCTGTTATTTTCTTTCAGTTATTTTTCTGTAAAAGATAGGCTTTAAACATTGCATTTAATCTTTGGTAGTTGATGAGGTATTCATTTGTGTTTATTATATATATATATATATATATATATATATATATATATATATACACATGATGAACAAATATATACAAAGAAATGTTTAAGGGTTATCAAAAACATGCTCTAATAAAAATACCACTTCTCCATATCAGCCACAGTAAAATAAAATCCTATTTCCTAAAAAAAATCAAATCTCATCTTCCAATCAAAACATTGAATTTGCATTTTATACATGATGCATACAATCTATGCACCATGTACACTCTGCCAATCAATGTTAACAATAAAAAATAAAATATTCCAAACAAAACACCATTAAATCCAAACAAGTATCCATAAATCAATTAGCATTCATTAATCAAATCCCAAAACAATTAAAATAGCATCCATAACAATTACACAATTAACTATTTCAATAGTTAAACAGAACAAGTTACCATCAGACAAAATATAAGTACCAAAAAGATTACAATATAAAAAAGCAAGCCTCACCATGACCTAAAGAACAGCATACAACACCAAAAATTACATCTATCTAATTCCAAAATACATCACACACACATTTATGCATAGCAGCATAGCCAAAAACATTTTAAAGACAGCAAAACAAGCATTTCCTACCAAACCATTTCTTACCCTGAATGTATATATTGACCTAGACATACATTCATACATACATACATACATACATACATACATACATACATACATACATACAGTGGCAAGAAATTATCTTTTAAAAAAAATGCATGTCAAAAAATAAAAACAAGCATGTACAAGTTCAAAATAAACCATTTCTTTTGTTCACTTACCATTACTTGACCAACTCACCGACTCCCGTTGAACACCTTACTCTCGAACCAATCCACGCACAGGAACCCATAAAATAATAAACCATTAAATAATAAACCATAAAGGGTGGGTATCGGGCCAGGGTGGCTTAACCCCTTAATTACCTTTGCGGTTATTATCTGATAAGGTGTTTAAGGGATTAATTGATATCTTAATGTAATTGCAATGTATTGGCTATGTATTTTGTTGGCAACGGAGGACACAGATTTTGCTGGCGAGGGGGCTTCTTATTGATGAGGTGAGTAGAACTTTATTTATTTTATTATGCTACTTAATGTGTTTAATAATGGGCAAATAATCTATTATCCCTCTGGATAATAGTTATTTTGCACATTATTGTACTGTATGTGTTGTGGGGGGGGGAGGAAGATTGATGTATTTAATGTATAGGACATATTATTTTTTTTACATACAAGTTTGTTTCCTCAGGTCTGCGGGGGACCTATGGAGACCACCTGCGGTCTCGTCGGGCTTCTCCCGGGTTAACGGCTGCCGGGTCCACGGGTGACACCTGCGGGGAAGAACCGGTGGCCCCGTGGACCCATAGGGACCACCCGAGGGCCCCCAGACCCCCGTGGGAACAACCCGAGGCCCCTCAGACACCTGTGGGTCTTACCCGGGGCCCCCCATACAGCCGCGGGCCTACCCATGGGGACCCCATTGTGATCCCACGGTGACCCGCAGAGACCACATGGTGGACCATGGCACCTGGCGGGGATCACCCGCAGGCCTCTAGACCCTTTTTGAAACATGGTGCTGGTCTACTGTAGGTCTGTGAGGTGACCCGACAGGCCCACCGGGGACTCCCGTGGGCCTGGGGTATTAACCCTGTATGTAAAATAATAAATCATGTATTTATGGGGGGGCACAGGGGGTGGGTTATGTATTTAATAAATATAATGATGTTTATTTTGGGGCTGTTTATTGTTTTTATTGTGGGTACTGGGGGTGGGGGAAGGGGGTATTGGCCCCAAGGGTATGTGGGTATTCCTCACAGCTGGGTATTGGGTGAGGGAGGGTGGTTAGGCCTCACGGGGTGGGGGGGTAGTGGTGGAAGTTATGTAGGCCTCCCGAGTGGAGGGTGAGGGTGGGTTACCCCATAAATGACTGTAGTGGTTAATAACAGCTGTGTGTGTGTCAGTGTGTGTTTGCAGGCTCTCCCTGTGCTACCTTCCTTCCCTGGCGGTGCTGCTACAGGGACATGATGTGCTGAGTGCTCTCCCCTGCCTCCTGTGGGGATACAGCACGCTGAGCGCTCTCCCTCCGGTGGTGCTGGCGCGGAGGGGACATGGCGCACTGAGCGCTCTCTCCCCCTCCCTCCGACAGCACTGTGGGGACACAACCAGGGTGGAGGGGGCATTTGGCGCATCACTCACAGGGGGAGGTCGGCGCAATGCTCAGGGGGAGTGGGGTTCAGCACTTCCTTCACGTGGGAGGAAGTGGTTGGCATCACTCGGGGGGGGGAGTTCGTGTTCGGCACATCCATCGAGGGGGGGGGTGTTTAGGACTGGATCTAGCTGCGGGGACACTGCAGTGTGTGAGTCTTCTTTCCCCCCCATGGATAAAGCACTGGCGGATGGGGATTTTCAGTTTGTCCTCTCTCTCCCCTATGATGGATACTGCACTGCCTTCATCCTCAATGTGGTGTGTGTCCTCTCTGGTGACTGTTGGCGTCGCACTCGTGGGGAAAATGTGTGTGTGGGGGGGGGGGTTGTTCGGCTGCACACTCGTGAAGGGGGGGGTGTTCGGCAGCTCACTCGTGGAGGTGTGTGTCCCCAGAGCTGCCTTCCTCCTCTCCGGTGACTCCTCCATGTGGAAGCTGGCAACACTGACCGCCTCTTCTGCTAGTAGTGACATCACTTCCATCACCCTCAACTCCATTTACTGCCAGGGAATTTTACTCAAGTGGTAGGTGTGCCCAAAGAACATTCACTTCAAAAAAGAGAAAATTATAGCATAGCTCTCATATCTGTGCTCAAATGTGAGCAACAAAAGGTCAAAAATAGCAATAATATAACATTGCAGATGATCCTTGTTTTCAAATGATCCTTGTTTTTTAAGACTTCATAATAAACAAAGTGTCAACGGTAGATACGGGCTACTTTTGAAGTAGGGTGTTACTTGAATAGCTAGTCAGATAATGTAGCCAATTGAAGGAAGGGATAACAGAGTTTGACAGCAATGTGATGGGATGACGGAAATGTCCTCAATAAGTGAACAACCAGACCCCACAACTGAGGGTCACTCAGAAGTCACTCCCCTGGTACTAGATTAGGATATAACTTGTAACATACAGCAAAACCGACAATAGACGGATATACATCCTGAAGTAAAAAAACCTCACACTTGGTGAAGTGGTAGCCGGTAATCAACGTGGAACTGCTCCAATTCGATTCAATAGAGAGATATCCCGAAGGGGAGGAACTAGCAATGCACTTCTGGTTGAACCAGGAAAATGACGGTGGCTGAATATAAAGGTAGGTAAAAAGCTGTGTAATTTATTGTGTCATCAGACTACAAAAAAACTCACAAAACATGTAATTTTCCTGGTTCAACGAGCAGCCTCCTTTGGGATATCTCTTCACTTCAAAAAAGGCTTAGGCCATGCCTATAGTGCCATCGATGGCGACGGCGAAAGTTATATGTTGCAGAGCGGCGGCGGTGTCGCGTGTTTCCGGCAATTTGATTGGTTCAAGAACCGCCACGTTACGGGACAGCCCTTGAAAAATCAAATTTTGCCGGCTACAATTTTTCGCGATGGCTACGTTGCTCCGTGGCTTTATCAACGTCGCGCGCACTATAAGCGCATGCAGCAGCGGCAATGCATTTGTTTTCGGGCGACGGCGAAGTCACGTCGCCGGCACTATAAGCGCGGCCTAAGTTCTACATCTAACTGGCCATATTATATACAGGTAGGTGAATACTTATCTGTATATCTTCTCATAAGTGTAACACATGTTCCCCCCACCCCCCACCCCCCTGGGAGATTTCACTGCTACACGGCATTTTGTGGTGTATACCTGCTGGCTCACAGTTGATCTGAGTCTCCTGCGGTGTTGTAGATGAGAACAGGACAGGCTTCTTGGGTAGTATGATTCGTACTCATGGTGACAGTACCTCCATCTCTTGTAGGCCCAAGGGATGTGGGGACAATCCTTACAGGAGAACTCACTTCCCCTTCCCCTGATTATCACGGGAGACCAAGCTTATTAACACTTTACCATCTGTATCCTTTGATTGAATAAAGCATGAAATAAAATAAATTGTATTTATTCACATAAAGAACACACACAGCTCGAATTACAAAATTATCACAAATAAACACTTACTGGGATGGGGCAAAACTAAATAAAATGTCCACGGAACGAAATCCACTGAAATCAAGTCTCTAGGCATCAATTCCCAGACGTGTGGTTGATGCGCAAAAAGAGCGGAGTAATAGTCCTTGGCTAGGGGCGCTAGCGGCAACCCCTGTATCTCCGCCAAAAGTGAACTTTTCGTTTTCCCAATGCAGGATTATTTAGCAAATCCTTAGTCCTTATGAATACTGGAAGATGGATACAAATCTTTAGTTGCGAGGAAATTGTCTCTGTACCACCCGCTGGAGCTTAGATGAATCTGCTTACAAGATGGAACTTCTTTCAAGATGGAATTCTTAGATGGAACTGAATCTCAGGTGAATCTCTCCTCTCCACTGACTGCACGACCTTTTAAAACTATTCCAAGCCTATCTGTATAATGTGCAGCCATTCGTTGGCATGGCAACTAATCCTCCCTCCTATAGACAGGTTCTGCCAGTCTCTACAGACCCTGGCAGAGGGCTTCAGTATAGCATCTGAGCATGTGCAACCACGGTCATCTTCCCCCAGTTGTCACTTAGCATATGGCATCCTGCCTTCTTATCGGGTGCCGCTCGGTCTCCTTCACCCCTGCGTGCTAACCAAAGGTTCAACACCTCTATTTTCTTGTTTTTGAAGCTGACTCTGGATCTGAGGATGTGGCAACTACTTAGCTATCCTGAACAAATGGCACTCACACCTCTTGCCTTTCCTGCTAACAAAAGGGATCACACCTCTTGGACAAATGTCCCTTTGATCTAGAAGCCATAAGCCCCCCTCTGAGTCTCTGCAGGACAACAGATCCTGTCTGATTTAATGCATAAAGTTTAAACATGTTTTAAAACACTGTTGCCTAAAAATATACTCATACGTTCTGCAGCTAAAATGTGTTACAGTTTTTCATGTATGAAATAGAGGGTAATCTAAACGGTTCTCCTTACACTTGTCTTAATTTCTTACACACAGCAACTGGATCTTTAAATATTTTATCTTCACTTTTAAAGCTTGCATAGCCTTATCGTAATAAAACCCTCTCCGCCTGATACCTGACTGGAGTAACCCCCCTAAACCCCTATACTGGATTCAGGGTACCTGGGCATTTCCTGGGCAGTGTCCCTTTATCCTAGGAGTGTAGAGTGTAGAGATCCATTAACCCCTTATGCCCTGTGTAGGTTGTGGGTATTCATTAACCCTTAATTCAGTGATATTGCCCTCTTCTTCCTAGCTAGGCGCATTTAGACAATTTATACACATTCACAGGACTGCAGCCAGCAGTTGGCTGCAGAACTGAAACTCTACGCTTTAACTTAAAACTTAACTCCTACAACTCTCTCCACCTTATCCATGGTGAGAGAGTTACGGAACCCCTCACTGGGTCCTGGGATTCTGGCATATCCCGGGACCTGGAATGTAACCCAGTTCCCTGCCCGGTCGTAAAGCTCCGGTTTGTGCTGAAGCAGGGGGATTTGGTGGTGAGCTGAAAACTGCTTTCTAGGGAAGATTTTAACCGGTGTTCTGTATTCCTCATGTCCTCAGGAATCTGGGGGGATTTCCTAGTGCATGCTTTTGGTAACCCGCAACATGTGCCTCCTTTTACCCAAACACACCCTGACAAAATGTTCCCGTAAAATCATCCCGGAAGCTCACACCTAGCGTATCCCACTGGTTGGCACTCCTGGAACAGTAAAACCACATGTATCTTTATTATACAAGCAGTTATATACCACAATTGGGTTGAAGAGCTGACACTCAAAATTCCCCAATATAGCTCAGGGGCACCCAAACGGGCATAATACCTTTATTTATGGCCTGGGTACCCCTTCACCATCAAACTGATAGATTGTAGTCTCAGGCACGATGGTATATTTGAACAGGATCACTTTATTCTGGTAGCACACTCAGTTCTTACAGCATACACAACAGAGATCACTTCCTGGGGCTTCACCCTCAGGATGTACCCTGGACCTCCACTCCAGGCCAAGGGGCCCTGAAGCAGTCCTTGCTCTTCCCTTACTCCCTGGTTGAGTAAAGGGTATAGTTTCCCATCCACTCATCTAGGGGAGGGAACACAGATAAGCAGAGTCCTGCACAATTGTTATGGGTGGACCAGCCTCTCTCAAAAAGGTATAGGCACTGCTAAATTTGGGGTGTGCAGCTCCTTAAGTACAAAGGAAGCAGGCACAAGGAAGTCCTGATTGGCTACACACAGGCATAGTCCCACCGCCTCCCCTGTGACTCACTGAAGCTGCAGTGGTTGGGAAAACCCATGATTACTCCTGGCAGACCTACTCTTACCAGGGCTTACTGCCAAGAAGGGCAGACTGGTAGCCAGAAACCAGTCCTGGCTACCAAAGGGGTCACTTAGTTAAATTCTCTGGCCAATGTATTTTAAGCCTACAGCCACTTCATGGTATGGCCCATCTGTAGGTCCTAACAATGCTGCAAAAAGCTCTCATATCCTCTCTAATGGAAGGAGAGCTGTTCTTAACAGACAGAACTACTTAGACTCAGTGACATTTGAGGGCTTCCTTGCATGGACAGCTCACTTTAAGTCCTGCCACAACATTTTGATGGGGTTTAGGTCCGGACTTTGACAAGATCTGCTTGTATGTTTAGGATCATTGTCTTGCTGCATGACCCACTTTCACTTCAGCTTCAGCTCTAGCTCACAGAAGCATGGCCTGACATTATTCTCTAGAATCTTCTGATACAATGTAGAATTCATGGTTCTGTCAATGATGGCAATCCGTCCAAGACCTGAGGCAGCAAAGCAGCCCCAAACCATCATCCCACCACCATGCTTGACGGTTGGGATGAGATTCGTTGATTTGAACACAGTTTTGGTTTTCACAAGACATAACATTTCTAATTGCAGCTAAAAAGTTGTACCTTTGACTTGTCTGTCCAGAGAACATTGTTCCAGAAGTGTTGTGGAACATTTACTGTTGTGGCCCCTTTTATTCTCCTACATCTCCAAATTTTTTCGGGGATTTTTTCCGAACGTCACGCACTTTGCCGCGTTCATGCCGCATTCATGGCGAGACAGCGCTAATAGCACTAATACGCTAATACAATGGAAACCGCCCGCGGCGCCTAAAAATACTGGAACATGCCGCATCAAACACTGCATCTGCCCGCGGTTTTAAAAGTCGCGCTGAAATGGCTGCACGAGGCTAAAGGCGGCCGCCACTGTATGTGCTCTGACAAACTTCAGAAGTGAAGCAATGTTCTTTTTAGAGTGTAGGGGGTTCCTCCTTACTATCCTTACATGAACACCATTCTTGTTCAGTCTTTTTCTGAAAGTTTAGTCATGAACACTCACATTAGCCAAGGCGAGAGTGTCCTGCAAATCCTTGGATGTTACTCTGGGGTTCTTTGTGACTTCCTGGATGATTTTCCAGCATGTTCTTGGAGCGGTTTTTGTAGGAGGATCGCTGCTGGGTAGAGTGACTGTGTTGAAAAAGTGTGCTGTCTTGCGCTCCGGGATGTGCGTTCAATACCTTGTCAGGCTGTGAGTGGATCGAGGAGAGAGACACAGACAATCCCTGGAAGCGGTAGCAATGCGGCTATGTTCAATATAGGGACTGAAGCGGGAGACTGCCTATTTAAGCAGTTCAGTCGACGGGACAAACGGTGGGGAGAAGGAAGTAAGTAAAATCCTCTTGCCTCCTATGTACGCACTCGCATCCACCTAAGGTCTCACTGCTGGAATTACTGATCCTCACCGACCTCCGTAGTGTCAGGAAATCCTCCCCCCTCCTCCGGGTGCCGCAGTCATGGAGTAGATGTCGGTGAAGAAATATATGGAAAAACAGGGCACTCACTTGTAATCCACAGTCAAATGAAAACAGAAAAAATGGGTAGCCAGGTACACTGAAGCTCGACAAAAAAGGCTTTATTGGAACATTCGTAGGTGTACAAAAAGGAAAAACCTCCCACGCGTTTCACGCGTGTTGCGCTTTCTCAAGACTGCGCTCTTGAACTTTCTCCATTTGTCTGACAGTGGATTGGTGGAGCCCCACATACTAAGAAATGGTTTTGTAACCCTTTCTTGACTGATGAGCATCAATAACTGCTTTTCTGTGTTCCTCAGAAATTTAGTTCGATCGTGGCATGACGTGTTTCCACACACGTATATGGTGAAGACCAAACTCACAAAGTTTCTGATGTTCTGGGGACTCTAACAACTTTAGATCTACCTAATTATTTAAACACCTGAGTATAATTATCCCCTTTAATTTAGCTGATAAAACCAGGGATTCACTTACAGTTTCACATAACCTGACTCCTAATTAATCATTGTTTGTCAAATTCATAATAATTTTGTTTCAAAAGACATGGAATTGGTTAATATAAACCCTATTGGAAATTCCATTAGATTCAAGAAGGTTATCATAGAAAAACTATGACATTTCCGTAATTATCATTACGGTTCACAAACTTTTTTCCACAACGGTATATACAGTATATATTACTCCTAGTCACTTGCTGAAATACAGGCTGCAGGGTTTGTGTCTATACTTAGGCTATGTGCATCATTGAACAGCAAGGAGAATTTCAGAGGGAGAGGGACAGGTTAGAGGGTGGTGGATGAGTTTCTCTACACATGAGGCAAAGATAGAAAATTAGTGAGAAGGCTCCGTGGCTGTAAGGGGGAGTTTTTCCCTTTGATAGAAGCAAACTGGGGTAAGGGGGATGGCTTTGTCTATTCTAAGCAAACAGCCAGCTGATAGCGTGACCAAATGCCCCAGCCAGCCCCAATACTAATGTGAATACCAAATAATGTCATACAGTACTGTATTACAGAAGAAAATTGTCATCTTGCATTTGCAATATTTTGCAGTATATTAAAGTATAATAATGTATACTGTATATCTCTATGTGCCCACTACACTTACAATATGGTATACAAGTGTCTAAATAATGTATATGTCTAATAATGTATACAGTATATCGCAACAGTATTAAAAGAGTTCAAAATTATAATGTTTTAGACTTCCATCGACATCTTCATTCTGATGATTTGACATTTTAAATTCTTTAAAATAATTGTGAAATTATTTACTGTATGCTATTAATAAACAAAAATTAAATGCTTACAGTACAGTCTGCATATGCACATATTTAATGTGTGTGCATGCGTTAATGTACACTAATTTGTACATGAGTATTGTTCGGGAGAAATTGGGCACCGCAACTGCTAGAAGATGAGGCTGGTCGTTGATAATAAAATACATTTTATTTGGGCATACAGTAACAGCCAAAAGTTTAAAACCGCACAAGGTATCCCCTGATGCGTTTCTCACCTCAAAGGGTGCTTCCCTTTGAGAAAGCGCCCTGTGAGGCGAGAAACGCATTAGGGGATACCTTGTGCGGTTTTAATCTTTTGGCTGTTATGACCCAATAAAATTAATTTTATTATCAACGACCAGCCTCATCTTCTAGCAGTTGCGGTGCCCAATTCCTCCCGACCAATACTTCTTCTATTGTAGTTTGGAGCACACATTGGGACGGCATACAAGTTACAGCCTTTATTCTTCAGGCAGCGGTGGATTTTGGCTGATAGAGTGCGTTCTGGGGATGAGTGATCGTAGATTGCAGCCCTTGCGGTGATCGTGTGTGTGTCAGCGGGATACCGGCAGAGTCAAGGCGCCGATGGATGACGTCACAGTGGTGCCCTCACTCCGTGTGAGTAAGCCGGGAGACGAGGAGCCAGCACTACTGACGCTCCGCGTGTGACCTGATACCCCTTCCACTGAACAACTGAAGATACGGACATCGGTCCCAAGCTAAGTGCGCCCCCCCCCCCCTTTCTTCTTTTCTTGACTCATACATTGGATTATACCTCCGTTATATACCGCGTAGCAGGACTGGCACTGAGTTTATCATCCTAGTGCCGGGTCCAGACACGGAGAGGCCTGCTCTCATTATACACCATGTAGCAGGACTGGCACAGAGTCTATCATCCTAGTGCCAGGTCCAGACACGGAGAGGTCTGTTCTCATTTTTCGTTTAGGGGGGACACTTTTGGATTTCAGCTGGTGACTGTTTATGTTCACTCACCCCACACTGTGGCCAGTTCCACCTACAAGACTTTCATTTTGTCCATCCCACAACATTGAACTTGTCCAATTAAATTTTACCACCTCCACTTTAGTTTATTAGAGCACACTCAGGGGAGCTTCTCTCCCCATTCTCTATTATTTGTACATAATTTAATGGGTCAATGGAATGCATATGTGGGTCATTTGGGGCATGACAGTTCTACTGTATAGTTGAACAGTATATACTGTATTTAAACTTGAGTACATGTATATTTACATTGATTAGACACTTTGAAAATTGGGTGTCATTGACCCACTGTCGATTCAATGGGGGTGTGATGTACGTAGATGCTTGAGTCGATCATGTAGTTGGGATTTAGGCTCCTCTCGTTTCCGGAGTTGGTTGGTCTGTACTTGTAATGGTATTGGGGCAAGCACTCAAGTTGTATCAGTATTGTTGAAATGCATTGGCGTGTTACAATATCACATTTCGGCGCATTAAACATTATGATGACGTTTTGAAAATATTTTAATATTGCTAATTAAGATTTAATTTGCTTTAATTAGTGTAAAGGTTTAATGCATATTCTTTGCAATCACCATACCTTTTTAGCCTAGCTAGTACATTGCATTTATTATGCACGTTACTTCTATTGGCCAATCCACTACCCTATTGGGATCTTAGTATTACTGTATAAAAGGCCCCCACGTAGGTGTCCAAAATATTGCCTGATGAAGCACAACACTGTGTGAAACGCGTTGCGAAAGCCCTGTGGAGTAATTGGAAGTCAGCCTACTGGTGTACCAAGCCTCAGCAGTCCCATTAACAACTAGAGACTCTTCGGCAAGCCGGAGTTAGTTTCTCTGGGGAACCGGCATTTGAGGCGGGCTACTATCCACGGGTCCTGCGAGAAGCCGCAACCCGGAAGGAAGAACAACGTGGTGCCGAGCCAGGCAGCCCCAGCGCGCGGGTCTACCTCGTAAGCCTCTGCACCTTCTTTCTACGCCCAGGACACCACCAGGACTGTTTCCTCTGCACTATTCTACTGGACGTACTTACTCCTATATGTAAGTTTTTATTGTTATTATTACTCTGTCTTTATTAAATCTTGACCCTTGGTGCGCTTTTGTGTTTTATTTCCTGCATTAAACATTATGATGACGTTTTGAAAATATTTCTTTGAACTGATAATCCATCATACAACGCTCTCCCCCTCGCCCCCGCACACACACAAGGATAAAGTATTTCAACTTCTTATCTCCAGTACACCTCTCCCAAACCATTCCTTGGGATGGATGGCTTTCTGGCTTTAATCTTCCCGAACCTACCACATTCCTGCGCATGCGTGTATAACTTCCCTTTCAATTAGTTCAAGTCTGAAACGTTGTTATTTTTTTTCCGTTTCTCGACATGTGCTATGCCCGCATAACAATTCTTAATATTCTGATCATCAATCAGTACTGTAGCTTTTTAATTGTACACTAGTCATGCACATGCTTTATGAGGTGGGTGGCATACTGTGATTTTTATTTGGGGGTGTGGGGATCAAAACATTATGATGACCTGTTGAAAATATTTCTTTGAACTACAGGTAATCCTTCATGCAGCTTTCCTCCCCTTCCCCCCGCACACACACAAGGCTCAAGGATTTCAACTTTTATCGACACCTCTCAAAAACCATGAGAATGACTAATCCATCCACTCCCAAACCCTTTGAGGCTTTGTTTACGGTAACGCATGCGCTCATGTGATAATTTAATATGTTATTCTGATTAGCCCTTCTTGGCCCATCAACCACTCCCACCACCACCACTTCACACACAAGCTTTACAATGTGAATAGAAATTTTTATCCACACCTTCCCAAATTTAATATGTTAATCTGATTAGCCCTTCTGGGCTCTTCAACCACTCCCCCCCCACCACTTCACACACAAGCCTTACAACGTGAGGGGTGGGGGTGTGTTTCAATGATTATGATTATCGTGAATGTAAAGAAATATTTATTTTATTTTATCAGGAATAAAAAATACAAATAATCATGAATAATACAAATTTCAGTCTTTATCTTCTTTGTACACAGACTGTAGTTCTTCTGTCAATTGAAAATTAAGGGCCAGTGGATAATCATGGAAGAATGAAAAATATAAATAATCATGAATAATGCCCATTTATAATAATAAAAACAGTAATACAAATTTTTAGTCTTTATCTTGTTCTTCATGGCCACATTGCATTCTGTAGTTCATTGACTGTAGATACACTATACACACAGTTCACACAATTTACACATGATACCACCCTCCCCCCGCCCGTCCTTTTTAGTGCAGATCTCTCTGAAAAGGAAAGAAAAAATGAGGGCAATTAAGTGCACATAATGGCATTGTGTACAGTATAACTACTGTATAACTACTACTATATACTATACTATATACTATATACTACTATATAAAACAGTATAACTACTCCATATTGGACTATGCAGTTACCACTGTCAAACTACTGTATACTGGAACTCATTATACATTATAACTACTGTATAACTACTGTAAAATACTTTGTAACAAGATTGGTAGTGCAGCTCTCTGAAAAGAAAAAATGAGTGAAGTTAAGTGCATATAATGGCATTGTGTACAGTATAAATACTCCATATTGGACTATGCAGTTACTACTGTCAAACTACTGTATACTGGAACTCATTATACATTATAACTACTGTATAACTACTGTAAAATAATTTGTAACAAGATTGTAGTGCAGCTCTCTCTGAAAAGAAAAAATGAGTGCAGTTAAGTGCATGCTGTATATTGTAAAACAATCTGTGCCATACTTACCTGTATCATACTGTACTTGGTGTGCCTATACGTACCATACAACAGTACAGTACTGTACCATACTACCTTCCTGATGCATGCCCAATACGCTCTATCACAATGGGCAACACAGTCGCAATATGGTCGATATATTTATTACATCGTTCCACGGTGAGTACAATATTCCAAAAACTCAGTATGCCATTCGCCAACTCATTCTTTTTTTTTTTTATTACATAAATTTTTTATTAGTCATTTTTCCAAAAGTAAGAGGGGTACAAAAAGAAAAGAGGAAGGGAACAATACAACGGTACAGTATTGCAAATAGTCTGATGATTACACATTAGGAGGGGAGGAGAGTATGGGAAGGGGGGAAGGGGACAACATTTGAAACCATGTAACATAGTAAATAACAGGTTAAATACAACATAAATCACTCTGTTCAGAATATTCTAATCTAAATATGGAGATATACCTGCATGTCTAAACCAAGGAGCCTATGTTTCTGAGAATTGTGAGGTGGAACCAGTTAGGTAGGCAATGAGTTTTTCCATATAGACTATATGCCAGATTTTGTTATTTATTTGGTTTAAGGTTGGGGGAGTTGTTTCCAGTTTTTGGCGATGGTTCATCTAGTAGCATTTAGAATTTGGGAGATAACTTTAATTTCTTTTTTGTTACGATTGGCCATTGGCTTTCCCAATACTGTATATATTGGGTCCTGGGGGACAGTGATTCCCAAAATCCTGTGTATTAGAGCAAACACTTCCCTCCATGTTTGCTGAATTTTTGGACACGACCAAAATATATGCAGTATATTCCCCATTTTGCCACAACCATGCCAACATAAAGGAGAGACACCTGAGAGAAAAGAGTTCAACCTAGTGGGAGTCATATACCATCTAAATATTGTAAATATTGTAAATATTCTCCTTAATCACCATGCAGGAACAATTTTTGGAGGCGGCTTCCCAAACATCTTCCAGACATCAAGGTCCAAATTGGTATTTAACTCCTCCTCCCAGGACACCGTATATTTATCAGGAGTTTGGCTATTTTTGACGGGAGTCAAACTATGGTATAGCCTGGAAGTAATGCCCATCATGAGAGGCTGGTGTAGACACCAGTCTTCGTATAGGGTTAACACATGTGGTTGTTTGGCTGGTAGATGGATTGGATATAGTGCCTAACTTGGAGAAATCTGAAAAATTCAGAGGAGGGAATGTCGTGGCTCGTTTGTAACGAGGTGAATGAAGGGACTTTACCTTTGATGAGAATGTCATTAACTCTTAAGAGTCCCTTTTGGACCCAGAGGTTTATTAGGTTAATTTAGAGGTTAGATTGTTGGTTATTAGTGTAAAAAGGGAGGGATCTGAAAACAGGGATTGCTTGAGGGATGGAGTACCAGCCAGTTGGAACCTAACTTTTAGGGAGTCCCAAAGATTACATGCAAAAGATAACACCAGGTTTGTGTAAACCTCAGCTGGTCTATTAAGCCAGAGGAGAGTTTTAATTTCGAATGGGGAGCAGATCAGCTCTTCTAGTTCGACCCATATTTTTTCGGTTGGGTTTGAATGCCAACTGACTTGTTGCCCTATAGTACTTTTGTAGGTTTGGGAGGGCTAAGCCTCCTTCTAGTTTAGGTTTATAAAGGATATCTTTGCGGACTCAAGGACGTCTATTTTGCCATACAAATTTCAGATTTTGTTTTTGAATATTATTTAGGTCCTTCTGGCAAATCTTTACTGGGAGAGTTTGGAAGAGGTACAGTATTCTAGGTAAAATGTTCATTTTAATAGTGGCAATCCTTCCGAACCAAGATATGATGTATGGATTCCAGGTGGACAAGTCCTTTGCAACTTGGTCGAATAAAGGTTTAAAGTTTATTTTGTATAGGGATGAGTAATCTTTTGTTATTTGGACCCCTAAATATTTAATGTGGTTCTGATTCCACTTGAAGTCAAAATTAAGTTGAAGTAATTTTACCATATCCTTGGGAAGGTTTAAGCTAAGAGCCATAGATTTTGAGTGATTGATTTTGTATCCTGAAAGGGAGCCAAACTCGGATAGAACTTGGAAAAGGTTGGGGAGTGAAATAAGAGGATTTGAGAGCGTCAATAGTATGTCATCCGCAAAGAGAGCTATCTTGAATTCCTTCTTTCCAACACGAATACCCATGATATTGGGTCCCTTCTAATCTGGCAGGCTAGTGGTTCTATTGCCAAAGCAAACAACAAGGGGGACAGTGGGCACCCCTGTCTGGTTCCATTCGATATTGGGAAAGAGTCAGACAAGGAGTTATTCGTTTTTACTATGGCTGTTGGGACAGAGTATAGCGTGTTTATGCTGTTTAAGATTTTGGGAGTAAATCCCATTTGTGAAAGTGTGGCCTTCATAAACTGCCAATCCAGCCTATCAAAAGCATTTTCAGCGTCTAGTGAAAGTAATAATGATGGTCGTGTGGTTTGTTTTGCTACATGTATTAAGTTCACCGTCCTCCTTGTGTTGTCAAGGGCTTGCCTGCCCAAAACAAAGCCAACCTGGTCCGGATGGATCAATCTTGGAAGAAAATTGTTTAGTCTAGTGGCCAAGATTGTTGAGTATAATTTTAGATCTGTATTTAACAAAGATATAGGTCTGTAGCTAGAGCACATCATGGGATCTTTTCCATCTTTTGGGATTACGACTATGGTTGCTCGTAGCATATCTCTGGGTGGGGGAGGCCTAAAAGCATCTCATTAAATACCTTGGTTAAGTATGGGATGTGTATTATGGAAAATTTCTTGTAGTAAAGATTTGAAAATCCATACAGACCAGGGGCCTTCCCATTTTTCAAAGATTTGATAGCCTCCAAGATTTCAGGGGGTTCTATAGTTTTTTCAAGATTTATTATATCGTCTGGCTCCAGCGTTGGGAGCCGGCATTTAGTTAAAAAGTTTTGAAGTTTTTTCACTTTTTTGTTTTTAGCCGATTCTCCCACTGGGCCAGGCAGATTGTAAAGAGAAGTATAATATTCCTTAAAAGCATCACTTATCACTTTGGGGCTATGAGATATCTTTCCATTTTTGGTGTAAATATTATGGATTTTAGCTTTAACTTGCTTTTGCTTTAGCTTACGTGTCAGCATTTTATCTGCCTTATTGCTTTTTTTCATAGTATTTCTGTTGGGTCCATCGTATAGCTCTCTCTGTGTTTGTCACTAACAAAAGATTTAATTGGCCTCTGACTGAGATTATTTGTCTGTATTTTTTTCGGGAGGGATTTGCTTTATGGATACTTTCTAGTTCTGATAACTTTTGTGTTAGTGTCACAATTTGTTTTGCTTATTCCTTCTTTTTCCGAGAGGCCAGAGCAATCAGTTTACCTCTAATCCCAGACTTATGGGCCTCTCAAAGGGTAAAGGGGGAAACGTCCGGGGTGTTATTTATATCAAAGTATTGGACCAGTTCCTCTTCCAATTGTTGGAGATTTTGTGGGTTCGACAGTAATGATTCATTTAAGGACCACAACCTTGTTTTGTTTTTGGTTGTGAGGCCACTCAGTTTAGTTATAATTGTAGAGTGGTCTGACCAAGCAGAGGGGGCAATCATTGCTGAGGAAATGTTATCGCTAATTTGTTGGTCAATTAAAATATAGTCTATACGTGAATAGCTGTTATGGGGATGAGAGAAGAAGATAAAATCTTTTTCCTTATTGTTCATTAATCTCCAGGAGTCTACTACCATCAGATCCCTTGTCATGGACACAAGACCACGAGTAGAGGGGACTATCTTTTGTGGTGATGGGAGACTGGGAGATTTATCTAAATTTGGGTCCATGATTGCGTTTAAATCTCCTGCAAGAATTAGAAAACCTTTCTGGACAGAGTTGATTAAATATGTGAGCTCCCGGAAAAAGGATTCTTGATTTTCGTTAGGGGCATAGATGTTAGCTATTGTTAGATGGGTAGAGTCCAGTAATCCGGTAACTATTAAAATTCTCCCAGTAGGGTCACTTTTAATTTTATCTACTTTGAAGTTTAGATTTTTATGGAAAGTATAGCCACCCCATTTTATTTTGTATGGGATGATGAGTGATAGATTAGAGGGTAGTCACTACTGTACAGCAATGATTGATCCTCCTTTTTCAGATGCGTTTCTTGTAACAAAATTATATCTCCTGCTAGTCTTTTAGCCTCTGAAAGGGCTATTCGTCTCTTACAGGCGGTGTTTTGGGAAATTATATTAATCGGCATAGTGATGCTTTAAAGGTCTACGAAACAGGCGAACAGAGTGATGACTTATATATAGCAGAAGAAACAGTATCTCAACTATTGTAAACAGTCTGTATCGTGAACATACACATTGAGAGATACACATATTGACTTTCTGCAGTAACAAATGCTTGTAGAACTGGGTATGGGAAGATGGTGGACAAGGTAGGGTGAAAAGAGGACCCCGGATTCCAAACTATGTTTGGGGGGACCAACTATCTAAGCTCCCGTGATGCGAGTTTATTGCAGTCACGGGATGCGCAAACCTGGGGGGGCGGGCCGCAGCCCAACGGCTTAATGCCGCAGTGCTCCCTTGTTTGGGAGCCAAACCTTCAGAAATCAAAAGCAAAAGCAACACCCCGGAAAGTACAGGGTGGGTTGTATGTGTAGTCTTACACATCAGGATACAGAAAAAACGAGGGGGGAATGAAACATTGTAGCTATTTACATCACCTTATCTTTCCTTAATTTTCTCACTACGAGTAGATCAGACTGGCATCCAGTGCTCGGCCATCTCAAAATCTATATTATGTCTATAGGGGAAGAAAGACACACAAGGAACAGTGCAAAAAAGTATACTTAGAGTATTGGGAGAACAGGTCTGGGGTAAATAACATAGAAAACCCGCAACCAGGACATACTTCTACCTAGAAAACAGTTTCGAATTAGGCCCCGGGTGTCCAAGCCCGGGTATCAAGAGCCACCAGCGGGCCGCCCCCCAGCACAGGCGGCCCAACCCGCGACCCAGTCAAAGACAGGGTCACCGACCGAGCCACTCGCCCCAAAACAGGGACACCCACAGAAGCCGGCCCACCGACGGCCCCCGAGGACCGAGCCCGAAAACCCCCAAATTGGGCCAACATATGCCAACTGCACAAAACATTTAACTTAGATCAGACTGTCTATCAATTTCTAGGTGCCTTGAGACTTTTAGTCCATTTAGAAACACAGTCAATTTTGAAAAAACATTTCCAAAGCGACCATCGTAGTAGCCTGTATTTTAAAACTAAAACCTTTCACAGTATGGGAAGTTATCTTTGGGAGATTCTTGATAACCAGATCGCCTTGGTCTTTGTGGGTGGTTCAAGTTAGCAAGTTGACGTCAGGTGTCTCCACCTCTAATTAAGAAAAAGGCATATCTGGAGTAAACGACAAGTTTAGCTGTGCCTTATGTTCCGAACAACATTCCGTCAGACTGAAGAATTAACTAGAAACTCAATGGGTGGTCAGCTCCAAATTTCAAGCGGGCTGGTTCTTTTCTCTTCGTGGAGTTGGGGTCTTTACCCATGTTGGGCGTTGTGGTTTAGGTGGGGGCTGAATCCGCTGGGAGGCTCAAGTAGACCCAATGCTCTCAATTTCTCTTCGCCTTCTTCTGGAAAGAGAAATATATGTGTTGTTTCTTGGTAGATAAATATTATCTTGCACGGAAAACCCCAACGGTAGTGTATTTTATTATTTCTCAGTGTGTTTGTGATCTGTGCGAACACGTGATTTGAGCCAAATCTCGGAAAATGAGAAGCTGAACATTGTCTTGTTTGATCCTTGGAGTAGATCTAGCGGCTCTCAGTATCTCTTCTTAAATACGAGAGTAGTGTAGACATGTAATCACATCTCATGTTTTTTTGGGGTCTTGTGCTCTGTCCATCTGGAGTCTGTCTTCCGATATTTCTAGTAACAAGGACCTAAAGAGCTTGTTGAGCATTGTCCACTTCCTCTGGAACTCCTCTGATCCCCAAATTATTGCGTCTTGATCGGTTCTCCGTATCTTCCAATTTTTCGAAAATTGTTTTAACTTGTGTTTTTAGTTCGTGGATTTCTTGGGCTTGTGTCTCCTGGACAGAGGTGGTGGTGTCCACTTTCTCCTCCAAGTCCACGATACGGTCTCCTATAGACACTATTTCCTCTCTGACACTGTGACCAAGACTATGCATCTCAGAGCGGAACGAGCTTTTGATGTCTTGAACAAACAGCAGCATTTCTTTGCGAGTAAGCGGAGTACTTGTCTCTTCTTCAGAGTCTGGTTCTGGCTCTGCGTCTTCGCCTGCGATAGACGCTTCTTGATCTTGATCTTTAGTTCCTGTCTTTGTTTTTTTAAAGAAGAGTACGGCCTCCTGTGGGTTTTTTTTTTGTGTTTTGGTGGGTGGCATATTTGTTGTTATTGGTCGTTTTTATATATACTGTATAATTGAAGCTGATTTTGTTTGGGTGATGTAAGAGCTGTTTTTCCTTTTTACATTGACATAAGCCCCCTCATTCCTGAGGCACCATGATCATTCACATTTTTTTATTATTAGGATTTTTTTTTTTTTTTTTTTACCTGGGGGGTTTGACCTTCTCACCTTATTGAGGACCACCCATAAGGGTTACCCAGGGCCCAATAGTCTCTTTCTGTTAGGTAGGTATTCGGGCCTAGTTGGAATGGGGAGAGAGTGTGTTGGAAAACAACTCAGAGCTCTGTTTTTCAATTTTTCAGTTACTGAATTTGTTTGTGTGTTCTGTGCCTTTAACTCTGGCCTGCGGCGGCCATTTTGGATCCGGCTGGAACACAACTGAGTTGCAGGCTGGAACGCATGGGCACCTCTTCCTCTCCACCTCCTCAGAGCTCCCCCCTCCCTTCTCTCCGCTCCCACCACTGCTCTGGGTCCCCTCCTGTGCCTTCCAAGCACCACGCCGATCTCCCACTCAAGGGACTGTGCACCTCGGCTGAACACGGAAACCCCGCCAGAGAGCTGCTCAAGATGGCCGCCCCTCCCTCCTCACTGCGCAGCGGCATCCATCTTGTCCCAGGGCCAGCTCAGATATGGCCCTCCCCACCTCTGCGGCTGTACTTCCCCCTGCCCCTTCAGGAGCAAATTGCGCCACACCGTGACCCAGCCAGGGATACCTTGATCCCCTGGGGGACTCTTCTGGATGACAGGACCCCCCCGAGCCGCGCAGGGATCCCAGAGATGGTGACCCCCCTCTCTTGGTGCCGATATCGGGGGCAAAATGGCTGCTCCACTCCGTCTCAAACCCCAAACCCCTCGCTCCTCAGGTATGCTTAAAATCTTTAATGGGGTGGGAAAGGATCCTTGCGGCCTCCACCACTGCTGGAAGCAGGGAAAGTCTATGTGCTGGTTTAATGATTTATGCAGTGAGTGGCAAAACTGGCAAAATGAGTGAGTGTCACCCCTCTATTAGCTCCGTTTTGGGCAGGGGAGTTGGTTTTACTCACTCTGTTAGTTGCCTTGGGTATGTCCACCCAAAAGTAGTACCCACAGCTGTCCCTCCGGCCAAGCACAAGAAGGGAGAGAGGGTGATAACCAGCTCCAACTTGTGTTTCCCCGCACTGCGGCCTTGAGGAGCACAGCCACGCCAGCCAGGTCCTCTGCCACTCTTATTTTCTTTTTCTTTTGAAGGGGCTAGGTAATGATTAATTTGGTCACTTTTGGTCTCTAATTGATCTTTGCTTCAGGGAGTATCTACTGTTATAAAAATTTGATTATTTTGGTTAAATTTGGATAAGGATTGCTTCGGATTAATTTTCTGTATTGGAGGAGCCTCAGATGAAAGCAGCCATCTCCATCAGACTCCAAGCCACGCCCCCCCCAAACTCATCCTTTTTTGAGGGTTTCACCACTTTTCAGATATGATCCTTCAGCTGATGCCAGACCATTTCGATAGGATTGAAGTCTGGTGATCTGTCATTGGAGGGGGAAAAAAAGGAGAATTAGTTAAAGAGATACACAGTAAACATTGGGGAAAAATGAGACAAGGCTACCGTACTTACTCAACTGGCGTCTTCACCCAGTTGATAACCCAGGCAAGAATATGCTCAGAATATGCTGTTTGGGATAGTTGTCTTGGTATAAACAGTGACCATCTGGGAATTCACGTGTGATGTATTCCACAATCTCAGGCACTATTTTCTCTTGAAAAAAAACTTTATTCATGATTCCTGTAACAAGAAAAGAAAAGTGCTCAAAATAATGCACACTACTGTAGTACAGTACAGTGCAT
The DNA here is from genome assembly GCA_036426205.1 of Ascaphus truei. Taxonomy (NCBI): domain Eukaryota; kingdom Metazoa; phylum Chordata; class Amphibia; order Anura; family Ascaphidae; genus Ascaphus; species Ascaphus truei. Next base: position 3,491,298 of record CM071586.1, read on the forward strand.
AAGGCTACAGCATGTGACTTTGTGCATTATTTTACCATCAAAGATGACGATGCATCCTGGTCCACGCCTAGAGATGGCACCACACACATGCATCTTCACTGGGTGTTTTGGACGCGGCTTCATTGATATGCGACCTTTTTTGTGGAATGCAAAGGTGGCAAATCTCTCCAGCGATACAGTAGACTCGTCAGTAAAGATGCTATCCTGAAAAGTTTCGCCACTGTCAATCCATGCCTGTGCCTGGACCACTCTCTTGATCTTGTTGACGTCCCTTATCATAGGGTACGCTCTGTAATGACAAGGAATAATTTTATAGGTACAGTACAGTTTCTTAAACCACAGTTTTACAGTAGCTCCTGTACTATCCAGTACTAACCTCACATGTTCATATTTCCATCCAATTCTGCGTCTCATCTTCTTGATGCTAGTCTCTGATACGGAAATATCGTGATTTTTCTGCAGAGTGTCTATGACCCTTGTGGCACTCTTCTCATCATTCTCTTCACTTATTTTGTCAACCAGAAGAGTTGTCTCCCTACAGTGTAAACGAAAAACAACAATAAGTTACAGAAGACCACAAGTACAGTACATCATTTATGCGCAGGACTACAGTATGGCTAAATATATATAATACTGTATACTGTAGTTATATAAATATACAGCGATAACAATAATAATAGATATATAATATAGTTATATAAATATACAGCGATAACAATTATAATATTATATTACTGGTACAGTACTTTATGTGTGTGTGTGTCATACTGTTTACAGTAAACAGTAAACTGTGTACTGAAATGGGGGGTTGTGAGTTCTTGAGTCATAATGAGTAATAATGAAGTGAGTGATAATTAAGGAAAGAGGTGCAACTAACTTTGAAATACTGTAGAAATAGAATTGATTATAAGAATGTAAGAAAGTAATTATGCTAATTGAGGAAGGAGGTGCAACAAAAAAAACTAATTGTTAGGAAAATGGTTCTGTTAAAAAACAATAAGCCATCTAACCAATAAAAGTGCTATTGCAGTACTGCACGGTAAAGAAAACATATTCAAAATACTTTACTTACGCGGTAGTTACCGTTTTTGTCTTCTTGAATTTTTTGGTCTTACCGTGGGCATGATAGCTCACGGTGGCTGCTGGTACAATGAGGCCAGAAGTACTTAACCAGCGTTGAATATCTGAAATTCGTTGTCCTCTCATGTACATATGCTGTATTCTCATGCTGAGATCCTTAGAAATCTTTTTAACAGGCATCGCTGCGTGTAGAAAGAAATACGATCACAAGAATGTATATTCGATTTTTAGTCGATGTGTATTCAATGTGCAGTGAATCAACAAAATGGATGGTGTATTTATACTTTAATGAGTCACATTAGAGTACGCCCACTTTTAACACCTGCACCTCGTTGCCATGCATAAAAGGTGACACACATTGCATAGCCTACTACTCGATGATCTGTATCTGAACTTGCCCTTGTCCAGATACTGCATTGTGCCGTCTGCTTCCATGGATCATCCCCGATTCTACGGATGCAAGAATCTGCTTGCTTCTGCCGTGCCTAAAAAGCGAAAGGCTGAAGCCGTTTCCAAACCAAGGCCAAAGCAACAGGCTAAGGCTAACAAAGAAAACCTTCTGATGACTCCAAAGGCTAAGGCTTTTAAGAAGCCATATTATGTCAAGAAGACATTGGCTGATATATCATTAAAGCAAAAGAAATGGAAGCTACCCCATGGAACCCACATTTCACCTTCTCCTGCACTCCTCGATGACGCTGCCGTTTCTCTCCCAGGAACCTCCAGGACACCTTCTCCTGCACTCCTCGACGACGCTGCTGTTTCTCTCCCGGGAACCTTCAGGACACCTTCTCCTGCACTCCTCGACGATGCTGCCATTTCTCTCCCGGGAACCTCCTGGACACCTTCTCCTGCACTCCACGCTGGCGCTGCTATCCCGGGAACCCACATTTCACCTTCTCCTGCACTCCTCGACGACGCTGTTGCTTCTCTCCAGTGAACCCCCAGGACACCTTCTCCTGCACTCCACGCTGCCGCTTCTCTCCAGGGAACCCCTATCTCATCCGCTCCAGCACCCATCCACTCATGTCCACAGCACACCATGCACAAGATCCAGCTCATTAGACCGCATGTTGAATGGGTTAAGTTTCGATATCCCTGAGAACTCTATGCTGGTAAAGATAGATCTTCTTTTAGAGACCATGCTAAATTTGGATCAACGGATGGAGAAGATGCATAAGCAGCTGGAGAAGATGGATAAGCGCATGGAGAAGATAGAGACTGACATAGCGGGGATACATAATTTGATTGGAGTTCCTGCCCCTGTATGTTGACCGCAGGAGCATGAGGGTGGCATGGATGGGATGGATGGAACCGTCAACCTTCCATCACCAAGCGCACCCCCTCCATCAGAAGAATATGTGTTCTTGTATGCCGTCGACAAGAATGACATGACAACACCGTCAAGACCACGCCAGGAGACAACACAGACAAGGTGACTAAGACAGGAGGAAATCATCCTCCCAGACTACCTACCCTCGCCCGCTGCCACAAGCACACCCGCTCCCAGAAGCACACCCGCTCCCAGAATCCCACCCACGCACGCTTGCATTGAGACGATGCCCGACATCATCTTGCGCGTGCTGCCCCAGCCACTAGGGAGAAGTATAGGCTTCTAAGTGGTGGTATAGCCCAGAAACATGCCATGTACATTTTCAAGCACCACGTGAGCTACGAGTTGTACTTACAGTGGGCCCACAAAGTCAATTACAAAGAGAATCGCATCAAAAAAAGCTCTTCCTGAAAATTTAAGAAAGACTATTGTGGAGGAAATGTGGCGCTATCATTCCATTGCAGATCATTTAATGAAAATCGTGACAGACTCCATAAATGGCATTTTGCAGCATACAAGGCATCGTCCCTGGAAGGACAGACTGGTGGGAATCGAATTTGCTGCGTGATTGGTCGTCTGTTCAAATGTTGATTCATTTTTGACTTACGGTACTGTAGTCCAATAAAAATAATGTAGATTGTTTTAAATTGTATATACAGGTAAACCCCGTTATAACTACTGCGTTAGTAACGGGGTCGCACTAAAAAAAAAAAAATGGCCGCCACGCGCCTGTTCGGGAGGGAGTGAGGAGGGAAGGAAGAGGTGTCCGGAAGCCCTATATGCGGGCCACATGCCTCCTCCCACCCTCTCCCTCCCAGCCCCCTCCCTCTCCCTCCCAGCCCCTTCCCTCTCCCTCCCAGGGCAAAGGGCCGTGCCCGTTAATTTAATACAGTACAGTATATGTTAAAAAAAAAAAACTGCACCGGCACTGGTCTCCCTATCTACAGTGCCGGTCTGCCGGAAGTCATCAGCTCCAGCGCGAGAGGGAGGCCCGGGGAACAGGTGATCAGCCGCCTGGACCCCCGCAGCACAAACCTCCCCTCGCAGGACCGGGCCCCCTCGCCCCGCCATAGCGCAGGGTCGTCCTGCCACTCCGCCGCAGCGCAGGGCCCCGCCACCCCCCACAGCATAATGACGATGCACCGGGCCATCCCACCAGCCCCCACAGCATCGGGGGCCCCCGCAGCCATCACCCCCCTCCACCGCAGCACCCCCCCCACCGGCACGCAGCACCCCCCCCCCCCTGCAGCCACAGGCCTCACCAATCATCCCCAAGGTAAGGCTGATTTATGTATATGTGTATTGGGAGGGGTGTGTGTGTGTGTGTGTGTGTGTGCGCGCGCAGAAATCATGGCGCACTTTGTGTTTGCAATGGATTTAGTAGAAATAGCTGTGTTCGTCCTGTTTGTTATGGGGAACATTGATAAATGAACGCCTTCATTTTGAATTTCCCATAAACATGTCCTGTTCTGGTTCAAAGCCTCTTTATTGTCTCGCATTCAAATCACTGAACATTAACAGGCATACCGTTTGGTGCACTAGTCCCCAGCAGGTGCACCTGCCTTGCTAGCTCCTGCCCTCTCTGCATGGCTGCTGCTGTGATTGGCGGGCGCTGTCCCCGCCCGCAGCCGGACTCTGAGCCCTCTCCCTGCTGCCTGTAGTGACTGCGCCCCGGGGCGGCAGCACACTCAATGCCAGGCGGGGGCCGCGTGCTGCGAGATCACATGGAATGGGGACCCTGACAGCGCGCGGTGCACTGACTGCCCTGGAGAGGAACAGAGCTCCCATCTCCCCTGTCACTGTGACACAGGACACGCGCTGCCCACCTGGTAAGATCCCGGCAGGGAGGGGGGTGCATCGCACTACCGTTTCAGGCTCCTCGGACATTCAACTTCTGACAGCAGAAAATGTGCAAGGTCTCCATAATAAACACTGTCAATAAATGACAAAGATTGTAAGGAAAATAGTCCATGGCGATTACACAATCCTCTGCGAAATTGTGTCCATTTTAGCATGATGATGGTGTGTGTGTGTGTGTGTGTGTGTGTGAGCAATGTGCAGTGTGTGCAGTGTGAGCAATGAGCAGTGTGTCAGTGTGTGCAGTGTGAGCAATGAGCAGTGTGTGTGCAGTGTGCAGTGTGAGCAGTGTGTGTGCAGTGTTCAGTGTGAGCAATGAGCAGTGTGTGTGCAGTGTGCAGTGTGAGCAATGTGCAGTGTGCAGTGTGTGTCAGTGTGAGCAGTGTGTGTGCAGTGAGCAGTGTGTGCAGTGTGTGCAGTGTGTGCAGTGTGTGCAGTGTGCAAAAAAAACCAAAACGAGAGCCACGGGAAAACCGCGTTATAACCGAATCGCGGTATAACGAGGCGCGTTATAATGGGGTTTACCTGTATAAATAAATGTTTTTACTTACACCATAAACCTGTGAATGTTTTCACTTACTGTAGCCCAATAAAACTAATATAGATTGTTTTAAATTGTTTAATTGTGTCTCCTTTTATAACAATATACAGTGTTACTAGAACATACAATACTGTACAGTAAGTAATGGTTGGTTGATTAATGTACAGTAGCAAACACAAGAATTTTGCGTTTCAACAAGGTTCCATGAGGCATACTGTACAGTACTGTACTGTATACTGTAGGCATGCTCATTTCATGGCATAGAATACACATACAGTAATACATGTAGAATAAATGCATACTTTTTATTTTTGGGGTTTATTATACAGTACAGTATGTAAAAAAGTATTGTATACTGTATGAAAAAAACAGCATACTGTACTGTTTCAGGTTTTCTATAAAGCTCACAGTTATTCTATCCTAATCCATAAAAATGGCACTGCCACTAGATTGTTGCCTTCGGTACGTGGATTTTTAAATCAGATTCAGTAACGTGCAAGCATCGTTACAAAAAGCAACATTATTCATCAAAATCCCTCCATTTGCTGTTCTCCGCTTGATGACAAAGTTTATTTTCTGAGGAAAAATAAAAGTTTTACTGTAATGGTTGTTTCAAATTTGTCAGTTCCCTAAAGAAGTTCCCACAGTCAGTCCCCACAGTTTCCTCGGTTAGTTCCAACAATAATTTTCTCGGGGGGCGTCTCTTGTTCACATGCACGCATGCGCCTAGATGTGATGATATGCATATGCATTTCAACAAGGTCCCAATGAGACATACAGTAGGCGCATGAGCCTAGCTGTCCACCAATTGTTCAGTATTGACTGAGGCTGCTCAGTCAATGATGTTGCTGGACTACATTTTCGCGAATTGTGACAAAAATAATAGAACTAAATAACCATAAGCAAAGCGACTGATTACAAGAGAATCGCTTGACTGTGCATTGATATTGATATTTCAAAAAAAGATTAAAATACGGCAGCCATACTCACCATAGACTTTGCCAGTCGGTTGGCACCGAGCCACTGACACCAGTCCCGTATTCTTGATTATACACTGGCGACACACTTTATTCGAGCTCGGCTAGTCCCACGAATTCGGGTATACCCGGGTGTATTGAGGTTTGTGACTGTTTTCTGCCCGAGTGCATTGAGGTATTTTCCAGACAGGGATTGAAGCATTTTATTCCCGCTGGCTGCAATACTGCACAGTATATATATATATATATACTGCATTACAATTCATGAATTTATGCCATCTGGTAGACACGCGAAGCATTGCAGCCTATTAAATCCTAATCATTATCATTTAACAGATCAGCCGCCCGTCAGCCAGGCATGAACCCAGGCTGGGAAGGCAAACGCAACGGGGCTTGTCAGAGGTGAGGAGCGGCGCATTCCAGGTATCTGCCAGGTACATACTGGGTATTTGCTCGAATAAAGTGTGTCGGTGCAGTACACGTAGTTGACAGGTGACAGCAGGCCTGCTACACCTGTAGTTGACAGTTGATGAGGCTGGAAATCTTTTTGGTACATGCAAGCTTGCTGGGATCTGTACGTGAAATCCTGCTCAGGCTGCAGGTATCCATGCGGGGACAGACAGCAAGGGTTGCCAGACAGCAGGTTTTAACTGACGGTCGGAAATTTATTGGAAGCCGGTGCTGGCGCTGGCACTGGCGCATTGCTTGCCTGGGACTGACGATTCTTAGTTGGTTTTACCATGACCTTTCGCCTTTTGAAGTTTCCATGATCAAAGATACTGGAAAAATCTGGCGCAACACACCAATACCTTCCTCTAACTCCGGGTGCGGGATCAATACGAAAAAAACACGGATCGATACATAACTTTTTCCTTATTGCACGCTTCCACACACAAGCATCTGGTGAAAATTTGTAAAAGTCATAATTTTCGATAAAATATTGCTAAATTTTACCAACTGTGGCCATCTTATCATCTGTTGCATTAATCGCGGCCCACATTAAATAAGCGTGCATTGAGTTTTTAATATGAAACGCCTTAATTGATACAGTATTGTAACTTCTTCAGTACAAAGATCAATTCACAATGGACCACTGTGGTATTTTTTAAACACCTGCAAGTCGACACATTACTGAAGCACATGTACAGTACTGTAGTGTGCACATTAGAATTCATTACAATTCATGAATATCTACCACTTGGCAGATACGTGAAGAATTGCACCAAATTAAATCCGAACCATTATCATTAAACAGATAAAGCGCGGATGAGCGCGGGTGACGGCCGGCATTAATATTCATGTGGCATTCATGTGGCATGAATGCAGTTAAGAGCGTGGCATTCTGAAAAGTCACCGGAAAATAACCGAGAAGTGTTAAAATAAAAGCGGCCATGGCTGTATGCTCTCCTAAATTTCAAACACCCCGTAAACATGCGCATTAACAATTATTCATGTGGTCATAATTTTCAACCACATGCTAATGACCTCAGATAAAGTTATACATACTTAAATAAAGTAGACACATGGTTAATATTTTCCCACCATCGCTATTGATGCATCACCTAACCAGCTCTTCCTCTAGCTCCTAGGGTCTTAAAGAATAGCTACGACTATTGGAAGCTGGGTTCTTGTGTCAACTTCTTGAGGCCACATCAATAGAAGAAAGACATCAACAAAATAAAAGTAATACAAAGAAAATATCTGATCCTTCATAAATTGTATTATTATGTACAGAGCTTTTACAACTTCTCAGGTCTCTTCGGGTATAACCTGAAATTAATTTAGCAGCAGAAATGTAAAAATATATGCAAGATGGAGATGCCAAACTGCAGCAAAGTTCTGTAAGGCTACTGATTGGGTGGGGAGTTGATGTTTTCCTCACAGAATAACTTTCAATCCTCCTGATGAATTCTCTGTGGAATTCTGTACTTTGAGTATCACAAGGACTGTTCTCTACTGCATAAAGAGTATAAAAACCTCTAGAAATCTGGGTGTTGTTAACATTACAGTCTGCCAGGGACAGACACTCAGCCCGGCATTAGAAGTTGCTCCCTTATTATAGGATTAACAGAAAGAACAGATCATTATTTCAAAGTCTTATTTATTTGATACATACATATCACTGTGGACATTTACAAGTGAAGGCTAATTTCAGTCTCTGAAATAGCCGAGCCTAATACTGACTGAGTCTAATCATTGTTGTAGACACTACATATGAGGGTAAGTGTGGGATACTGAGGTAAGTAAAATTAATCTGTTTTGCAGTAGGGTGGGGTTTTAATAAGTAGAATTGTAAATATATAGCCCTAATAAAAAATTACAGTGTTAATATTTCATCAGGGTCTATATTCCTCTATATTCCTCATGCACAGAAAAACAGATTGTAAACTCTACAGGGCAGGAACTGTGTCTGCAAAAATGTCTCTGTAAAGCGCTACTGTACGTTAAACTAGCAGAGCTATACAAGAACAAACTATTATTATATTATTATTAATTATATACTAACGCTAATAACATTTCCCTTTAATTTCCCGGTATCATTATTTTCTCACACATTTGTAAAAAAAAAAAAAACTCAATCAGTTATTGGTATATTATACAGAACCTTAGCAAGCTCAAAACCCTGACCCACAATATTTTATATGTTATGTATATATTTATTTGTGACAATCGGAGTGCCACATTGAAAGCTACTTCAAGAATACTACAATAAACAGAGAAGCCTCAATGCACATCCAATATGACCAATTATTTATTTGATGACTATATATTTTTTCTATATATTTTCTTCTTATAAATATTGGTCGATTGGTTCAATCCTTTGGCTAAAACATTTGAAGCCTGCGACCATGTCATGGTAGACCCCATTAGCATGTCGTGTAGGCATTACACATTTTATACTGTCTTTCTTCCACTGCAAAGAGAAAAGAGGAAACAAAACAAAAATATAGGCAATTACGTGGGATGCAGTAGAAGAAATACAAGAGACACTATATAAAATCGGTAGTGTATTACCTGCTTATGGGATCTACTTTGACGTAGTTGCAGGCTTGAAATGTTTTGGCCTAGTTTTACGTATGAGAAGAAAAAATATAGAAAAAAACAAAAAGTAATGAACTAAATAGTTTGTCATATTGAATGTGCATTGGGGTCATTGTTAATTGGTATGTCATGTTTGGGGAACGCTGTGATTTTTATGAGTTATAATTCAATATGTTGTGTTATCTGGAGGAGCAATGAAGCCTTCTAGATCTGTAGTCATGATTCCAGGCTTTTCACTTGTTCCATCTTGAAGCTGTTTTTCAAAAGTGGGTTTGAAAGCTTGGAGTCATGTAGCTTTGCATTCTGTATATTTAGGGTAAAGTAGTTCCACAGATATGATGTAGTGAGTGGAATTTTTTAAGATGGAAGAGAGCAGTAGAGACAAAAGGAGGGAAAAGGAGACAGCTGGGAGCAGAGTGCAGGGGGTAAGCACGATTGAGATAAAGGAAGGGACATTGGAATGGTTTATTTTTAAACCTTTAACTACAGTACATATCATTGGAGGATATCACAAGTACTGTATTCAATAACTAATTTGTGTTTACTTTGTCATCAGACAATGCTTGGGAAGAATCAAACCATAGTCACAGAATTCCTTCTTGTTGGATTCCAGAACCTGTCCAGCTTCAAGATTTTACTCTTCACTTTGTTCCTCATGATTTACATTATGACCTTTAGTAGTAATCTCCTGATCATTATATTAGTGTCAGTCAGTCACAAACTCCACTCTCCCATGTACTTCTTCTTGGCCCACTTGTCCTTTTCCGACATCCTGCTCACCACGGTTATTGTCCCCAAAATGCTACATCTCATATGGGGAGAAGGTGGCACCATTTCTGTTGCTGACTGTATCACTCAACTTCACTTCTTCTTTTGCACCGCGGGTACAGAGTGTTTCCTTCTCACAGTGATGTCCTATGACCGATACCTGGCCATCTGTTACCCATTGCATTACACCACCATTATGGATTTCAAGCTTTGCCTCCAGCTGGCCATCTGGTCTTGGTTCCTAGGATTTCTGCTGACATTAATCGTAATTTTTCCGATCAGTCAGTTACAGTTCTGTTGCCCTAATGTCATTGACCATTTCTTTTGTGATTTTGCTGCTCTTCTAAAATACTCTTGCTCAAACACCTACTTTATAGAAATTGAAGATTTTGTGCTAGCTTTCCCTGTAATTTTTTTACCATTTACATTCATCATTGTGACCTACATATGTATCTCCCTCTCCATCCTCAGGATCCCCTCCACCACTGGGAGACAGAAAGCCTTCTCCACCTGCAGCTCTCACATCACAGTGGTTTGCACATATTATGGGACACTGATTACTATTTACTGTGTTCCATCCATAGGCCACTCATTTAACATAAACAAGGTCCTATCACTGCTATACACAGTGTTGACTCCATTCTTCAACCCCATCATATACAGCCTGAGGAACCAGGAGATCGGAGCAGCTCTGAGGAGAAGGTTTCACAATTAAACAGTCTTCTTGCATGAAAGGAGAGGGCAACAACTCAACCTATCAACCTCTTCGAACTTTAAAGAGGGTAAGATGATTGATGTTAAATTTGTGTACTGTAGTTCCCTCTGGAGAAGACACTGCATAGCTTGAAGACAGGTGACCTCTTACTGATGCGATGGAATCCAGGGTGTCCTGGCACCCAATGGAAAGAAGCACTTTATAGTTAGATGATAAGAAAGCTCTGCACTAGATTCAGCACATGTACAAATGTAGAAATTGTTATTGGTATCACTGACACATTATGGTGGGATATCTGTTATATTCTGCATTATTACTGCCATTAAATCCTATGGAAAGTCTGCTTTATAACGTGAAATTCAATGTTATCAGTAAGTAAAATAAAGCTTGCTGCATCTGCATTATTTGGTAAAATAAACCATCTGTACCATACTGTAGCTTCACCATGACTTATATATTTCATTTATTGTCGTCAATGTATATTATTGTCACTAGAGATTTTCATTTTATAGACATAATTAATGGATAAGATAAGTATACTTTGTAATAATATAGATAGTAATAATAACATTTGAGATATTAATATTATTAATTTGTATGTTTGAAGTATTGATGATATTGTTAATATTATTCATATAGTTATTATTAATATTAATATCGATCACACCACCAAAATGTCTATAAATAAATATAATATCCTTAACATTTATATTGACTGTATGTATTTGTGTGCTGCAATAGCTTCTTATAATTATTTAAACTTTAGTAATTTAGAGATGATTGGTGCTATAGATCTATTAAGAAAGGCAGAAATGGACTGTACACATTCACTTGGAAACATGCTCTAAACATCTCACTCATTTCCATGCTTATATATTTCAATAACAGTCTTGGTCCGGGGTGGGAAGGGAGCGATGATTTCGGGAACACACCAAAAATAAAAGATAAAACAATAATGGTGCAGTATATTAACACATCATGGAATGTACTGAATATCTTGGCTCTGTAGAAATTCCTACTTACAACAAGTAGAATATAAAAAGGCAATTGTCTGACACTGTCAGTGTGGGTGAAAATGGATCGTCAAAACTGGGGTAGACTCGAGATCAGAGGGAACTCCAAACGGAGATCATGCAGGTGACGTAAACTCAGATCCGGATGAAGTGTGGTGTGCATGGAAGATAGAAACAGACCATGGTATAGATCGCAATGCAATATTTATCACACAGAAACAAAGTTGGAAATGTACTTACAATAAGTAAATAATCTATGTACACATAGGGGTATCGTGAGACAGTAGAGTGCTGGTCCCGTATGGTAAACTTGCTGTACCGTCCTCCTGGAACTCCCGCCTCGCCGCCGATGGATGGCGTCTGACGTCACTTCCGGTATACGGGTGACGACATCCGATTGGGAGTGAAGAAGACGGATAGCGGTGGATCAGCAGCAACTCAAACATCTTCACTTCGTGGGCAGCTGCAGCAGACTGACTGAACAAGCTCTACGCGTTTCGCTGTACATAGACAGCTTCCTCAGGAGCAGATTTACATCCCTTGTGGGTGGGCCTCAATATATAGTGTGGATAATTGCAATCAATTACAAAACAATTAAAATAGCATATTTAATTAATTAACACACAGGTTTGCCTTAACTCAGGCACATAACTCTGAGGTACAAAAAAGGAGAATAACAAGCAATAAAATACATATAAGTTTTATTAGCTAACATATAAAAATACTATATAATAAATTAATAAATAAAGCCAAATTACTAAAATAAATTCATAAAAAGCTCATAATGGAGCAGGGAGAGATGACGAAACAGGAGGAGAGAGAGAAAGAAACGGGCATTAGTGTTCATTAAAGAATACCAGAGGCATAATAACATCAAAAGCATATATATACTTAAAAAAGCATCTTAAAAATATATTAAAAAATATATACATTTTCTTAAAACTCATTGAAAATTTAAATATAACTTTAAAAACAAAGGCAAAGTCCAGATATCAAGGTGATCATATAATCAGGGATAGACACAGCAGATATACAGAAAAAACAGAGCATACTAGGAAATCAGAAAAGGGGTTATTTCAAAATCAGCATTTAGACCATATGGAATGAGTGTGTTAAGTTTATGTATCCAATACATTTCTCGTCTGCTCAGATCTATATCTCTGCTGCGTCCTCTCCAGTGCTGTAAAACATTTTCAATGGCAATAAATTTCAAATTATTTGGATTTGAGTTATGATGTTTTGCAAAATGCTTTGATACACTACAGTATATGTGAGAATACCACGTCTGATATTGCTAAGATGTTCAATGATGCGTGTCCGAATGGGTCTTGTGGTCTTCCCTACATATTATAGCCCACATGGTCACTGCAGAACATATATAACATAATCTGTGTAACAGTTGATATATTGTTTAATTTTAAAGATTTCCTTACTGTTATTACATATAAAACTTTTTTTTATCTAATTGTTTGTATTCACAAGCCTTACAGGATGAACACCCATAAAAGCCTTCTATGCTCTTAAACCAACTTTTATTGTTTGTGTCTAATTTTTTAAGTGCACTTGGAGCCACAATATTTTTTATGTTTTGTGCTTTTTTGAAAATTATTTTGGGTTGATCAGGTAGTATATCATTTAAAATTGTATCAGTTTTTAAAACATGCCAATGTTTTCTTAAAATTTTACCAATGTTATTTGCTTCTTTATTGTATGTAGTTAAAAATGCAGTATCAAAGAGATTAGTATTGGTTTTCAAAACATTTTTAGGTTCCAGTAGGTCTTTTCTCTGTAATAGTATTGCCTTGTTAAAAGCTGTATCTAATGTGTCTTTTTTATATTTTTTTTGTATAAAGCGTGTCTCTAAAATTTTGCATTGTTCACTAAACACATTTTCGTCTGTACAATTCCTACGTATTCTTCTGTACTGACTGTAAGGTACACCATCCATCCATCGATGGTGATGACAGCTGGAGCGTGAAATAAAATTATTGCTATCAACATTTTTAAAGTGTGTTTTAGTTTTTATAGATCCTTCCTCTATATATATATAACCAAATCCAGACATTCAATAGAGGTCTTGCTAGTTGTATAAGTAAAATTTAGATTTAACACATTATTGTTCAAATTTAAAATACATTGGTCCAAACCTTGCTGATCTCCTTGCCAGATTAAAATGATATCATCAATGTAGCGCCGCCATAGGACAACGCCCTCCCCCAGTATGCCATTGGGCCAGATGTTGTGGTCCTCCCAAAATCCCATAAAGAGATTTGCATAGCTGGGGGCGAACTTCGTTCCCATGGCGGTTCCACATTTCTGAATATAGAAGATGTTATCAAATAAAAAGAAATTTTTTTCTAGTATAAAAGTTATGCTATCCAACAGGAATTTAACCTGCAATTCATGTAGATCTAAATCTTTATCCAAAAAATACTTTATAGCTTCACAACCTAAATTATGTGCAATAGAGGTGTATAATGAGGAAACGTCTATAGTGGCCAATATATAATCCTCTTTCCAGATAAAGGTTTCTAAAATTTGAAGTATGTCAGTTGTATCTTTTAAATAGGATTTTAATGTCTTTACATAACCTTGTAGAAAATTGTCAATGTACGCCGATAAATTCGAGGTGAGGGAATTTATACCTGAGATTATAGGCTTACCTGGGGGGTTCTTTAAACATTTATGTATCTTAGGTAATATGTAAAATATCGGTATTTGCGGTGTTTTATTTAGCAGGAATTTATATTTATGTTCAGTCAAAATACCAATGTCTCTCCCTTTGTCCAGATGTTTTTGTAGATCCATACTAAATATTTTTGTGGGATTTTTCTTTAAAACTTCATAAGTATGTAGATCTCCCAAAAGGCGGCTCGTTTCTATTAGGTAATCTTTTCTATTCATAATTACTATTCCCCCTCCCTTGTCCGTCTGTTTTATAACAATATCAGTGTTTTCTGTAATTTCTTCTAGGGCCTTCTTTTCATCTTTTGTCAGATTGTTTCTAATTTTTGATTTATTATTCTTAGAAAGATTTTCAAAATCTTAGACAATCAAATCATAAAATACTTCTAGATGGTTGCCTTTATAGTATGTTGCATAAAACGTGGACTTATTCTTTAACGTGGTATGTTTAAATTTATTTTGTTCTGTCTGGACTATTGGGTTCAAATTAGTTAGTCTAGATTCTACATTTTTACTAAGGAAAAATCTTTTCACAGTGAGTTTTCTAAGGTACCTATTTGCGTCCAAAAACAACTCAAAGTTATTAGGCCCTGTTGTTGGGGCAAAGGATAATCCTTTAGAAATAAGATTCAATTGTGGTGTGGATAAAGTTGTTGAGCTTAAGTTAAAAATTCTGTTAAAATCTTTAGAACTCTCTTTCTTTATTCTCTTCCTTTCTCTTCCCGTTTCTTTCTCTCTCTCCTCCTGTTTCGTCATCTCTCCCTGCTCCATTATGAGCTTTTTATGAATTTATTTTAATAATTTGGCTTTATTTATTAATTTATTATATAGTATTTTTATATGTTAGCTAATAAAACTTATATGTATTTTATTGCTTGTTATTCTCCTTTTTTGGACCGCAGAGTTATGTGCCTGAGTTAAGGCAAACCTGTGTGTTAATTAATTAAATATTCTATTTTAATTGTTTTGTAATTGATTGCAATTATCCACACTATATATTGAGGCCCACCCACAAGGGATGTTAATCTGCTCCTGAGGAAGCTGTCTATGTACAGCGAAACGCGTAGAGCTTGTTCAGTCAGTCTGCTGCAGCTGCCCACGAAGTAAAGACGTTTGAGTTGCTGCTGATCCACCGCTATCCGTCTTCTTCACTCCCAATCAGATGTCGTCACCCGTATACCGGAAGTGACGTCAGACGCCATCCATCGGCGGCGAGGTGGGAGTTCCAGGAGGACGGTACAGCAAGTTTACCATACGGGACCAGCACTCTACTGTCTCACGATACCCCTATGTGTACATAGATTATGTACTTATTGTAAGTACATTTCCAACTTTGTTTCTGTGTGACAAATATTGTCTTTGCGATCTATATCATGGCCCGTTTCTATCTTTCCATGCACACCACACTTCATCCGGATCTGAGTTTACGTCACCTGCATGATCTCCGTTTGGAGTTTCCTCTGATCTCAAGTCTACCCCTCTGTTGAAGATCCATTTTCACCCACACTGACAGTGTCAGACAATTGCCTTTTTATATTCTACTTGTTGTAAGTAGGAATTTCTACAGAGCCAAGATATTCAGTATATTCCATGATGTGTTAATATACTGCACCATTATTGTTTTATCTTTTATTTTTGGTGTGTTCCCGAAATCATCGCTCCCTTCCCGGACCAAGACTGCTTTCGTAGGGAATCCTTGCATATTCCTTGGAAGGTTGAGAAGTATTTTTTTGGTTTCACATCATTTTTTCACAGTGTTTATATATGTAATATTTTTGTTTCACTATTTTTATTATTGTTGTGGGTGTCTTTGCGCCGATTCAAATCACTTGGGTTCACTTATATATTTCAATAAGACATTTCACATTTGATTCAGTAAGTGAATACATTTCTGTGCAGCAATTTCCATAAAGAGTATATAGCTGGTGTTTCAGGTACAACAGAAACAATCTGTCTATACCGTATAATGTATGCTGTTCCTTATCAATCTCCAGAGTGCTTTTTTATTTACATCATGTTGCTACTGGCTTTCTTTCTAAGAACTGTGGCAGCAGTTGTTGAAATATTGCTGTGCGCATTGGGCTGTGCCGTGTATACATATTCATATTATGGCAAACATGTATGATATGTTATGTTATATGCATAAATTAATCACATGCTAAATTCAATACTAATATTAGTATTCTTGCAACAACGTATGTACCACATTTAAATGGAGGATGGAACCACAATCATGCATTTGTTATTACTTACAGGTTACATTTTGAATAAACACCTGCTGTGTGTAAGACTTCCAACATATCACTTAGATTGTAAGTTCTTCAGCGCAGATATTTTATTTCCTATAGTTTGATGTTTTTTGTTGCAATTATTGTATTAGTATTCCCTGTATTATATTTTCACTTTTGTAATGTGTCGAGAACACTGTGTGCACATTATAAATATAGATATGTTCACACACAAACATACATATTGTAAATGCAACATTGTGGTGAATGTTATTGTTTAAAAAAATTTTTTATTCTGAGTCCGAGACTGAACGTATTGAGATATACACTGAGATACTGTATACTCGGTGTAACATATATTTTCGGTCCCTTAAGAAAAGTTGTATGATCTTGGAGTGAATCCAAAAACAAACGCGCACGGCCCCTGTAAGCTCAGAACCCAAATCCACCACATCATATAAATTGAGTGCTACTAAGATTGTTACCTCATGTATACAACAATAGAAAAAATGTGTGTGTGTGCCGAGCACGCAAATTTTAAGTGAAACTTCTTTGTCTTTTGTCACTGTTTTGTCACAGAAATTGTAATTGTGATGGTGATGTTTTTAATTAAAAATCAAAACACAATTTCAATGCCAATATGCAAAGAAGTTTGACTACTGTAAGAACGCATGTTTAACTATTTGCACTTCTATATTTATAGTAACTCTGAATTCCTTGTGTGTGCGTCAGTGTGTGTGTGCGTCACTCAGTGTGTTTGTGTGCGCATCAGTGTGTGTGCGCATCAGTGTGTGTGTGCGCGTGTCAGTCAGTGTGTGTGTGCGCGAGTCAGAGTGTGTGTGCAAGTCAGTGTATGCGCCTCAGTCAGGGTGTGTGTGCGTGTCAGTCAGTGTGTGTGTGCGCGTGTCAGTCAGTGTGTGTGTGCGCGAGTCAGAGTGTGTGCGCAAGTCAGTGTATGCGCCTCAGTCGGGGTATCTGTGCGTGTGTCAGTCGGGGTGTGTGTGTGGGTACGTCAGTCGGTGTGATTGCGTCAGTCAGTGTGCATCTGTGTGTCAGTGTGTGTGTCAGTCACTGTGTGTGTATCACTGTGTGTGTGTGTCAGTTTGTGTCTTGCAGGCTCTCCCATCGCTATCTTCACCCCCACCACAGGCGGTGCTGCTGTGGGGACACGACACGCTGAGCATTCTCCCTCTGGCGGTGCTGCTGCGGCGGGGACACGGCACGCTGAGCGTTCTCCCCCCCCCCACCCTCTGGCGGTGCTGCTGAGGCGGAGACACATCACTTTCCCCATCCTGCCTCCGGCGGTGCTGCGGCGACACAGCGGGGAGGGGGAGGGGGGTTCGGCGCATCATTCGTGGGGGGTTCGGCCCATCCACGATGTGTGCAGTGCTCAGCAGCAACCCCTCTTGCCGGGAAATGAAAGTAATCTAATAAAACAATAATTCATGCTTAAGTTGTGTGATAGAATTCCTCCACCCTTTTTGCTTTGGTGTTTTTTGTTTTGTAGTATTCATACTTATCAAGAATATACTCATAGATCTCAGATAGAGTTGCTCTTTTATCTGTCCCGATGGGAATGACACAATATATCATATAGGCATAACTACACACTAGTCTAGTGTGGCAAGGAGTTGTAAGCGCCATGTACCACGCCATGCACAGTACAAAAGTTATCACATAGATTCCATAAATGCATAGTGTATTTTTTATTAAAGTGTGAAACTGCCACAGTAGATATGTACAGTATTGTACAAGGTCATTAGACAAAGACACATCTATACATTTATCTTTTCCTCCAACACCTGCACTCACTGTTGTACCATTCAGAGTCCCAAAGGGCAAAGATATTCAGTGTGCCACATGCCGGACACACACCATATAATTCCGTCTGACCACAAAACACAAAGTTCAACAGCTCAGTAGTGGCTCACTGTGGCACACTGTGGCTCAGTGCATGAGGTGCAGGCACGGAGGCCAGTGGATGAGTTGAACAATTTTTGGGGCCAATTACACATAAATTATGGTCTATCTGTACACAACAAAAGGCAAAAAAATATATAATGGGACATCCAATCTGACAAATTATATAGGTAAATACTATCTATTCTTATTCTCATGTAATTCTCAAGTAATGGTCATTTAGTTAAATTCTTTGGCCAAAGCATCATAAGCCTGCCACAATGTCACAATAAACCCCTTTCTGCAGATCCTACACTACATGTAAACATTCTCTTCATCTCTCTAATGGAGGAAGAATGTCTCAATGGACTGGTCATTCACAAGTGTATCACAGGACCTGCTATTAAATGTGGGCTGGGTGATCTTAAAATCCAAACGGAGGAGGCACAAACCTCCCAGCAATTGTAGCCAATTGACATTTAAAAACACACACAGTCTCAGCAGCCCAAAACACAACTCAAATATATCTATATATATATATATATATATATATATATATATGTAATATTCCTCCTTTTCCCTCGCCCTTCATTTCCTCTTCTGGTGGTTAAAAAAGTCCCCCCAAACCCCTCCACCACAGTCAGCATAAACGCAACTGTACCATAGTTAAGTATTTACAGTTGCTTTATGCTTGACTGTGGAGGGTTTTTGTCACTTTTTTTACCCACCATAACCATAATAATTGTGGTGAATACCTAGTCTATTCTCAACCAGCATAGCCAGTAACCAACCTCACACTGATGATACCCATCAAGGTTGAAACATGTCTGTGAGTGTGATTACTGGCTTTGCATCTCATCCCAGCCTCTGTCTAAAAGCTGTGTTTAAAACAGTATGCATTGGCTTGAGGATTTGCTTGTGTAATACGAGCTTGAGACAAAAGGTGGCAATATGTGCTCATTTGCATGTCATTTCCCAGAATCCCTTGCTGCCGTGAAAACGCTGTGTGCTGGGCGATAATGGGAAGAGACAGGGTTGCAGACCTGTCTAAGACATGCAAACGAACATACAGTAATATTTACAGTTGCTTTATATATATATATACATATTATATATATATATATATATAAAACTGAAAATCTTGGTTGTGAGTGTCTGTTGACAATTTGATTGGTCCATTGGTCCATCCTTCGGTCCGCCCGCCCTCCCACAGCTCTCATTGGCCTTTGTGTCTCGCCTCCCCCCGTGTGTCCTGCCCTCCCACGGCTCTCATTGGCCGGTGCGCTCTAACCCAGGGGTCCCAAACCCCCCGGTCACACTGCTGCTGCTGCTGCCTGGTGAGGAAATGCTCCCTGGTGGTGGTGGTGGTGGCGCCGGCTGCTACTGCTGAGGGGGCTTAACAGCTCCGTTTCCCTCCCCCTCTCTGTTTTGCCCCCCCCCCCAGCTCCGGGAGAGAGAGGGGAAGCGGAGAAAGACTGGGGGAGCGGAGAAAGAGACAGGGGGAGTGGAATGAGGAGGGAGCGGGAAATTTGAATCACGGCAACGCCGGGTCTCTTAGCTAGTAGTTAATACTATTCATATTGTTATTAATATATTAATATCGATCACACCATCAAAATGTGTATTAATAAATATAATATCCTGAACAATTATATTGGCTTTATCTATTTGTGTGCAGGAATAGCTTCTAATAATTCTTTAAATGTAATTAATTTGGAGATGATTGGTTCTTTAGATTCATTAAGAAAGGCAGAAATGGACTGTACACATTAACTTAGAAACATGCTCTAAATTTCTCACTCATTTCCATGCTTATATATTTCAATAAGGCATTTGACATTTGATTCAGTAAGTGAATACATTGCTGTGCAGCAAGTTCCATAAAGAGTATATACCTGGTGTTTCAGGTACAGTACAACAGAAACAATCTGTCTATACCGCATACTGTATGCTGTTCCTTACCAATCCTCAAAGTGCTTTTTATTTTACATCACGTAGCCACTGGCTTTCTTTCCAACAACTGTGGCAGCAGTTGCTGAAATATTGCTGTGCGCCTTAGGCTGTGCAGTATATACATGTTCATATTATGGCATTCCAAGTCTATATTATATGGCAAAAATGTATGATACAGTATATTATATGCATAAATTAATCACATGCTGAATTCAATATTAAAATTGTTACTCTTGCAGCAACGTCTGTGCCACATTTAAATGGAGGATGGAACCACAATCGTGCATTTGTTATTACTTACAGGTTAAAGTTTAAATAAATACCTGCTGTTTGTAAGACTACCAATATGTCACTTAGATTGTAAGTTCTTCAGCACAGATATTTTATTTCCTATAGTTTGATGTTGTTTATTACACTTATTGTATTAGAATTCCCTGCATTTGATTGTCTCTTTTGTAATATGCCGAGAACACTGTGTGCACATTATAAATATAGATATACACAAACATACATAAAAAAACATTGTAAATGCTACATTGTTGTGAATGTTATAGTATTGAGATATACATTGAGATACTGTATAATCGGTATAACATATATTTTCGCTTCCTTAAGAGAAGTTGTATGATTTTACAATGAACCCAATAACAAATGCGCACAGCCCCTGTAAGCTCGGAAATCCACCACATCATATATATTGTGTCAAAACGAGTGCTACTAAGATTGTGACCTTATGTATACAGCCGCGGTCCCTTTTATTCTCCGACATGAATGCCACGCAGTTCACTGTGTTCATGCCCCATTCATGCCGGCGTCACCCGCGGTTGATGTGTTTATTGATGTGTTTATTGATAATGGTTCGGATTTAATTGGTTGCAATTCTTCGCGTATCAACCAGGTGGCAGATATTCATGAATTGTAATGCGCATGCGCTTCAGTAATGTGTTGACTTGCAGGTGTTTAAAAAAATACCACAGTGGTCTATTGTAAATTGACCTTGGTACTGAAGAAGTTACAATAATGTATCAATTTAGGCTTTTCACATTAAAAAATAAATGCACAGTGTCTGGTGTTGTTTTATTGTCCAGAGAGTCCCGAAATGAGTGCACCGCTGCAGTCCGTGTTCCAAAAACCCGACATAACGTAAGCTTATTTAATATGGGCTGCGATTAATGCAACAGATGATAAGATGGCAACAGTCGGTCAAATTTATCAGTATTTTATCGAGAACTATGACTTTTACAAATTTTCACCAGATGCTCATGTGTGGAAGCGTGCAATAAGGAAAAAGTTATGTATCGATCCGTGTTTTCTTCGTATTGATCCCGGTGTTATTGAAGGGTATTGGTGTGTAGCACCAGATTTTTCCTGTATCTTTGATCATGGAGACTTCAAAAGGCGAAAGGTCATGTTAAAACCAACTACGAAATGTCAGTCGCTGGCAAGCAATGCGCCAGCGTCAGCGCCAACTTCCAATAACGGTCCGACCGTCAGTGAAAACCTGGTGACCGGCAACCCTTGCTGGTTGTCCCCGCCCGGATACCTGCAGCCTGAGCCGGATTTCGTGTACAGATTCCAGCAAGCTTGCATGTACCAAAGCGATTTGCAGCCTCATCAGCTGTCAACTACAGGTGTAGTAGTCCCGCTGTCACCTGTCAACTACGTGTATAATCAAGAATACGGGACTGGCAGTGGCTCGGCACCAGCAGATTGGCAATGTCTATGGTGAGTAATGTTACCGTATTTTATTCTTTTTTTTAAATATCAATATCAATGCACAGTCAAGCGATTGTCCTGTAAGCAATATCATTGGCTGAGCAGCTTCTACAGTAGATACTGAACAATTGGTGGAAAGCTAGGCGCATGCGCATTGGAACCTTCTTGAAACGCATATGCGTGTCATCACATCTACAGTAGGCGCATGCGCATGTGAACAGGAGATGCCCCCCGAGAAAATTATTGGTGAGACTGACTGTGGAAACATCTTTAGGGGGACTGACTGACCATTACTGTAAAACTTGTCCTTTTATTTTTCCTCAGAAAATAAAATTTTGTCATCTCATGCGGAAAACGGCAAATGGAGGGATTTCGATGGATAATATCGCTTTGTGGAACAATGCTTGCACATTGCTGAATCGGATTTAAAAAACCACGTACCGGAGTCACCAGTTTAGTGGCCTTTTTCAGGGTACATGCAACTACACACGCGGGTTTCTTGACAAGGCTTATTTATTTGCCTTAAAAGATATACAGCACACAAAAACAAAAATAGCTTTTCATTAGCAAACAAAAAGAAAACTGGCTTTATCTTCAGCAGACAAAACAAAACAGTTTCTCTTTAGCAGACAGTGTAAAAATCAGGCAGCTACCCTTTTCTATGCAGGAGACAGACAGTTCATAATTCATGTACTTTGAGAACAGACCTTGTTTCAGTAATCTCTTCAGTAGCTTACTCCTCTCTCCTCAACAGCCAGCACCCATGTGTCTACAGCCTGGGGTTTTAACACACCTTGATTAGGCAGCTGGGATCCAACTAATTGTCCTAAGGTTCCCAGCTGAAGTTAACCTATTCACTGCTGCACTGCAGACTTGACATAGGTTTTCCAGGCATATAGCTGGTGGCTTTTATTTACCCTTTCACATGGCCGTTTTTATTGATTAGGATAGAATAACTGAGAGCTTCATAGAAAACCTGAAACAGTATGCTGTTATTTTCAGACAGTATACAATACTTTTTTATATACATACTGTATAATAAACCCGAAAAATAAAACGTATGCATTTATTCTACATGTATTCCAGTACATATGTATATTCTATACCTGTACAGCATGTTTTTTGTTTTTTTTAAACTTGTTCTTTATTTGCATTTTTTGTTAAGACCAATGGGGAGTGGGGTACAGAACATAAAAAGGGGAGGATGTTACTTTGGAATTACATATCGTTGTATCAGGCATATAACATTTTTTAGTGGGAGACAATAATGACATCACTGTTGGGACAGTGTATAAAATAACTAGTACAATAATTAAACTTAAAAAGACTGGGGGAGGGAAAAGAAAAAGACAATAAAGAATGTCATTACTTTTAGCAACAGTTTTCCACTTGTTGGTGTACTCTCACAGTACTACTAACATAACAGAATATAAACACACGTACCTTTGTGGACTATTGAGTACTGAATACCCTCCAGGCCCTCCTCCTCGTTTTAGACCGATACGAAATATATCCCACCAAGGTTTACTCAGGAGTTATGTGTTTTTTTTCCCCTAACCTTAACTCATGTGTTTTTAGGGCACTTCTCTTATGTGTTTTTCAGATTTGGAGAGTTTTCCTAGTAATATATCTATGTCCTATATAAGTTCTCCACGGTTCTCAGACTTCTAAGTATTTCTGTACTGTGTCGTTGTGTATCCCCGTCATGTAAGAACGGGTGAACTAGAGGTTAACCCACCAGGCGCTCAGAAAATGTTTATAAAGCTATTAGCTGGTAGATGAAATGTAAACCTGGGATTATGGTAGCCACTACCCCCCAGCAGAGCAATTAAATATCCAACATGTATTTCTCAGCAACTGGCTTACAATAAGCACCAATGTAGTTTGAGATAAAACAAGAAAAACTCACAGCTGGGGGATGTAGTATCGTGGCTGACCCGTCCTATTGATTGTAGAGACCGCTGATCCTGCTGCACAAGACTCCTCTGTATAGCCAAAGTATAGAGTAGATTTGATGCTGATCCACACGAATAACCAGCACTGTCTTCTGCCGCCAACCCTGATCCAGCTCCGTCGCGGTGGGTGGTCACATGACCGGTGGCAGTGTCGGGACTTCCGGGTTCGGCAGAGGCACAGAGGGAAACCAGTAATAGCCCGGCGTGCAGGCGGCAATCAATGGAACCATGGAAATCCTCCCGAGGGGGGTCTATACACCGCACAGCCGTGGAGGAAAAGAACTTCAAAGAAGGCTGATGTAGTGACTAATAAAATACTTTAATGGCACAGTGTAGATGATCCGTTTGCACACTGTGCCATTAAAGTATTTTCCATAGTGTATCCCTGTCAGTTTTTGCATAAGACAGATCCTCCATAGTCTCGCTTTTTACAGCGTGTATGGACGGCTGCTGTTCCTGTTTCCAGGCTTTGGCTATATCGCATCTGGCAGCTGTATATATGTGTGTCAGTAGTTTGTCGGCAATTTTTTCCATGCTTTCAATTGGCCTGCATAGCAGTACCTTACAGGGGTCTAAGGGGAAGGTATACCCAAGAATTGCCTGTGCCATATCATGTGCGGCCTTCCAAAGCTTTGTAACCTTCGGGCATGTCCACCACATATGTACAAACGATCCCTGCTGGCCACACCCCCTTGTACATTGTGGAGATATGTTTCTGAAGAATTTGGCCAATCGTAGTGGGGTGTAGTACCATTGATGGAGCATTTTATACGCATTTTCTTTTATTAATACACATGTGGAGCTCTTTGCTATTCCTTCAAATATGTTATCCCACTGCTCCTGATCTAGTTGTTCTCCCAACTTCTCCTCCCACTTTGTCATCAATTTGGGTTTTATCTCCGGTTCTGTTTTACCCTCCGCTAGTATGCTGTATACTGTAGAGATCAAACCTTTTTTGTCCTCCC
Source organism: Ascaphus truei (assembly GCA_036426205.1). Classification (NCBI taxonomy): domain Eukaryota; kingdom Metazoa; phylum Chordata; class Amphibia; order Anura; family Ascaphidae; genus Ascaphus; species Ascaphus truei. The sequence continues at coordinate 3,516,025 of CM071586.1, forward strand.
CTATGAGGCACAAATCCTCAAATGCTGTGAAGTCACTATATGGGCCTGTCCTCTGTATGTGATCCCTCAATTGAAGATACCTAAAAAAGGCCGAATCATGAAGGCCATTTTCTCGTGTTACTGTCTCAAACTTTTTAATATCTTTGTTTGCCCATAGGTCTTTTAGCCTTGTGATTCCTGCCTTTCTCCAGGCCTTAAACGCTATTGGTTCCGTGCCCGGGATAAAGCTAATATTATCAAATAGTGGTGTCATCTGAGATTTGAGGTTGGATAGCCCATGTTTGAGTTTCAATGAATCCCACATGGTTAATGAGTGTGTGATAGATTCCAGGGGTATCCTCAGGACTGGTCTCTATTTCTTTGTTAACCACAGTATCATTTCTATAGATGACCCTGATATCATATCGGACTCAATTTCCACCCACTTTTTCCTCTGTTTATGTGCATGCCAGTGAACCAGTTGGCTTACATGTGCCACTTGATAATATTGCCACAAGTGTGGCAAGGCTAGCCCTCCTGACAGCATGTATTGTTTTAATACTCTTGTGGTGTACTGCGCATGCCTACAGTATTGTACGTTCTAGAAACACTGTATTTTGTTATAAAAGGAGACAATGAAACAATTTAAAACAAATCAACATTTTTTTTATTTGTGGAGTAAGTACAAAAACATTTATGCCGTAAGTAAAAACATTTATTTAAAAATACAATTTAAAACCATTTAAAGTGTACAGCAATTCAAAACATTTACAGGTATATGGTGTACTGCTAGTAAAAACATTTATGTACAGTATCTTGTGTAAGTAAAAACATTTCTTTATTAATACAATTTAAAACATGCAACATTTCCATTATTGAAGTACAGAAAGTCAAAACATTTACAGCACAGGTGTACAGTATGGTGTTAGTAAAAACATTTCTTTATGAATACAATAAAGTTGTTAAGAATACAATTTATGAATACAGTAAGTCAGGCCTACACAACTCCTGTCCTCGAGGGCTGCAAACTTGCCCGGCTTTCAGGATATCCTGAAAACCGAGCCTGTTTGCAGCCCTCGAGGACCTGAGTTGTGCAGGTCTTGCATATGTAAAAACATTTCTTTATTAATATAATTTAAAACAAGCAACAAGTCAAAAATTAAACAACATTTGAACAGTCATGCGAAATCGATACCCACCAGATTGTCCTTCCAGCGTCGATTCCTTGTATGACGCAAAATGCCATTAATGGAGTCTCTCACTATTTTCATTAAAGGATCAGTAATTGAAAAATAGCGCCGCAATTCCTCCACAATAGTCTTTCGTAAATTTTCAGGAAGAGCCCTTTTGTCGCGATTTCCTTCGTTGTTTACATTATTGGCCCACCCGCAGTACACCAAGTAGGACACGTGGTGCTTGAAAATTAACATGGCATACTTCTGGGGTATACCACCACTTGTTAACCTATACTTCTCCCTGAGTGGCTGGGGCAGCTCGTGCAGGATGATGTCGGGCACCGTCTCAATGCAAGCGTATGTGGGTTGGATTCTGGGAGCGGGTGTTCTTCTGGGAGCGGGTGTGCTTGTGGCGGTGGACGAGGGTAGGTTGTCTGGGAGGATGCTTTCCTCTTGTCATGTCATCCTCGTCAACGGCATACATGTACACATATTCTTCTGGTGGAGGGGGTGCGCTTGGTGATGGAAGGTTAAAAGTCCCATTCATCGCATCCATGCCACCCTCCTGCTCCGGCGTCGGAGATACAGGGGCATGAACTCCGAGCAAATGATGTACTATGTCAGTCTCTATCTTCTCCCTCCGTTGATCCATCTTCTCCATCCGTTGATCCATATTTAGCATGGTCTCTAAAAGAAGATCTATCTTTACCAGCATAGTAGAGTTCCCAGGGATATCAACACTTAACCCATTCAGCATGGGGTCTAACGAGCTGGATCTTGTGCATGGGTGGTGTGGACATCTGGATGGATGGGTGATATGGAGAAGGAGATGGGGGTACCAAGAAGAGAAGCGGCAGCTTTGTCAAAGAGGGATGGAGGAGGTGACTGGTGGATTTCCGGGAGAGAAGCCGCCTTCCAGCTCAGCCACGCCGATAGGAGTGCCACGGGGTTTTTTAAACATCACTTTGTGAGTTTTCTTTTCTATTTATATGTTTAATAAAACTTCCATTTTGACTTAAGACTGTCACTGACGCCCTGCTATCATTTCACCCCACACATCCCCGTTTCCTGAATCGGGGAGGGGGGGAGGATTGGAACGTGTGAGGGAAGGGGAACCGCCAGCCAATACTCTGCCCGCCAGCAGCTGAATACACGGTGCCATGGGAAGCACCACGGATGGGTCCACCAGAGGCACCTCGTATTATTCTCTCCCAGGATTGAGCTTACATATTATTCTAACCCCCCCCCCCCTTCATTTCCATCTGAACATTATGAGTTTTTTGGGCTAAGAAGTAGCTACCAAAAGCAAGATACCTTTACACATATGTGCTCACACAGGGCCGTGTGAGTATTTGACTACAAACTACTGTCATTTCAACACCACACCTTTATTAAACAGCTAGATATGCCATGAAGTTATCTCAGTACTTATAATATAGGTCAATCTCCTCTAATCCTTTGCTCCCCCTTTGTTTCTCTTCGTTCTCGTATACCCTGAGGGTTTGGATACCCCTCTCTGGGGTCGAGCAGAGGAACCCACCGCAAGTTACGGATCCCACTGTGAAAGACTACATACATTGGTTTTGGAATAAGTATCTTACTGTATTCTCTACCCTGTACTAATATCCTAAGGTAAGCGCCCGTTTTTTTGTCTGCAATATTCTATAATTGTTTATATTGCTGCATATTAATATAACTATATATTATTGATCTATCTATTAAAGTTTATATCGCTGTATATTTATAAAACTATAAAACACAGTATATCTATCTATTATTGTTTATATCGCTGTATATTTATAAAACTATAAAACACAGTATATCTATCTATTATTGTTTATATCGCTGTATATTTATAAAACGATATAATACAGTATATCTATCTATTATTGTTTATATCGCTGTATATTTATAAAACTATATAATACAGTATATCTATCTATTATTGTTTATATCGCTGTATACTTATAAAACTATAAAACACAGTATATCTAGCTATTATTGTGTACTGTAAATGATGTGCTGTACTTGTGGCCTAGTGCACTGTAACTTACAGGATTGTTGTTTTTCTTTACACTGTAGAGAGACAACTCTTCTGGTCGACAAAATAAGTGAAGAGAATAATGAGAAGAGTGGCTTAAGGGTCAAAGAGACTCTGCTGAAAAATCACAATCTCACTGTATTTGAGATCAGCATAAAGAAGATGAGACGCAGAATTGGATGGAAATATGGACGTGTGAGGTTAGTACTGGACAGTACAGGAGGTTAGTGTTGTTTAAGAAACTGTACTGTACCTATTTAATTATTCCTTGTCATTACAGAGCGTACCCTATGCTATGGGACGTCAACAAGATCAAGAGAGTGGTCCAGGCCAAGGCATGGATCGACAGTGGAGAAACTTTTCAGGATTGCATCTTTACTTATGAGTCTACTGTATCGCTGGAGAGATTTGCCACCTTTGCATTCCACAAAAAAGGTCGCATATCTATGAAGCCGCGTCCAAAACACACAGTGAAGATGCATGTGTGGGGTGCCATCTCTAGGCATGGACCAGGATGCATTGTCATCTTTGAAGGTAAAATAAGTCACACGCTTTTGCCTTATGCACTGTACTGTACTAGTGTGCAGTATTTTGAGCACTTTTCTTTTCTTGTTATAGGAATCATGAATAAAGCTTTTTTCCAAGAGCAAATTGTGCCTGAGATTGTGGAATACATCACACGTGTGTCCCCAGATGGTCACCGTTTCTATCAGGACAACGATCCAAAACACACCGCGTCAACAGCGCATATTCTTGAGCGCGGTATCAACTGGGTGAAGACGCCAGCGGAGTAAGTGCGGTAACCGTGTCTCATTTTTTTCCACTGTTTACTGTGTATCTCTTTCACTAATTCTCCTTTCTTTCCCCCTCCAATGACAGATTGCCAGACTTCAATCCAATCGAAATTTTCTGGCATCAGCTGAAGGATCAAATCCAAAAAGTCGTGAAACCCTCCAAAAAGGATGAGTTGGCGCAAGGCATAAGGAGTTTTTGGAACGATGTAATAAATATATTGACCATATTGCGGCTGTGTTGCCCATTGTGATAGAGCGTAATGGACAAGCATCAGGAAGGTAGTATGGTACAGTACTGTACTGTAGTATGGTAAGTACAGGCACACCAAGTACAGTATGATACAGGTAAATATGGCACAGATTATTTTACAGCATGCACCTAACTGCACACATTTTTTCTTTCTTGAGAGAGCAGCACTAGCTATCTGGTTACAAAGTATTTAACAGTAGTTCCAGTATACAGTAGTTCCAGTATAGATTAGTTTGACAGTACTAACTGCATACTGTAGTCTAATATGGAGTAGCTACATTATACAGTATAGAATGCCATAATATGCACATAACTGCACTATTTTTTTCTTTTATTGTCTTTTCAGAGAAAAAAGGATGGAAAGGGGGAGGGGGGTATCATGTATACATTGTGTGAACTGTGTGTACAGTAAAGTGTATCTAAAGTGCAGTCATGATTTACACAAAACCTCCCCTCTCTCAATGAACTACTGTACACAGAATGAGGAAGAAGATAAAGACGGAAAATGTTATATTAATTATATTATTATATATATTATTATATATTATATATTATAATATTATTATCAATGTGCATTATTCATGATTATCCGCCGGCCCTCAATTTTCAATTGACAGAAGAACTGAATAAAGACGGCATTTTGTATTATTCATGATTATATGTATATTTGTATTTTTTGTTCATGATAAAATAAAATAAATATTTCTTTACATTCATGATAATCATAATCATTGACCCCCCCCCCCACACCAAAGAAAAAAAAAGAATGACAAATATTGGTAACTTACTGCATCAATAAGATTATGTTTTTTTTAACTCTCAATTTCACAGTGCTTTGCTAATCAGATTTACATATCAAATTCGAGAAGGGATTATCACAAGCATTACCGTAAACAAAGCCTCAAAGGGTTGGGGGGTGGATGGGCGAGTCATATGAATGGTGAACAATAGGTGTCGAAGTAAAATGGTGAAATTATACACGCATGCGCATTAATAATAAACTAGCTCCCTTCCCAAAGAGGATTACACGCAGGCGCAGAGAGGTGACTCAAAGCCAACAATAGGAAAATTAATGAATGGTCTGAGAGAGGTGTCGATAAGAGGTTGAAACCCTTGAGCGAGCCTTGTGTGTGTGTGCGGGGGGGAGGGAGGTAAAGCTGCTTTAAGGATATCCTTGAACAGTTCAAAGGAATATTTTCATAATGAGTTGACCCCCCACACCAGCAAATACATAAAAATCACACAAATCATGTGCAGTCAAACGCACAGTGTCGCAGTCAAAAGCTACAGCACCGATTGAATATCGTAATATCAAGATGGCAGGAACATGTTGAGAAAATAATAATAAAAAATGACGAGAACATTTTTTTTTGTTTTTTTTTTGGTCACTCTTGAACTTTTTTTCCCCCAATGAGTATTAATAATAAACACAGAAGAATACAGTAAATCAAACCAGGCTCTGCACTGCACTGCACTGAACGTTATACACGCAGGAATGTGATGAGAGGAATGTTATTGAAGCCAGAAACCATCCGTTCAAAGAAATGGCGTGGGAGAGGTGTACTGTAGATAAGAAGATGAAATTCTGCAGTGCAGTACATTATCCTGTGTGTGTGCAGGGGCGAGAGCGAGGGAAGAGCGCTATATACGCCGAAATGTGATACTGTTACAGTACACGCCTATGCGTTTCAACAATGTTCAAATGAGACATACAGTACATGCATGTATAAATATGCAAATTTACAACTAATGCGCGCGCACACACAGACTGTGTACTGACGTAGGTTGAACTGCTACAGTATTAAACTTTGAAGACAACAGCTCGCGAATGCCCACCTGAGTTTTTAGATGTTATTGCAGTATTGCAGACAGCGCTAATAATATGATAATAATACGAGCGCTAAAATTTCGGAACATATTCCGGAAAAAAAGAAAATATACTGCATCTGCCCGCAGTTATCAGCGTTACGTCGCTACGACAGCATTAGTATAAAGGGGGCCACAGCTGTACAACAATAGAAAAAAAGTGTGTGTGTGCTGAGCACACGCATTTTAAGTGAAACTTAAATTTCTTTTGTCACTGTTTTGTCACAGAAATTGAATTTGTGATGGTGATGTTTTTAATGAAAAATAAAAACACAATTTCAGTGCCAAAACGCAAAGAAGTTTGACTTTGAACGAGTTTAACTATTTGCACTTCTATACTTATGGTAAATCTGAATTCCTTGTGTGTGTCATTGTGTGTGTGTGCGCGTCACTCAGTGAGATTATGTGCGCGTCACTGTGTGTGCACGTGTCAGTCAGTGTGTGCGCGTGCGTCATTGTGTGTGTGAGCACGTCATTGTGTGTGCGCAAATAAGTCAGTGTGTGCGCGTTGCGTGCGACAGTCAGTGTGTGTGCGCATCAGTGCGTGTTTGTGCACGCGTCAGTCAGTGTGTGTGTGTGTGCATGCGTCATTCAGTGTGTGTGTGCACTTCAGTCATTGTGTATGCGTGTCAGTCGGGGTGTGTGCGGCAGTTGGGGTGTGTGCGCGGCAGTTGGGGTGTGTGCGTCAGTCAGTGTGCGGCTGTGTGTCAGTGTGTGTATTAGTCAGTGTGTGTATCACTGTGTGTGTGTGTCAGTGTGTGTTTGCAGGCTCTCCCAGTGCTATCTCCCTCCCCAGCTGTGCTGCAGCAGGGACCAAACATGCTGAGCGTTGTTCCCCTGCCTCCTGCGGGGATACGGCATGCTGTGCGCTCTCCCTCCAGCGGTGCTGCTGCGGAGGGGACATGGCGTGCTGAGCGCACTCTCCCACCGTCCCTCCGGCGGCGCTGCGGGGACACAGCCAGGGGGGAAGGGGCATTTGGCGCATCACTCAGATGGGGGGGGGGGTTGGCGCAACTCTCGGGGGGGGGGGTTGGACGCACTTCAACTTGGGGGGGGGGAGTGGTGGTGGGGGGGGGAGTTCATGTTCAGCACATCCCTCGGGGGGGGTGTCCAGGACCGGATCCAGCTGGGGGGACACGGCGGTGTGTGGGTCTTCTCTCCCCCCCATGCATACTGCGCTGCCTCCATCCTCAATGTGGTGTGTGTCCTCTTCGGTGACTGTCGGCGGTGCACTCATGGGGAGGTGGGGGGTTGTTCGGCAGCTCACTCGTGGAAGGGGGTGTGTGTTCGGCAGCGCACTCATGTGTGTGTGTCCAGAGCTGCCTCTCTTTTGCTAGCAGTGACGTCACTTCTGTCACCAGTGATGTCACTTCCATCACCAGTGATGTCACTTCCGTCACCATCAACTCCATTTACTGCCTGGGAATTTTGCTCATGTGGTAGGTGTGCCCAAAGAAGTTTCACTTCAAAAAAGAGAAAGTTATAGCATAGCTCTCATATCTGTTCTCAAATGTGAGCAAAAAAAGGTCAAAAATAGCAAAAATATAGCATTTCAGGTGATCCTTGTTTTCAAATAATCCTTGTTTTTTAAGACTTTATTATAAACAAAGTGTCAATGGTAGATACAGGCTTCTTTTGAAGTAGGGTGTTACTTGAATAGCTAGTCAGATAATATAGCCTATTGAAGGAAGGGACAACAGAGTTTGACAGAAATGTGATGGGATGATGGAAATGTCCTCAATAATTGAACAGCCGGACCCCACAACTGAGCTAATGTAGAAGTCACTCCCCTGGTACTAGATTAGGATATAACTTGTAACATACAGCAAAACCGACAATAGACGATATAAATCCTGATGTAAAAATACTCACACTTGGTGAAGTGGTAGCCTGTAATCAGCGTGCAATTGCTACAATTCGATTCAGTAGAGAGATATCCCGAAGGGGAGGTACTAGCAATGCACTGCTCGTTGAAGCAGGAAAATGACGATGGCTGGATAAAAAGGTAGGTAAAAAGCTGTGTACTTTATTGGGTCACCAGACTACAAAAAACTCACAAAACAAGTAATTTTCCTGGTTCAACGAGCAGTGCACTGCTAGTACCTCCCCGTCGGGATATCTCTTCACTTCAAAAAAGGCTTAGATCTACATCTAACTGGCCATATTATATAGGTGAATACTTATCTGTATATCTTCTCATAAGTGTAACACATGTTCCCCCCTCTTCCCTGGGAGATTTCACTGCTACACGGTGTGTCTCCTGCGGGGTTGTAGAGGAAAACAAGACAGGCTTCTTGGGTAGTATATGATTCGTACTCATGGTGACAGCACCTCCATCTCTTGTAGGCCCCAGGGATGTGGGGAAAATCCCTACAGGAGAATTCACTTCCCCTTCCCCTGATAGATTGTAGTCTCAGGCAGGAAGATGTATTTGAACAGGATCACTTTATTCTGATAGCACACTCAGTTTTTACAGCATACAAATCAGAGATCACTTCTTGGGGCTTCACCCTCAGGCTGTACCCTGGACCTCCACTCCAGGCCAAGGGGCCCTGAAGCAGTCCTTGCTCTTCCCTTAATCCCTGGGGGAGTAAGGGGTATAGTCTCCCATCTAATCCCCAAAGGGAGGGAACACAGATTGGCAGAGCTCTGCACAATTGTTGTGTGTAGACCAGCCTCTTTCAAGAAGGTAGAGGCATTGCTAAATTTGGGGTGTGCAGCTCCTTAAGTACAAGGGAAACAGGCACCATGTCTGAAGCCCTGATTGGCTACACACAGGCATAGTCCCACCGCCTCCCCTGTGACTCACTGAAGCTGCTTTGGATGGGGAAAACCCATGATTACTCATGGCAGGCCTGCTCTTACCAGGGATTCCTGCCAGGAAGAGCAGACTGGTAGCCAGAAACCAGTCCTGGCTACATAAGCAAGGGGTCACTTAGTTTAATTCTTTGGCCAAAGTATTTTAAGCCTACAGCCACTTAACGGTATGGCCCATCTGTAGGTCCTAACACTGCTGCACCTGCAAAAAGTCCTCATAACCTCTTAACAGACAGAACTACTTAGACAGTGACATTTGAGGGACAGCTCACTTAAGGTCCTGCCAGAACATTTTGATTCGGTTTAGGTCCGGACTTTGACTAGATTTGCTTGTATGTTTAGGATCATTGTCTTGCTGCATGACCCACTTTCACTTCAGCTTCAGCTCTAGCTCACAGATGCATGGCCTGACATTATTCTCTAGAATCTTTTTATACAATGTAGAATTCATGGTTGTGTAAATGATGGCAATCCGTCCAAGTCCTGAGGCAGCAAAGCAGCCACAGACCATCACACTTCCACCACCATGCTTGATGGTTGGGATGAGATTCTTCTGTTCGAACACAGTTTTGGTTTTCACAATACATAACATTTCTCATTGCGGCTAAAAAGTTCTACCTTTGACTCGTCTGTCCAGAGAACATTGTTCCAGAAGTGTTTTGGAACATCTATGTGCTCTGACAAACTTCAGAAGGGAAGCAATGTTCTTTTTAGAGTGCAGTGGTTTCCTCCTAGCTATCCTTACATGAACACCATTCTTGTTCAGTCTTTTTCTGAAAGTTCAGTCATGAAAACTCACATTAGCCAAGGCGAGAGTGTCCTGCAGATCCTTGGATGTTACTCTGGGGTTCTTTGTGACTTCCTAGATGATTTGCCGGTTTGTTCTTGGAGCGATTTTGGTAGGAGGATTGCTGCTGGGTAGTGTGACTGTGGTCTTGAACTTTCTCCATTTGTCTGACAGTGGATTGGTTTAGCCCCAAATACTAAGAAATGGGTTTGTAACCCTTTCTTGACTGATGAGCATCAATAGCTGCTTTTCTGAGTTCCTCAGACATTTAGTTCGATCGTGGCATGACATGTTTCCACACCCGTGTATGGTGAAGATCAAACTCACAAAGTTTCTGAGGTTTATATAGGGTGGAGACTCTAACACCTAAAGATCTACCTAATTATTTAAACACCTGAGTATAATTATCCCCTTTGATTTAGCTGATAAATCCAGGGATTCACTTACAGTTTCACATACCCTGACTCCTAATTAATATTTTTTTTTGTCAAATTCATACATAATTTTGTTTCAAAAGACATGGAATTGGTTAATATAAACCCTATTGGAAATTCCATTAGATTTAAGAAGGTTATCAAAGAGAAACTGTGAAATTTCCGTAACTATCATTACGGTTCACAAACTTTTTTCTGCAGCGGTATATATATATATTACTCCTAGTCACTTGCTGAAATACAGACTGCAGAGTTTGTGTCTATACTTAGGCTATGCGCATTTGAACAGCAAGGAGAATTTCAGAGGGAGAGGGAGAGGGTAGAGGGTGGTGGATGAGTTTCTCTACATGAGGCAAAGATAGGAAATTAGTGAGAAGGCTCCGTGGCTGCAAGGGAGAGTTTTTCCCTTTAATAGAAGCAAACTGGGGTATGGGGGATGGCTTTGTCAATTCTAAGCAAACAGCCATTTGATAGTGTGACCAAATGCTGCAGCCAGCTCCAGCACTAATGTGAACACCAAATAATGTCATACAGTACTGTATTACAGAAGAAAATAGTCATCTTGCATTTGCAATAGTCTCGCCTCGTGTGGACTTTCAATACATTGTATATATTTCTGTTATGTGTATCGTCGGTTTTTCATATTACTAATTAAAATTTATTATTTTTTGTTGTGTGTTAGATGGTCTGGTGGGACTATTATGTTGTTTGTCTCCATTAGGATTTTTGTGGAAGCAGTTATTAAACTGTTACTTTATGTATACATCTTTCCTTGTGTATCTAGAGCCGAGGTTGGCAACACTGCAGCCATTCGCCACATATGGCGAATTGGCAGGCAAAGTGTGGCAAATTTATTATTGAATCTAGTCCAGCCCCACCTTCCCCCTCCAAGAATTCTGTCTCCTGCACAGCCCAGCTGTGCTGATCCTATACGGAGAAGCACTCCGCCACCAATCTGCCTCTCTCACCTTCATGGCGCCGCATCAGGAGGGAGTGGGGGGTGGAGGGTGCTATGTAAGCGGATTGACCAGAAGGGAACCCAGGTATTACTCCAATCCACTTCAAGAAATTGCCTGCTGCTGCTCTGTTCCCCGACTGGCCAATCTTCAGACTACCAGGTGAGTGCTGCGCACTGCTCAGCTGATTTTGTATAGCGCTGTTTCCCCCTTGCTTGTGTCTCACCTCCTGGATCCACTAAAATGCCGATACCCCCTTCCCTCTCAGCTTATTCCACCTTGCATGTGTCTCACCTCCTGGCTCCACTAAAATGCAGGTACCCCCTTCCCTTTTCAGCTGATTACCCCTTGCTTGTTTCTCACCTCCTGGCTCCACTTAAATGCAGGTACCCCTCTTCCCTCTCAGCTGATTCCCCCTTGCTTGTGTCTCACCTCCTGGCTCCACTAAAATGCAGGTACCCCCCTTCCCTCTCAGCTGATTCCCCCTTGCATTTGTCTCACCTACTGGCTACTGTAAAATGCAGGTACGCCCCCTTCCCTCTCAGCTGATTCCCCCTTGCTTGTCTCACTTCCTGGCTCCACTAAAATGCCGGTACCCCTCCTGCTCAGCTGATTCCCCTTCCATTTGTCTCCCCTTCTGGCTCATCTAACTCCCCCCCCCTCCCCCATCTAACTCCCCCCCCCTTCGCTGCGTCTCGTACAGTGATTGAACATTTTCTAATTTGTTCACCTGGTTCCACCGGTCTCTTCGCTTTCTCTCCCCCCCCCTCCCCTCTGTCTCCTTCTTCCCTCCCCCCCCCTTTCCTCCCTCCTCCCTTAGATCTCTCCCCCCTCTCTCCCCCCCCCCGCCCTTCCTCGTCCTCCCCTCTCGCGCCCCACCCTTCACCTGTCATATTTTACCAATTCAATTGTTTGAGTTCCCGTTTCCATGGACTCTGTGACATTTTGGTAATGCATCATGATATGGTGAACCTTACTGTCCCTGTCAGTGGGGTGCATAATAAAAAACTATTTTAGTACAAAATTATCTGTCCCCTGTCCTTCCCCCTGTCTCTGTTCCCCTGTCCCCTGTAGCTCCCCTCTCCTCTCTGGCGCCTCGTTCCTCCTCTCTTGCCTTCTCCTCCTCCTCAGAGGGTCTCCCTCCCCCCTCTCTCTCCTCTCTCCTCCTCTCCTTCCCTCTCTCGCCTCCTCTCCCCTCCTCCCCTCTCCCCCCCTCTCTCTCTCCTCCTTTCCCCCCCCTCTTGTATAAGGGTGCTGGGAGATGGTGATGAAGTTCGGCCATATCTGTTGTTCTAGAGGCAATTTCGGCCCCCTTTTCACTTTGCAAGTTGTGCGGGCCTGTTATGCGTAATGGGAATCGTGCGCGCAAAAGTTGGGAGTACGCCGCAGTTGGGCGGTACTAGTTCTGATGGGACGAGAGAGGATAAAGAAATCCTTGCGTAGAGAACGGTGGGGGGTGGGGCGGAGTACACACACCCTGCCAGCGACCGCACACAGATGCCTGTTCCTTGCATCTGTTTGTGTTGACAATTTACATTTTTCTCTGCTTTACAAAAAAAAATGTTATTGGATAAGTGGTGTATTCGAAAACGAAGTTGACCACACAGGTGAAAAGTGCTGATGTGAGTGAAGGCAGATGAACTCATGATTCGGAAACCTATTGGTAAAAAGCAAAAAACAAGAGCAATGGAAGAGACGTGACACAAACTTCAAGAAATATGGGAGCTAAAATTTGTAGGATGCAAGTAAATGAAAAGACATTTGCTCTGTGCAAAAAAAGTTTCATGAGATAATGCATACAGATTGAAGAAGCACTTTCAAAATACAGGGTGCATTCAACAATAAATTTCCAGTTGATGCCCTAGTAGTCTCCGTGAAATTGCCGTTTGAAATCCAGTTTCAAGATCAAACGCAGCCTGAAGCAGTTTCTTTCTCGTCGAATGAGCTGGGTGTTGTACGTAGCTAGTTATAAACAGCCTGTATTTGGCTCGAAAAAAAAACCATTGCAATGCTGATGATGGTAAAAGACATTCTGGTGCGGTGATAGAAACTCTGTTGGAAAACTACGTAAAAGAGAATGATATCCTCCAAATGTGCAGAATTTGCAGTAAAGCCGCAGGATGGTTGTACGCAAGTGCTGGAATTATCTAAAACATTGAAGAGCAACTGCTCGAACATGAAAGACTGTTTGTGTTTTTCCCTGGCCGGACGAGTCAACCGATTGTGCTGACACGGCACAATTAATATTTTGGGTTCGGTTTGTGCTTTCCGATTTTACAATTCGTGAAAATCCTTGTACTTTGTGGACTGCAAGCATACTTGTGGAACTGAATACTCGCATCTTTATTTCAGCTTCAAACTTTAGCAGATCTATAAACTGGCTTCCATTACAACGGACGGTGCACCCGCAATGATAGGAAGAATTCGATTTGTTTCTCATTTGAAGATCCTTTGCGTGAGAATGTGTGTGAAAAACTCTTGCCCTCCTTCCATTGCATTCGCACAGGAAAGTTGTGTGTCTCAGTATGCTCGACTGACAACTTTGAAAACTTGATATGGACAATTGTGAAAAATCGTGAATTACTCTGAAGTGGAAGTTCCCTCATCCATCGACAGTTTTGTTTGAAGCCTTGAAAGGAATGTGGTGGTCTATGATTCGAGGATCTTACAGACTATGCAATGTGAGATGGTTGAGCAGGGAAAGTCTGGAACGGTTTACCTATTTGCTTCCTCAAATTCGAGATTTTCTTGTTGAGAAACGTCAGATAGAAAATTTCTGACATTGGCCCCTTCATGGCAGTGTTGTTACATTTTCTTGTGCGATATCATGGCTCAACTTAAATGAATTAAACGTGAAGCTGCAGGGAAAGGGCAACATATATGTGAGCTGGCACAGCTATTCAAGAATTCAAGTCAAACTGAAACCTCATTCTGGTACAAACTCAAGGACGATTTGACCCTTTTGCACCCTGACTAGGATTTCTAGAAAATAGGGAGTGTTGTCTACTCGACATGAAGCGCAACTCTACGTAAACTGGTTTAAAAACCTGTCCCAGAAATTTTGAATCACGTTTTTTTCTGATTTCAATACTTCAAATTGGCATTTAAATTCTTGCGTGATCCATTCCACTTGATATTACAAATAATCAAGCAAAGAAATTCCACCCTTCTGTTCTTTGGACAAGCGCGGACTGGGTGATTTGCTTTCTCTTCACAGTCTTGAACACTTAAAAGTACTTGAATTCTCATCACAGATATGTGAAATCTATTCTGACTGCAACCATCTCCCACTTTGAAATCAGCAATTTCAAAATTTGTCATTGTTTGGATCAACGAGGGTGTGTGAAATCGACTTTCTCTAATGGGATTCATCAAGTCAAACCACAGATCTCGATTGTGATGTCAATTTGGGGCTGAACTAGATGTTGCAGTGATTCAGATATTCAGCACAAGTTTATGCAACTTGTCGAAATAAGGATTGCCAAATTCGCTTAAATTATCTACATTTTAATTTGAAACCATTTTCACGTTTGTGTCTGCCGCGTTGTAACTGAGTAGTCAAGTGTTCAGGTTTTGAATACACTAGTTCAAACAGTGTGTGTGTTTGAAATTTTGCATGTGCAACAAAATACTCTTTTTACATGGGGTGGCTATTTCACTTCAAATTCGCCACACCTGTGGCTACAATAAAAAATAGGTTGCCCACCCCTGATCTAGAGTGCAACCTGCAACTTAAGGACTTGTATGACCCCTTGTGGTCATTTGTGTTGCTTTGCATTTGCAAGAGTTTGCAGTGTTAAAGTATAATAATGTACAGTATATCTCTATTTGCCCACTACATCTTAATATGGTATAAAAAGTGTCTATAATGTCAAATATCTGTGTATATTCTATATGTATACAGTATATCGCAACAGTATTAAAAGGGTTATAAATATAACATTTCGACTTCTCATACATCTTCATTCTGATGATTGACATTTTGAATTCTGTAAAATAATGTGAATAATTTACTACTGTATAGTATTAATACATATTAATGCTACAGTACAGGTCTGCATATATACGATATTTAATGTGTGCATGTTTAATGTACCACTACATTTGTACAGAGTAATGTGGTCTTTGGAATGCATACTAGGGTCATTTGGGTATGCCAGTTCAACTGTAGAGTTGTAACGTATTGTATGTATTACAACTTGAGCACATGTTATATTATCTTGATTAGCACACTTAAAATTGGGGTGTCAGTGACCCACTGTCCGACTCAGGGGGTGTGCTGTATGTAGATGCTTGAGTCGATCAGGTAGTTGGGATTTAGATCATCCTCGGTTTGTCAGCGTTGGTTTATGTACTTTACTTGTATGTATTGTGGGCACAGAGGTGGAGCAGGGTTGGATGACAGTTAAGGAGGTCTATAATAACTCTAGTTGTTCGAAAAAAAAAAAAAAACGGCCCAATATATTTTCTTCATCTCAAAATTTGCCAGACGAAATTCCCATCCACGATGTCGCAGTGCTCACAGCAACACCTCTTTCCGGGACCTGAAGGTAATCCAATACAGCATCCTTCAGCCTGAGTTGTGTGATGAATTCCTCCCCCCTTCTCTTGTTGGTGTTTTTTTTTTGTAGTGTTCAGACTTATCAAGGTTCCTCATAGATCTCAGACATAGTTCTCTTTTTTAAATAATCTGTCCCGATGGATGTCACACTATATCTAATAGGGCTAACTACAAACCAGTCTTGTGTTGCAAGAAGTTGTACGCCATTCCCATGCCATGACAGTACAATTTATTACATCCTGTGATTCTAATGCATAGTGAATTTTTTTAATATGTGAAACTGCTACTGCAACAGTAGATATGTATCATAGTGTACAAGGTCTTAAGACACAGACACATCTTTACTTTATCTTCTCCTCCAACAAACTGTCCACAGCATTGTACCTTCGGATTCCCATAGGCCCAGAATTCCAGTGCGCCCACAGGCCGGACATCGCACATAATATCCTCCTGACCACAACACAAAGTTTCAGTAGTCAGTAGTGTCTCCGCGGCACGTGCGGTAGTGCACGGCGACGCCCGCGGGATTGAACACTTTTTGGGGCCAATGACACAAATGATGGTCTATCTGTATACAACAAAAGGCAAAAAAATAATATGTGACTCAATCTGACAAATTATATGGTATACTATCTATTCTTTTTCTCAAAGTAAGTTCATTTAGTTAAAAAATGCTTCTTTGGCCAAAGCATTATAAGCCTGCCACATGTCACAATAAACCCCTTTCTGCGATCCTACTACCTTTAAAACATTCTCTTCATCTCTCTAATGGAGGAAGAATGGCTCAATGGACTGGTCTTCACAAGTGTAACACGGACTGCTAGGGTAAAGTGGGCTGGGTGATCGTATAAAATCTAGGTAAAGGCTCAAAAACCTCCAGCATTGTACCAATGACATTTAATAAATCACACACGTGTCAGCAAGCTCAAAACGCAAACCCCCTTATACTAATATAAATATATTTGTTGTAAAATAGAAAATCTACAGGGTTTAAAAAATAATACAAGATCCCACACCTCATAGGGGGCACCCTTGCACACACACTTGCCTTCTAACCTATATCCGCAGAATATAGAATCAAGAGGTGGCCACTGATGTACAAAATTGACTCATGTCGCACATTCACCAGAAATCTCCAGCTTGTGCCCGTCACAAAGCCTTACAAAACCCTACATGACTCGTCAATCACATAATTCACCTACATCCCTTCTGGAAAGGAGAAGGTTGTGAATAGCCAAATTATCCTGGCTCGTTTTTGGATATCCTCAATCTTCGACATGTGAAAATTTGGATGGCCGCCTTTCCTTCAACTCAACCTACCTCCTTCCTCCGCATTTGACCTCCTCACATCCAGTGCATCCAAGCACCTTACGTCTAGAATTGACCTGTCTGCACTATATCCAAGTTAAAGGATACCTACTAATGGGGAGATTAATCACTAAGTCTCAAGACATACTGCCTATCGTCTCGCTGTCTTAATATGATAGTCCGAAAAAAAATAAGGAAAATACCTTATTGATGTATCTTTAATAATCTGGAGGATATTTCAGTATGCATTAACATAACAATACACGCATTGTTCTGTTTATAGGGGGGTTAGTGTCCTGTCCTCCCATTCTCCTCCCCGCAAACCCATTTCAATAAGGTGTTGTAAGTAACCCTTTTCATTCAGGCCTTTGGATAGAGAGTTTTTAGTTTATAAATCCACTCTGCTTCACATTTAAGCAGCCGTTATCGATATTGCCACCTCGTATATTGGTTTTGAGGTGTTCTAAGCCAATGAATGAAAGGCATTCACATCCCATTTAGGAATGGTTCCATGACGGGCCGTGAGTGTCAATTTCAATTGAATAACTGCGTTTCACAGGCTCAAGAACCCTCCGTCTGAAACTCTCTGATGGTTTTTTTCTTTTTTCCACGTATCTTTGTCCGCATGTACATGTTATAAATAAACCCCATGTTATGTTTTTGCAGTTTATTAATATTGTCTGATATCATTATCTTGTCTTGTCACTATTTGAATGATTTGACTGTTTTTAATCTCTTGACAGGCTTTGCATCTTTGCATTGGAAGGTGCCCTTTATAGGATTGTAACCACGTTGGTTTGCTTGCCGTTGGAGGCTGTGTACTATGCCAATAAGAGGTTATCTGACGTCTGCTCTGGTAATGCTACGGTTGTAATCCTTCAAAACCTTGGTATAGCCTCATCTGATTTGCAGAATTGTTCCAGTGTTTTAGAAATATATTGTTAATTTCCTTCCACCTTATACTTATAGGTTCCTATAACACATGTAACCACCTCTTTCTTCTAGGATGTCTAGTTGTTGTTGAAGAGGATTGTCTCTGTCCCTCTCCTAGTGCCCGTTTGTAGGCATGTTTCAAGGGTTCCTAGGGGTTCCATGATCTCAAAATCATCCCGCAGTCCTTTGCCTGAATCTGATATTCCTGTAATGTTGAACAATTTCGTCTAAGGCGTAGGTACTGTCCAATTGGGATACCCTTAATTAGTGACGGTGGGTGTAGGCTGGAAGCATCCAATAGACTGTTGGTGGCAGTTTGTTTACGGAAAACCGTAGTCTGTATATCACCATGTTCATTCTTGGAAATCTGTAAATCAAGGAAGGAAATAGCACTGGTACTGTAAGCAGATGTTAGTTTGAGATTTAATTGATTGTGGTTAAGTTTGGCCACAAATTCGATAAGCAAAGATTGAGGCCCGTTCCATATTAACAAGATGTCATCTATGAATCTAAGCCATATTTCGATGTGACTAGTGTATTCAATAAGTTCATCTGTGAATACAATTTGATCTTCCCACCAGCCCAGGTACAAGTTGGCATAAGTGGGAGCACATGATGTGCCCATTGCTGTACCCTGGGTCTGGTGGTAGATGCTGCCATCAAACAAAAAATAATTATGCAAAGAACATATTCGGTCCATCATAAAAGTATTATGATCCATAAAGCTTGGTCCCCTGTTAGAAAGAAAATGTCTGCATGCATTGAGGCCACTAGCATGGATGATACTAGAATAAAAGGATTCGACGTCAAGAGTCACCAATAAGGTGTCTGCATACGTATGAATACCATTTAGTCTTAATAATGTATCTTTAGTGTCTTTGATATGGGACGAGAGAGTTGTGACAAATGGACGCAGAATTTGGTCAAGATAAATGCTGATGTTCTCAGTCAGATTATTGTTTCCCGAAACTATCGGTCTGCCTGGCGGTCTCTTTTGATCCTTATGTATTTTGGGTAAAATATAGAAGGTCGCCATTGTCGGTGTTTTGGGAAGCAGAAAGTCAAGTTCCTTTTGATCAATAAGTTTTTTCTGAAATGCATTTTTCAAAATTGTGTTGAGTTCTTTGGTAAATTTTACTGTGGGATCTCGATCTAATATTTGATAGCTGTTTATATCTTTGAGAATGTGTTTGCATTCCTTGACATATTGTTCTGTGTCCATGATGATAATATTTCCGCCCTTATCAGAAGGTTTAATTACGATTTCCTTCTGTGACATAAGATCTTTTAATGCAGTATTTTCCTCTCTTGTGATGTTATTTTTCATATGTATTCTAGTTTTCATATTTTCCAAGTCTTTGGTGACTAAATCCGTAAAGACCTCTATCTGTGGGCAAATAGACATGAGGGGTGTGAATCTACTTTTAGGTCTCAAATTAGTGAATGGACCCTCCTGGACAGTTCTACTAGATTCATTATCTTCAAGTAAAGAAACAAGCTCTTGTAGGTGTGTTTGATCTGTAGAGGTGAGGCCTGTGTTTTCAATGTCGTGTTTAGCTCTTTTAGAGTGAAATTTATGGAGAAGTAATTTCCGAGAAAATAGATTGAGGTCCTTAATCCAACCAAATAGATTAAAATCCTTGGTAGGTGAAAAGGATAACCCCTTTTCCAATAAGGATATATGGTCAGTAGTTAATGATATTTTGGATAGATGAAATACTCTCAATCTATTTATCGGTGCTTCATCTTCATTTATTTCCTGCGATTGCCTCGACCTGATTTTTCCTTTTGCTTTTTTCCCTCCTCGCCTCGTTGGTCTTTGGTGGGTGGGTATTCTAAAAAAGTGGCTTTTTCCACGTTAGTATTGATTATACTAGTAGAAGATTGAGGACCTAGTAATCTAGATTCAGCATTAGTCCCTGTCTCTGTTTCAGAAGTTTCTGCTTCAGAAGATGAGTAATTTATTGTGTTTTGTCTTCTCTTTTTGGATGTTTTATAACTATAAACTTGATGCAAACTATAATCAAGACTATCTCGCTGAAATTTTCTGTGTTATCTATCCTTAATTTCACTTCTAAACTTAGCAATTTCCATTTCAAGTTTGGTTTCCATTTCATCAAACTCACTGTTTGTTCTGAAGTCTTCCAATTTTGTTAATTGTGCATCTAGCTCCTTTTGAATAGATAATAATCTCGTTTGTTGAGTTTCAGCCAACAATTTAATTAGGGCCAAGGAGCAAGTAGATAAAATAGTTTCCCATTTCTCTGTGAATTACATCTTTTAATAATACATCTTTAAATTACGTGCCAAGACAACACATTGTAAGTATACTTTTTGTCTTGCGCATTTTAATAAATAGTATCAACGGGAACATGCTATGTTTATTTTATTCATTCATGGGTACACATCTGTTGGAGACTGTGTGGGATTTGAGGATCCAGCCAACTGATTGAACCAAAGACTTAACTCATTGCCTGTGATTCATTTATATGCTGTAAGTAGGCATTTGAAACGTGCAGCGATTTACGCCATAGAAGTTACTGCGCAATGCTCTGTTCTCTTTATCGTACCCGCAGAATTACCAGATATTGAAGTAACCGTTTGGGATTCACGCCCATCATTTGGGACTGGTATTATTGACACTTGTGCCAAGGATTTTGTTCTTTTTTCTGTTACATATTTGTACAAGTCATTGAGTAGACTTGGTTTATTGTCCTTTCGGATACCATTCTGATAGAGGATTTACACATCACTTTAGGAATTGTTTAGTAGCCACTATTGTCGGGCAGATTGCCTAGTGATTGTGGCATTTATATAATTATATTATAACAGTCACTTTAGTTGTTTTGTGCACTGTTCTATCTTCACTATTTTAGGTACTGGCACTTCACAGGTTAATTTTAGGTAGAGCACTTTGTTGTATGCTATTGTTAGTAGTGTTGTTAAGTTGGTTCCTAATTTTGTCTTTCACAGTGAAACGATTCAGCTGATGGAAACCTGTAAATTTCAGGCAATCCCATCATTTTCAACAATCCTTGTGGATTGGATAATGGGTTAATGAGCCTGGCTCCATCTTGGGAGCTTGGCTCAATGGGGATATCCTCCATCCCATGAACAGGGAACATTGGAATGAACCCACCATCCTACCTAACTCGACCTCCTTTTTCATCTTGACCCTCGCCACATTCCAGTGTATCTCCACTGACTTAAGTTTCCACCCACATGGTGGAACTGTCCAGCACACTGCTTTATGCCCATGGCAGACTGCCCTGAGTGCTGAAGGCTTCCAGCCCCTCCCTGAAAGGGAGATGTTCTCTGATGTTCTCTCATCATCAGTGACATCCACAGGTCCATGTCCTTCATATCCCAGCACCACTGCTTGTTGAACAGAATCCTCTGGCAAAATTCCCAATCAAACTCCCATGAAGCAGAGCCCCCATAAAGCTTACAAGCCCTTCAAATTGTATCTACATACTTAAAAGCACCAAACACATTTCTGATGCCTTCCCAAAATCAAACTAGCTAAGATGGTGAATGCCTGCAACCAATTCCCAAAATACTTAGGAGCCTGCCTTCTCTACTCTGATCTCATCCTTCTTTTTAGCATTGAAGATTCCTTAAAATTGGGGAGAAAAGCAAAATCTTCACACACTCCCGTTTTCACACTTTATCCTTCACCTCATGTGATAAATTCATCCGCAATGTATTTATAGATACTAGGAAACAGCGTTCCTAGAGCACCGTGCTCAGCTGTAGGAAATCACTAGATGCCAATCTAGTATGAAACCTCTGAATGAGGAAGACAGGGAAACACCACTCTCTGCAAACACATGTGTAGTCTGTGTCTCATAGCATATCTCCTAATGTATGGGGAACCTGTGCTGTATGGTGAGTGTCAGTAACAAATCTCTGACCTTCCAATGACACAATAAATAACGTCCCCCTGGAGAAAAGACACCAATAAGGTATAACACCCAGCCCCTAGTGAACGGACTGGGGTACTCACAGTTGAGAGTTATCCTGTTTGGGTGAATCCCACAGCGTGCGTCACGTAGAGATGAACAGCAGAAGTATCCTCACGGGAAAAACGGAGCACAGCATGTGAAAAATGAGGGGGCTAGATAATTACTATTCATCACTTTTAACCTCCCCTTCCTTGCCTTTCTCCCCTGCTGCCCGGTCTCCAGCATCTTTAGTAGTGTCGCCTGTGCCCAGTTCTCCTCACCTCTTGCTGCCCCAGTTGGCCCACATCTGATGAAGAAACTACCATTGCATCCACCCAAAATAGACCACCCCATTTGGCCCATGCCACCCTCAACCTAGAGCTTTTAACCGCCACAGCCCTCCCCCACCGAAGCACCTTCGTGCCTCAATACTCACCACATGCCAAGAACACTCACTTGTCAATGCTGACACCTTGACCCCAATTGGCTATCAACTCCATCAATGCCTGCATGACTTACTCACTATTGACTGATCTAGCCACACTAACTGGTCTCGCAAGCCCCACCACTGGGCCATGATCCCCCAGCCCTCCGGCAGCTTCCTTGGCGTCACCTCACATCCATAAATCCTTTGCTCCTTCTACTGCTGAGCTGGTCCTGGCACAGTGACCTTACCACCCTTTCCCCCCTCATACTGAAAGAAATGTCCTTTCTGCTTGTACCCGCGCCATGTGCACACTGCTAACCTCATCCCCAGAAACAGAACATAGAAACCCCTATCTGGATCTACTCCTCCCAAACAGGGGCTGCCTCTCTCCCTGCCACCTGTAAGCCTCTGCTCTCCTCCTTACATCTACCATCTCCCAAATGTCTGCCTGCCTTATTAAGGCCAACATGGGGTGCTTTCTTGCACTCCCACCTCCAGCCGGCTCCTTCCTATCAAACACTGATCTCTGTCCATCCAATGGGCTAAGCCTTTCCAGGGAATTGGACCACTTCTCTCCCATTGACCCTCCTCCATTCCCACAAACAAAGACCGGTGCTCAACATCACAGCCACCACCTGTTGCTGACTGCATGCTAACACCTCCACTACTCGCATGCCCAATACTCCCTCTGCATGAACCTGTGATCCTCCCCCTCTTCTTGGCACTGCAGCAAGGGACCTCCTGAACCTGCTCTCTCTCTCCCTCTAGGCCTACCTCCGTGGCTGCTGCCCAATGACTGAGGATCATCTCCAGCAGCCATGCTGCACCTCTTCTTTCCATTTTTCTCTCAGGTTAGTCATCCAAGCTTCATCCACTATTGCCTCTTCCAACAGAGCCCCCAACTGACCTGTGCTCCTCCTCCCATGGGCCATGATCAAGGAACCCCAACGGTACTGGAGCTTTTTCCTCTGGACTGATCCTGAAATTGAGAACTTGTCATCTATTCCCAAACTAGCAACAATTAGGTCCATCCCCTCAGACTCAACACGGCCGGCAGTTATGTTGCCCTTCACTGACAAGTTCAGTGTCTGACTTTATAGGGCTTGAGTCAGTGTGTTTGGGATCTTTGATGATGATGCACATGCAATTATCATATGCTCTCCTAAATTTCAGACACCCCGTAAACATGCACATTAACAATTAAGCATGTGGTCATCATTTTCAACCACATGCTAATGACTTCAGATAAAGTTATACAAACTTAAATAAAGTAGACACAGGGTTAATATTTTCACACCATCTCTATTGATTCATCACCTAACGTAACCAACTGTTCCTCTAACTCCTAGGGTCTTAAAGAATAGCTATGATTATTGGAAGATGGGTTGTTGTGTCTACTTCTTGGGGCCACATCAATAGAAGAAAGACATCAACAAAATAAAAGTAATACATAGACAATATCTGATCCTTCATAAATTGTATTATTATGTACAGAGCTTGTACAACTTCTCAAGTCTCTTCAGTATAACCAGAAATGAATTTAGCAGGGGAAAGGTTAAAATATATGCAAGATGGAGATGCCAAACTGCAGTAAAGTTCTGTAAGGCTACTGACTGGATTGGGAGTTTATGTTTTCCTCCCAGGATTACTTTCAAACATCCTGATGAAGTCTCCATGGAATTCTGTACTTTGAGTATCACAAGGGCTGTTCTCTCTACTGCATAAAGAGTATAAAAACCTCTAGCAATCTGGGTGTTGTTAACATTACAGTCTGCCAGTGACAGACACTCTGCCCGGCATTAGAAGATGCTCCTATATTATAGGATTAACAGAAAGAAAAGATTATTATTTCAAAGTCTTATTTATTTGATACATACATCTCACTGTGGACGTTTACAATTGAAGGCTATTCTCAGTCTCTGAAAAAGCCGAGCCTGACTGAATCTAATCATTTTTGTAGACACTATATGAGGGTAAGTGTAGGATAATGAGGTAAGTCAAATTAATCAGTTTTGCAGTAGGGGTGGGGTTTTAATAAGTAGAATTGTAAGAATATAGCCAGAGTAAAGAATTGCTGTGGTAATATTACATTAGGGTCTTTAGTCCTCTATGTTCCTCAGGCTGCAAAAAAACATAGATTATAAGCTATACAATGCAGGGACTGTATCTGCAAAAATGTCTCTGTAAAGATCTACGTTAAACTAGCAGCGCTATACAAGAACAAACAATTATTATATTTTTATTAATTATATACTAAAGCAAATAAATATTCCCTTTAATTTCCCTGTATCATTATTTCCTCACAGTTTTGTAAAAAAAAAAAATTACTTAATCAGTTATTGGTATATTATACAGAACCTTAGCAAGCTCAAAACCCTGACCCACAATATTTTATATGTAATGTAAATATTTATTTGTGACAATCGGAGTGCCACATTGAAAGTTACTTCAAGTATACTACAATAAATGGAGAAGCCTCAATGCGCATCCAATATGACCAATTATTTCCTTGATGACTTATGTTTTTTCTATATATTTTCTTCTTATAAATATTGGTCGATTGGTTCAATCCTTTGGCCAAAACATTTGAAGCCTCCGACCATGTCAAGATAGACCCCATTAACAACTTGTGTAGGCATTACACATTTTATACTGTCTATCTTCCACTGCAAAGTGAAAAGAGAAAACAAAAATATAGCCAATTATGTTGGATGCAGTAGAAGAAATACAAGAGACACTATATAAAATCGATTGTGTAGGGCGTGCATATGGGATCTACTTTGAGTTGTTTCAGGCTTGTTTTGGCCAAGTTTTGCATATGAGAAGAAAATATATATATATAAAAAAGTGGCTCTGTTTGTCAAAACACTGACTGGCACTGAGTTGGGGCTGGGAGTATGTCCTCAAAATGTCTCTGTAAATCGCTATGTAAAACTAGCAGCGCTATACAAGAACAAACTATTATTATTATTATATGTCGCATTTGGGAAACGCTGGGATTTTTAATATGATGTGTTATCTGGAGGAACAAATTTCTCAAAATGCAGGTCTCCTCTAGGACAGAGGTACAAAGTTGAGCTCTACTCACAAATTCACAATGCAATTCTTCATTTATTGCAACATCCAAGAACAGAGGAGGAACAACGTTTCAGGTCCCTTATGGACCTTTCCTCTGTTCTTGGCTGTTACAATAAATGAAGAATTGCATTGTGAATTTTTGAGTAGAGCTCAACTTTGTACCTCTGTCCTAGAGGAGACCTGTATTTTGAGGAATTTGTTTGTCTATGTTGCGTTGGCTGCACAAGCATTATTCTCCTTGCCTGAAACTGTTTCCCTGCACTGTGTAACTCTGTTTTCTGGAGGAGCAATGAAGACTTCTCCACCTGTAGTCATGATTCCACGCTATTCACATTTTCCAAATTGAAGCTGTTTTTCAAGAGTTTTGAAAGCCTATAGACATGTAGCTTTGCATTCTATATATTGAGGGTAAAGTATTTCCACAGGAATGGGGCATTGAGGGGAATTTTTTTTAAGTGAAAGAGAGCAGTAGAGACAAAAGGAGGTAAAAGGAGACAGTCGGGAGCAGAGTACAAAGGGGAAGCAAGATTGAGATAAAGAGAGAGACATTGGAATGGTTTATTTTTAAACCTTTAACTACCTCTCATCTTAGCATATCACAAGTATCGAAGAAGTAATTTGTGTTTACTCTGTCATTAGGTGATGCTTGGGAAGAATCAAACCATAGTCACGGAATTCCTGCTTCTTGGATTCCAGAATCTTCACAGCTTCAAGATTTTTGACCCTCACCACATCCCAGTGCATCTCCATTGACTTAAGATCACATGAAGAATCTGCCCAGCACACTGCTTTATGCCCGTGGCAGACTGCCCTGAGTGCTGATGGATTCCAGCCCCTCCCTGAAAGGGAGATGTCCTCAGCAGTATCATCAGTGACATCCACAGGTTCATGTCCTTCATATCCCAGCTCTACTGCTTGTTGAACAACATCCTCTGTCAAAATTCCAAATCACACTCCCATGAAGCAGAGCCCCTATAAAGCTTACAAGCCCTCCAAATTGTATCACCATACTTAAAAAGCACCAAATACTTTTCTGACGCCTTATCCAAAATCAAACTAGCTAAGATGGTGAACGCCTGCAACCAATCCCCAAAATAATTAGGAGCCTGCCTTCTCTACCCCTCTGACTTCTTATCCTTCTTTTTAGCCTGGGAGGTTCCTTAAAACTGTCGAGAAAATCAAAATGTCCACACACACCCATTTTCACACTTTATCCTTCACCTCTTGAGACAAATTCATCCCCAATGTGCTTGTGACACAAAAATTTGCAGCCTCAATTATTGCTATTACATCCCCCCTGCTGCCCTCTCTTCAGCATCTTTTAGCAATGTCGCCTGTGCCCAGCTTTCCTAACCGCTTGCTACCCCAGTTGGCCACTTTCATAGCTGATGAAGAAACCACCATTACGTGCTTTGCAATACCTGTCCCCCCAAAATAGACCACCCCATCCGGCCATGACACCTGCAACCTAGAGCTTTCAACCACCGCAACCCTACCCCACGAGGTACCGTCATACCTCAATACTCGCTGCATGCCCATGAACACCCACTTGTCAACGGAACCACAATTGGCTATCAACTCCATCAACGCCTACATGAATAACTCACTATCGACTGATCTAGCCATATTCACTAATCTCGCAAACCCACCACTGGGCCCTGATCACTCAGCCCTCCGGCAGCTTCCTTGGCTCCACCTCACATCCATAAATTATTTGCTCCTTCTGCTCCTCCAGCTCCTTCTAATCCACTGCTCTTGGCACAGTGACCTTACCACCCCTTCCCCCCTCATGCTGAGGAGTCCTGAAAGAAATATCTTTCCTCCTTGAACCCCCACAATGTTAACACTGCTAACCTCATCCCCAGAAACAGAACCTAGAAACTAATTTCTGGATCTACTCCTCCCAAACAGGGGCTGCTCTCTCCCTGCCTCCTGCCAGCCTATGGTATCCTCCTAATATCCCCCATCTCCCTAATGTCTGCTTGCCTCATTAAGGATGACATGGGGTCCTTGGCTGCAGTCCCCCCTCGAGCCCGCTCCTTCCTGTTAAACACTGCCCTATGCCCATCCAATGGGCTAAGCCTCTCCTGAGGATTGGACCACCTACCTCCCTTTGCCCCTTCTCCATTCCCACCCACAAAGGATGATGCTCACCATCACAGCCACCACATGTTACTGCACTACTTGCATGCCCCATACTTCCTCTGGATGAACCTGGGATCCTCCCTCTCTTCCTGGCACAGCAGCAAGGGACCTCCTGAATCTGCTCTCTCCCTCTCTCTCGGCCTACCTCCGCAGCTTCTGCCAAATGACAGAGGATCCTCTCCAGCAACCATGCTGCACCTCTTCTTTCCATTTTTCTCTCAGGTTGGTCAGCCAGGCTTTCTCCAGAGCCCCCAACTGACCTGTGCTCCTCCTCCTATGGGCCATGATCCATGAATCCCAACGATAATGGAGCTTCTTCTTCTGGACTGATCCTGAAATGGAGAAGTAGGATCAGGCTGCACACCTCACTAATATAATTTTCTACCCCTCACCAACCCTTGTACTCTTTTCCCAAACTGACAACAATTAGGTCCATCCATCCCCTCAGCCCCATCATGGCCGGCAGTTATGTTACCCTTCACTGACAAATTCAGGGCCTGACTTTATAGGGCTTGAGTAAGTGTGTTTTGGATGCCTGATGACGAGGCACATGTAATTATCATATGCTCTCCTAAATTTCAGACACCCTGTAAACATGCACATTAACAATTATATATGTGGACCAGCGTGCTTAGGGTTAACATTTGCTTGTTCTTTGTGGAACGTCAACCCCACCCTCTGGAATGTTAATGAGCCAAGATGACACAAAGAACTTTGTGTTCACAGCTGCATTGAATCTCACCCCAGTGTATATCTGCGTTGCCCCAAAGGCAGACAGCCTTTGCGCAGCCAAAGGGCAAAAAAAGGATGTGAGCCTTTTGCTGCCGTTCGCTGATGTTTGATGTTAAGGCTGCTATATTTCAATCTGAAACTTACAAACCCTTTATCCTTATGTACCCAATTTTCCAACTCTATCTGTCCATGAAATGTCTGTGAATTGACTGTATAACCCTATTCTTTTAATGTAACCATGATTTGTTATACTGTAACTCTGTGCCCAGGACATACTGTACTTGAAAACGAGAGGTAACTCTCAATGTATTACTTCCTGGTAACACATTTTATAAAAAAATGTGGTCATCATTTTCAACCATATGCTAATGACTTCAGATAAAGTTATACATTCTTAAATAAAGTAGACACAGGGTTAATATTTTCCCATCATCGCTGTTGATTCATCACCTAACCAACTCTTCCTCTAGCTCCTAGGGTCTTAAAGCATAGCACAACTATTGGAAGCTGGGTTCTTGTGTCAGCTTCTTGAGGCCACATCAGTAGAAGAAAGACATCAACAAAATAAAAGTAATACAAAGAAAATATCTGATCCTTCATAAATTGTATTATTATGTATAGAGCTTTTACAGCTTTTCAGGTCTCTTCAGTATAAACTGAAATTAATTTAGCAGGGGAAAGGTTACAACATCTGCAAGATGGAGATGCCAAACTGCAGCAAAGTTCTGTAAGGCTACTGACTGGGTGGGGAGTTGATGTTCTCCTCCCGGAATTACTTTCAAACCTCCTGATGAAGTCTCCATGGAATTCTGTACTTTGAGTATCACAAGGGCTGTTCTCTCTACTGCATAAAGAGTATAAAAACCTCTAGCAATCTGGGTGTTGTTAACATTACAGTCTGCCAGTGACAGACACCCTGCCTGGCATTAGAAGATGCTACCATATTATAGGATTAACAGAAAGAACAGATAATTATTTCAAAATGTTATTTATTTGACACATACATCTCACTGTGGACATTTACAATGAAGGCTAATCTGATTCTCTGAATAAGCCGAGCCTAATACTGACTCTAATCATTGTTGTAGACACTATATATGAGGGTAAGTGTGAGATACTGAGGTAAGTCAAATTAATCTGTTTTGCTGTAGGGGTGGGATTTTAATAAGTAGAATTGTAAGTATATAGCCAGAGTAAAAAATTGCGGTGTTAATATTTCATCAGGGTCTATATTCCTCTATGTTCCTCAGGCTGTAAAAAACATAGATTGTAAGCTCTATGGGGCAGGGACTGTGTCTGGAAAAATGTCTCTGTAAAGTGCTACGTTAAACTGGCAGTGATATACAAGAACAAACCATTATTATATTATTATTAATTAAGTACTAACGCAGATAAAAATTCCCTTTAATTTCCCTGTATCATTGTTTTCTCACAGTTTTGTAAAAAAAAACTTAATCAGTTATTGGTATATTATACAGATCCTTAGCAAGCTCAAAACCCTGACCCACAATATTTTATATGTAATGTATATACTGTATTTATTTATACATATTGGTCGATTGGTTCAATCCTCTGGCCAAAACATTTGAAGCCTGCGACCATGTCATGGTAGACCTCATTAGCAGGTTGCGTAGGCAGCACACATTTTATACTGTCTTTCTTCCACTGCAAAGAGAAAAGAGGAAATAAAACAAAAATATAGCCAATTACTGTATGTGGGATGCAGTAGGAGAAATACAAGAGACACTATATAAAATTGGTAGAGTAGGACCTGCTTAGGGGATCTACAGCAGAGACTGCGACTATTCTAACACAAACCAGTGGCAATCGCCAAAAAGACCCAGGTACACCCAGGTACTGTACATGCTGGATACATGCCTTAAATTTGCCTTAAACTAGACCTAGCATTTCTGCATTGATTAATGGCCCATCAGATTAACAGCGGGGGTCCCTGGCAGTCCCATTCAAACTCAATGGGACTGCCAGGGACCTCTGCTGTGTTAATCCTATGGGTCATTAGTCAATGCAGAAATGCCTTAAACTTGCCTTAAACTAGCCAGGTTACAACCAGCACATACCCAGAATGTAACCGGGCTAGTTTAAGGCAAGCTTTAGAATAGTCGTGGTCTCGTCTGTACTTTGACATAGTTGCAGGCTTAAAATTTTTTGGCCAAGTTTTGCATCTGAGAAGAAAAAATATAGAAAAAACATAAGTGTCGCTGTAAGTAAAGACACTGACTGGCACTGAGTTTGGAGCAGGGGAAACTGGGTCAATTCCCGGTGTCAACTCATTGTTACCTTGGGCAAGTCACCTTATCTCTCTGTGCCTCAGGCACTAAAAAACACAGAGATTGTCATCTCCTTGGGGCAGGGACTGTGTCTTCAAAATGTCTCTGTAAATCGCTATGTAAAACTAGCAGCGTTATACAAGAACAAATTATTATTATTATTATTATACAGTAATGAACTAAATAATTTGTCATATTGAATGTTCATTGAGGCTTCATTGTTAATTGATATGTCCCCTTTTTGAAATGCTGGGATTTTTATGAGTTTTAATGGGATATGATGTTATATCTGGATGAACCAATTCCTCAAAGGGCAGGTCTCCTTTAGGACAGAGATACAAAGCTGAGCTCTACTCACAAGTTCACAATGCAATTCTTCATTTATTGTAACAGCCAAGAACAGAGGAGAAACAATGTTTCATGTCCCATATGGACCTTTCCTCTGTTCATGGCAGTTACAATAAATGGAGAATTGCATTGTGAACTTGTGAGTGGAGCTTTACCTTGTACCTCTGTCCTAGAGGAGACCTGCATTTTGAGGAATTTGTTTGTCAATGTTGTGTTGGCTACACAAGCATTATTCCCCTTGCCTGAAACTGTTTCCCCGTACTATGTAACTCTGTTTTCTGGAGGAGCAATGAAGACTTCTACATCTGTAGTCATGATTCCAGGCTATTCATATTTTCCAACTTGAAACTGTTTTTCAAGAGTTTTGAAAGCCTACCGACATGTAGCTTTGCATTCTATATATTGAGTGTAAAGTTGTTCCACAGGTATGGGGCAGTTAGGGGAATTTTTAGAAGTGAAAGAGAGCAGTAGAGACAAAAGGAGGGAAAAGGAGACAGTCGGGAGCAGTGTGCAGGGGGTAAGAAAGATTGAGGTAAAGAGAAGGACATTGGAATGGTTTCTTTTCAACCTTTAACTACTGTAACTCTCATCTTAGCATATCACAAGTATCGAAGATGTAATTTGTGATTACTCTGTCATTAGGCGATGCTTGGGAAGAATCAAACCATAGTCACAGAATTCCTGCTTCTTGGATTCCAGAACCTTTCCAGCTTCAAGATTATACTCTTCACTGTGTTCCTCATGACTTACATTATGACCTTAAGTAGTAATTTCTTGATCATAATATTGGTGTCAGTCAATCACATACTCCACTCTCCCATGTACTTCTTCCTGGCCCACTTGTCCTTATCTGATATCCTGCTCACCACGGTTATTGTCCCAAAAATGCTACACCTCATATGGGGAGAAGGTGGCACCATGTCTGTTGCTTGCTGCATTAGTCAACTTCATTTTTTTGGTTGCTCTGGGGCTACAGAGTGTTTCATTCTCACAGTGATGTCCTACGACCGATACCTGGCAATCAGTCACCCGTTGCATTACACCACCATTATGGATTTCAAGCTTTGCCTCCAGCTGGCGATCTGGTCTTGGTTCCTTGGATTTGTGTTGACTTTAATCATAATTATTCCGATCAGTCAGTTACAGTTCTGTTGCCCTAATGTCATTGACCATTTCTTCTGTGAATTTGCTGCTCTTCTTAAAGACTCTTGCTCGGACACCTCCTTTATAGAAATTGAAGACTTTGTGCTAACTGTCCCCGTAGGTTTTTTACCATTTACTTTCATCATTGTGACCTACGTATGTATCTCCCTCTCCATCCTCAGGATCCCCTCCACCACTGGGAGACAGAAAGCCTTCTCCACTTGCAGCTCTCACATCATGGTGGTTTGCACATATTATGGGACACTGATTACTATTTACTGTGTTCCATCCATAGGCCACTCATTTAACATAAACAAGGTCCTATCTCTGCTGTACATGGTGGTGACTCCATTCTTCAACCCAATCATATACAGCCTGAGGAACCAGGAGATCAGAGCAGCTCTGAGGAGAATGTTTCACAATAAAACAGTCTACTTGGATGAAAGGAGAAGGCGGCAACTCAACCTATGAACTTCTTCGAACTGTAAAGATGGTAAGATTATTGATGTTATATTTGTGTAGTTCCCTCTGGAGAAGACACAGCAAAGCTTGAAGACAGGTGACCTCTTACTGATGAGATGGGATCCAGGTTGTCCCGGCTCCCAATTGGAAGGTGCAATTTATAGTTAGATGATAATAAAACTTTGCACAAGATTCAGCACATGTACAAATGTAAAAATTGTTATTGGTATCACTGATACATTATGGGATATTCTGTGATATTCTGCATTATCACTGCCATTAAACCCTATTAAAGCTATGCTTTATAACGTGAAATACATTTTATCAGTAAGTAAAGAAAAGCTTGCTTATTATGTACCATACATCATTTGGTAAAATAAAGTTTTTGTACCACAGGCTCAGTAGACTTGTATATTCCATTTATTGCAGTTAATGTACATTATTGTCACTAGAGATATTAATTGTATAGACATAATTAATATGGACACCTCATATGGGGAGAAGGTGGCACCATGTCTGTTGCTGACTGTATCAGTCAATTTCACTTCTATTGCTGCACCACGGGTACAGAGTGTTTCCTTCTCACAGTGATGTCCTACGACCGATATCTGGCCATCTGTCACTCGTTGCATTACACCACCATTATGGATTTCAAGCTTTGCCTCCAGCTGGCCATCTGGTCTTGGTTCCTAGGATTTGTGTTGACTTTAATCTTAATTATTCCTATCAGTCAGTTACAGTTCTGTTGCCCTAATGTCATTGACCATTTCTTCTGTGAATTTGCTGCTCTTCTAAAAGACTCTTGCTCAGACACCTCCTTTATAGAAGTTGAAGACTTTGTGCTAACTGTCCCTGTAGCTTTTATACCATTTACTTTCATCATTGTGACCTACGTATATATCTCTCTCTCCATCCTCAGGATCCCCTCCACTACTGGGAAAAAGAAAGCTTTCTCCACCTGCAGCTCTCACATCACGGTGGTTTGCACATATTATGGGACACTGATTACTATTTACTGTGTTCCATCCATAGGCCACTCATTTAACATAAAGAAGGCCCTATCTCTGCTATACACGGTGGTGACTCCATTCTTCAACCCTATAATATACAGCCTGAGGAACCAGGAGATCGGAGCAGCTCTGAGGAGAATGTTTCACAATAATACAGTCTTCTTGGAAGAAAGGAGAAGGCGGCAACTCAACCTATGAACTTCTTCGAACTGTAAAGATGGTAAGATGATTGATGTTGCTTTTGTGTAGTTCCCTCTGGAGAAGACACTGCACAGCTTGAAGACAGATGACCTCTTACTGATGAGATGGGATCCAGGGTGTCCCGGCTCCCAATGGGAAGGTGCAATTTATAGTTAGATGATAATAAAGCTTTGCACAAGATTCAGCACAAATACAAATGTAAAAATTGTTATTGGTATCACTGATACATTATGGTGGGATTTGCTGTGATATTCTGCGTTATCACTGCCATTAAATCCTATTAAAACTCTGCTTTATAACGTGAAATACATTTTATCAGTAAGTAATATAAAGCTCGCTACAAATGTACCGTACATCATTTGGTAAATTAAAGTATCTGTACCACAAGCTCACCAGACTTGTATATTCCATTTATTGTAGTCAATGTATATTATTGTCACTAGAGATATTAATTGTATAGGCATAATTAATATGGATAAGATAAGTATACATTGTAATAATATAGATAGTAATAATAACATTTGCGATATTAATATTATTTATGTATATGTTTAAAGCATAGATTATATTGTTAATATTATTCATATTGTTATTAGTATTATTTATATTAATATCAATCACACCACCAAAATGTGATTTAATAAATATAATATCCTGAAAATGTATATCGACTGTATGTATTTGTGTGCAGGAATAGCTTCTAATAATTCTTTAAACTTAATTAATTGGGAGAAGATTGGTTCTTTAGATTCATTAAGAAAGGCAGAAATGGACTGTACACATTCAATTAGAAAGATGCTCTAAACATCTCACTCATTTCCATTCTT
This sequence comes from Ascaphus truei, assembly GCA_036426205.1. Lineage (NCBI taxonomy): Eukaryota > Metazoa > Chordata > Amphibia > Anura > Ascaphidae > Ascaphus > Ascaphus truei. The sequence goes on from CM071586.1 coordinate 3,550,531, forward strand.
ATATATGTCAATAAGGCATTTGACATTTGATTCAGTAAGTGAATACATTGCTGTGCAGCAAGTTCCATAAAGAGTATATAACTGGTGTTTCAGATACAACCGAACAATCTGTCTATACCGTATACTGTATGCTGTTCCTTATCAATCCTCAAAGTGCTTTTTATTTTACATCACGTAATCACTGGCTTTCTTTCTAACAACTGTGGCAGCAGTTGTTGAAATATTGCTGTGCGCATTAGGCTGTGCAGTATATACATTTTCATATTATGGCATGCCAAGTCTGTTTTATATGCCAAAAATGTATGATACAGTGTATTATATGCATATTCAATACTAATATTGCTATTCTTGCAGCAACGTATGTGCAACATTTAAATGGAGGATGGAACCACAATTTTGCATTTGTTATTACTTACAGGATAAAGTTTGAATAAACACCTGCTGTTTGCAAGTCTTCCAACATACAGAATCACTTAGATTGCAAGTTCTTCAGTGCAGATATTTTATTTCCTATAGTTTGATTTTGTTTGTTGCACTTATTGTATTAGAATTCTCTGATTTATATTGTCTCGTTTGAAATGTGTCGAGAACACTGTGTGCACATTATAAATATAGATACACACAAAAACATACATAAAAAATCATTGTAAAAAAGATTCTGTAGGGTCGTAACATGAGAGTCAGCGCAGTAACGCCAGAGGGAGAAAGAGCGAGGAAGACTCTGGGGTGAAAGCTGACATTAATGAAAAAGGGAGACTCTTGGGTAGACTCATTCTTGAGAGGTTGATTGGCAAATTCGCCCATGGTAACAGTCCACCCAGTTGTCCTGTGACTCAGATGAACGAACCATCTGAGATATTGCTCAAAGTTTTGATTCATCCTTTTCGGTCTGACCGTTGGTCTGAGGTATTCCAGAAGAAAAAAGGAGAGAAATTCCGAGTCTCTGGGAAAACGCCCGCCAGAACTTGAGAGAGATTGAGACCCTCTGTCAGAGCAATAGAAATGGGAACGCCATTTAATCTAAAATTTCCTTGGAAAAAACATCGGCCTGAGTAGCACGAATTAGGAAGAACCGCTTGAGGGGAATAAAGTGTGAATGTTTAAAATCTGTCTACTATGACAAAAAGTTCATTGCATCCTTGGAGTTGGGAAGTTCGACAATGAATCCATCGAGATGTGTTTCCCAGGGTTGCTCCGGAATGGGGAGAGGCATGAGGAGGCCAGAGGTTTTGTGGTGAGAGCGTCTTACTCTGGGCACATCAGGACAAGCACTAGTAAGTGCAAAAATGCTTTGTTCATCCTCGGCCACCAAATGTCCATTTAATAAGGTCTGCTGTTCTCTCTTAAGCTGGATGCCGGCAGATATAGAGGACTGACCCCAAAGAAGAATCTTGTGGCGAAACCTGGAGCTGCGTATAAGCGCCCTTCTGATACCCTGAACCTGCTGGAATGTGAGCCTGGGCTTTGTTGATTTGTCCAACACACTCAAACTATTAGCGGAGATTATGCATTTGGAGGAAGAATAGGTTCCGTGGGTGCATTAGATTCATTTCCCGTGGCGACTGGCGAGATGAGAGCGTCTGCTTCTGACATTTTTGGTACCAGGATGTTATGAAATGGTATAGTTTAAGCGCGGGAGAAGAAGAGACCACCGAGCTTGAAGATCCCAACCGTCGGCCACCTTCGATTTACACAAATTTTTGTGGTCGTGAGAAGAGCCACAGGTCCTTGGTGCCTTCTAAAGATGCCTCCATTCTGAAGAGCCAGTTTAATGGCCAAAAGTTCCAGATTACCAACATCATAAATTTCTTTCGGCAGATGAAAATTTCCGTGAAAAAAACACACAGGGAGTGGAGTCCTTTCTTGGGAGAAGATCTCTAGAGAGAGAACTGCACCAGCACCTAAGTCCGAAGCGTCGACTTCCAACGTGAAGGGAAGAGAGGTATCTGGATGGCGTAGGATGGGTGCGACACAAAGCTTTCTTAAGGACCTCGAAAGCAACAATACTTCAGGGACCAGGGGTGGATCGGCGCCTTTTTTGGTCAGGGCGGCGATGGGTAAGAGCAATAGAAGAAATTTTTTTGATGAATTTCCTGTAATAATTGGCAAAGCCAGGAAACGCTGCACAGCCTTGACGATTAGGCAAGCGGCCGCTTGAGAACAGATTTTAATTTTTCTGGAAAAAATGAGAATGTCATCCAGATATACTATGACAAATGTCCCCAACACATCCCGAGATGTCGTTCATGAACTCTTGAAAACGGCAGGAGCATTGCAAAGCCAAGGGCATAACTAGATACTCATATGTCCGATCGCGTATTTAACGTGTTTTCCACTCGTCCCCCTCTCTTATGCGAGTGAGATTATAGCCCGCTCTTAGATCGAGCTTTCGAAAAGATAGAGCCCCCTGAGACGGTCGAACAGTTCAGAGATTAAGGAAAAGGATCACCGATTCTTTACCGTGGATCTTATTGAGTCCGCGAAAGTCTATGCAGGGTCTAAGTGATCCATCCTTTCTTGCTTTCACAAGAAAGAAGCCTGCCCGGCAGGGAGGTAGAGTTGCGTGATGAATCCTTTTCCAAATTTTCTTGAATGTAGGGACGTCATGGCGCTCAGTTTCAGGAACGGACAAAGGATACGACTTGTGACTTTGGACGGATGGTCCCAGGAATCAAATCAGATAGGACAATCATATGGACGATGGAGGTAGAACTCAACTTTCATCTGTGTTGACACATCCAAGTACTCATGATACACGGTTGGTAGGATCGATAGATTGGAGGAACGGAATCCAGGCCGGCAACAATCCGCAACAGAGAACCGTAGGAGCAGAGTCACGAAGAAGGCCACTGGATAGGCGGGTGCTGGTCCAATCAATGTGCGGATTGTGGAGTTTGAAGCCAAGCAATCCTAAATAAGTTGAACAGTAGGAAGAATGGAAGATATCGAAAATTATTACCTCTTTAGACCGTCGGCCACAGGTCAATGTGAGAGGAACGACTCCCAGATCATGATTAATGCTGGCTGAATGGTCGACCGTCGATGGCCATCGAGACCAATAGGTGCTTTTCTTCTACACCTCAGGATTTGATTCTCAGGGCGAAGGTTTTCTCAGGAGTTTAACACCTAGATCCAGAATCAATGAAACTTTACCTCAGGAAAAGGTCAGGACCCTCCAGAGTGGCAGGAAGCATACATTTCTTTGGGAGATTTTCAGGAGAAGAGGGCAAGGAGAGCAGTACACTAGAAGCCCCTCTACCTTTTACTGGGTGTTCCATTCCCCAGATTCAGGGACAATTCTGGAGACGATGTTCCGAAGAACCACAGTAAAGACAGAGTTCCCTTTCTGACGACGTCCATTCTCTTCGCTACCCCGAAAGTTGTTGCTCCCGATTTTGCATTGGCTCCGGGCATCCAGTGCCAAGGAGGGATGAAGTAACAACCTGTGAGAGACAACAGCAGGAATTAAGAGACGAGAACATGTCTCGGCGTGCCGTTTGCTCGCTTGGTACGCGGTCCCATGCGTATGCTCAGTGTAATCAACTCCTCCAGGGAAGAAGGCTGGGCATGAGTAGCAAGATCACATCCTTCAAGGTGGTCAGAGAGTCCATGATATATGCACGCGAGTGTCCTCCATTCCATTGGGTCTTCGCGCAAGATACGGCTCGATTGCGTACTGGCGGCAGATCTTCGAGCCTGTGAAATATGGAAGAGAGAGAATGCGGCTGTCTCGCGCCGTGCAGGAGTATCAAATACTTGCTGAAATTCACACCTAATTTAGGATAATCTTGGGTTAGTTCGCTCTTAAGTTCCCAGAGAAGAAAGCCCCGCGAGGGCGTCACCGTTAGCAAGGCGTAGATGTAAGCCACCTTAGAACGACCAGTGGGGAACTGAGAGGGGGACATCTTCGAATTGCACCTGTTGCTTATTCCTCGTCTAATTGGATACACTGTGCTGTCTCTTCCAGCCAAGCACAGCCAGATATCCTCCTGAGTATGCTCCAACCTCATTGGACAATCTCCCTTTATATGCTCAGCTGCCAACTGGCAAATTGGCTGAGCAGAAACATTCCTGCTAGCGAGTGTTCACTGCTGTCTTACCTCCACAGTCTCTCCTCTCCTTGTTCCGTTGTTCCTTGTCCTGACCTGGCACTCTTGCAGACTTGCACTCTTCTGTTCTCCTGACCACGGCTACGTCCGACCTCACGCCACTTCTCCAATACTTACGCACCTCGGGAAAGTTACATCAAACTAATCACACTCTCTCCAAACCAGACCACGGCTAATACGGTCCTACGATCCGCTACTCTCCTACACCGACTTCTGCAAGTATAACTGCCATCCAGCTCTCTCAACCGACCGCCTACCTCAACAATCTACACTCCAGATCGCCCCACCGGCTGTGGGTTGTTGTTATATCAAATCCTCACCTCAGCCTCGCGGTCATCAAGTCAAAACACAGATCTCGAATTGTTGATGTCAATTTGGAGGCTAACTAAGATGTGCATTGAGTTCAATATCAGCCAAAGTTTATGCAACTTGTCAGAAATAAGATTGCCAATATCGAATTAAATTATCTAAACATTTTAAATTAAACATTTCATCGTTTGTGTCTGCCGCATTGTAACGAGTAGTCAAAGTGTTTCATGTTTTTGAATAAACTAGTTCAACAGTGTGTCTTGTTTGAAATTTTTGCATGTGCAACAAAAAACTCAATTTTTACATGGTGTGGCTATTTTCACTTCAAATTCGCCACACCTGTGGCTACATTGAAAAATAGGTTTCCCACCCCTGATCTAGAGGCGTCACTGCACCACTTATAAAACTTGTAGACCCCTTTTGGTCATTTGTTTGCTTTGCATTTGCAATAGTTGTGCAGTGTATTAAAGTATAATAATGTATACAGTATATCTCTATGTGCCCACTACACTTAAATAGGGTATAAAAGTGTCTAAATAATGTCTAAATAGTGTGTATGTCTAATAATGTCACAGTATATCGCAACAGTATTAAAGGGTTAAATGATAACATTTTAGACTTCCAGCGACATCTTCATTCTGTGATTTGACATTTGAATTCTTAAAATATTGTGACATAATTTACTGTATTATTAATAAACAATAATGAAATGCTTACAGTACAGTCTGCATATACGCAATTTAATGTGTGCATGCGTTAATGTCACACTAATTTGTACATGACATTAATGTGTCTATGGAATGCATATATGGGTCATTTGGGGTATGCCAGTTCTACTGTAGAGTTGTACAGTATACTACGTGTATTTAACTTGAGGCACATGTATATTTATCTGATTAGACACTTTGAAAATTGCCGGTGTCAGTGACCGCACTGGTCGATTCAATTGTGTGGTGGCTGTATGTAGGCTTGAGTCAGACAGTGTAGTTGGGATTTAGGCTCATCTCGTTTTCAGCGTTGGTTGGTCTGTACTTGTAATGGTATTGGGCAAGCACAGGAGTTGGATGCACGTGTTGGATGGACCAGTCAGGAAGGTCTATAATAATCTATTGTTCACGGCCATACATTTTTCCTTCAAATTGCCATGATCGAACATTCCACTCCACGATGTGCGCAGAGTGCTCATGCAGCAACCCCCTTGCCCGGGACATGAGGTAATCCAATAAAAGCATCATTCATGCTTAAGTTGGTGATGATAGAATTCCTCCCACACCTCTTGGTTTGGTGTTTTTCTTTTGTAGTTGTCATACTTATCAGGATATACTCATAGATCTCAGATAGAGTTGCTCTTTTATCTGTCCCGATGGGGAATGTCACCAATATATCATATAGGCATAACTACAAACCAGTCTTGTGGTGGCAAGAAGTGTAAGCGCCTGCCCATGCCATGCTCCTACAATGTTATGACATACTAACTGTAGATTCCATAAATGCATGTAGTGTATTTTTTATAAAGTTGTGAAACTGCAACATTAGATATGTACAGTATTGTCAAAGCATTAAGACAAAGACACATCTGTACATTATCTTCTCACTCCAATACCCTGCTCTCCTGCATTGTACCATTCAGAGTCCCATAGGCAAATATATTCAGTGCACACATCCGGACAGGACGCACACTAATATTCCGTCTGACACCACAAACACAAAGTTCAAGTAGTTCAGTATGTGCTCTCACTGCAGCAACAGGTGCGTGGAGGTGCACGGCGAGCCGCGGATGAGTTGAAAACTTTTTGGGGCCAATGACAAATAAACAAAAGGCAAAAAATAATAACTGCGACACTCCAATCTGACAATTATATAGGTAATACTATCTATTCTTTTTCTCATAAGTAATGGTCATTTAGTTAAATTCTTTGGCCAAAGCATTATAAGCCTGCCACAATGTCACAATAAACCCCGTTTTGAAGATCCTCACTACCTGTAACATTCTCTTCATCTCTCTAATGAGGAAAATGTCTCAATGGACTGGTCATTCACAAGTGTAACACGGAGACCTGCTATTACAATGTGGGCTGGGGTGATCTTAAATCTAGGTGGAAAGGCTCAAACCTCACAGCAATGTATCAATTGACATTTAGAAACACACAGTGTCAGCAAGCTCAAAACGCAAACCCACTAACTATATATAATATATATTGGTGTAAAATAGAATGCTACGGGTTAAAAAATAATAACAAGAAATCTCCACACCTCATAGGGAGGCCACATTCCAAACAACGTGTCTTTCAAACCTACATCCAGAAGATAGAACCAAGTGGGGGGTGCACCTGATGTAAACAAAATGAACTCAATGTCCAGCGGTCTCCAAAAACTCCGAATGGCGCCCCTGTCAACGAAGTCTACTAAACCCTACATGAATCTCGGTCAATCACATAATTCGCCTACATCCTTCACGAAAGGAGAAGGTTTTTGATATAAGCCAAAATAGTCTGGCTTCTTCTTGGATATCCTCAATCCTTCGACATGGGAAAATTGGAATGGATCCGTCCCTCCTATCAAACTCACCTCCTTCCTCAGTTTATCCTCCTCACATCCCGCTGCATCCCAAGCACTTCGTTTCCTTCCACAAAGAGCCACTTCTGTCTCATTAAGGGAATTAAAAATCTTTCCCAAACCATTTCAAAGAATACCCACATGCACCCTTGTACTCCAGCTTTCCGAGAAACCCCACTTGACCGAGGGTTGCTTCACCTGCCCCTTGATACCAATTGCCATCAACTTACCTCAAGACCATCATGAAACTCCCTACCCACAATCTAGCCACACTGCGCCATCTAGCGACTCGCACCCCATGGCCTGATTCCCCATCCTCAGGTGTTCCCCACCAAACAGACTCTACCTTTGGTTTAATGGTGCATAACCATGTGCTTTTCCTGACATTACTCATCACAAGGGAACCATATGGTTAATGCGATTTAGGCTATAAATAGCCATTGGGATAGTAAGAGCTCCAATTTCACCTGAGGAAGTGACAATCCAAGTCACGAAACTCGTAGGGTGGAGATGTGTTTGGGTTCGTCAGCTCTGAGGTAGAGCTATCGATGCGCGATGACATCATCAGGGAGGAGTCTCTCAAGTTGTGGCGAGAGGAGCGAACGCTGACCCAGCTGCTAGCGCCTGTGCTCCGAGACTCAGCTACGGTACGACATCTTAATTAATATAAATCAAAAATTAGAAGAAAAGATGTTTTTTTAACACCTATACCTACTAGCGAGAAGCTCATTCAGTGGTAGCACTCCTGGGACAGTTAACAAATACTTTTATTCCGTCTCATATAAAATAAAGTGTGCATACATTAAATAAAGAACACATATTCAAATACAATGGAGGATGTTTGCAGTGATGGAGTGAGGTTGAAATATCTACCCAATAACGTTATCTGAATATATATAAGTAAATAATACTCAACATCAGGGACAACCAAAAACCAATTCTAGAAGGATAAGGTATCTCATTCTATATAGGATTTTGATTAGAAATGTGGCAATATAACAAAAATGCAGTCACAAACACAGCATACCGATCAAACCAACCTATGATCACTATTGTAAGTCCACCACTGTAATACTAATGTATACGAAATGATAAACCTATCCTGTGAAAATCACAATGTATGTAAACAATAATGAATTATAGTGGTGGAGACTGACATACTGGACAATTAGGTGGAGGACGAACCCAATCATAGTTGGTGGTTATGTGGATTAATCCTGTGTGTGACTGCAAAGGACATGTGATATAATCACACTATGCAGTCAAATTGTATATTCCACCTGTAGCTGAACCAATAGTCACATTTAAAATGCTGCTGTTAGACAAATAAAGCCTTGTATCTAACTGTAGCTCAGACCTTGAAAAAACGGATCACTCACTAGACAAACATAGATATATAAATGCTCATGCATATATCAGACCAACAGCAGATACCGGCTAATAGGTCCTTTATAATAGTGTGTTCTATAACACAGGTGATCACGAGTGATTTTGTCAAAAAGGTCTAAGTTACATATGCACACAAAGGTGCCTGATATAGTATAACAAAGCACTCCCAATTTAGCAACACATTCCTCAGTCTGTGCACATGTTGTAAAGTGCCGACGGCAGTGAATGGCCACGCCGCCAGTAACTGATACAATGTAGGGTCAGCAGAGATACAAATTACCCTCTCTGTTACACTGCACAGCAACCTCCAGGACGCCTGACGTCATTTCCTCCTACACGGAGGTTCGTCAGGGCGAATGATTTGGCAGTAGAAGGAGAGTCTGGTGTTTATAGCGTCTCCGGTTGTCAGGCAAACCATCACCAACTCAGATTGCGCACTGAAATAAGCGCTGCGTTGATCACATAGTAGAAAGCTCTACTGCCACTGATATGCAAACTTCACTAATTAAAATATACAAATGTTGTTAAAAATATATAAACCAAGTAAATTCAAAGTGACGTCGCAGTTTTATGGTATGAAAGGCAATGAACTATAACAATCTACAAATTCTTGAGCTTTATTATATTGGGTCTGAGCAGGGTAAATTGAAACTATCTGCAACACTCTATCACAAGTTTAAGGATACCTAATAGGGGAGACTGAATCATAGTCTGCAATACGCTCTATCTTCGTGTCTGATATATATGCCAGCAAAAAAATAAGGAAAATACCTTATTGATGTATACGCGATAATCTGAGGATAATAGTAACATATCACATACTAAATACACACTATTTCATGTTTAGGGGGGTGAGTGTCCTTGATCCATTCTCTATGTAAATAAAGGGGGTGTAAGTAAAGCCTTCATTCAGGGACCATGTGGATAGAGAGTTTTAGTTTATAACTCCACGCTGCTTCACATTTAGGCAGCCTTTTATCATATGCCACCTCGTGTATATTGGTTTTTGAGGTGTTCTTAAGTAACAAATGAATGAAATGTGCATTTAACATCCCCTTAGAAATTGGCTCTACATGATGGGCCATGTAGTGTCAATTTCATTGATAGACTGAGTTTCATCTCAGAACCCCCGTCTGAACCTCTGATGGTTTTTTCCCAACGGTATCTTTGTCCGCACTGTACTGTTAAAACTATACCCATGATTGTTTTGCAGTTTAATTATATTGTAAGTCTGATATCATATGATCTTGTCTTGTGTCACTATTTGAATAATGATTGGGTGTCTTATATACAGCTTTGCACTTTTGCATTGGAAGGTGCCCTTTATATGGAAGTTGTACCACGGTTGGTTCTTCTGCTTTGGTGGAAGTAGTGCTGTGTAACTAGGCCCATAATTAGAGGTGTATCTGTCGTCTGCTGGTATGCTAGGTGTATCCGTTCAAACCTTGTAAGATCCGCATCTTATTTGAAATGTGCCAGTGTTGTTAGAAAATATAGTTTTAACTTCCTTCACCTATAATTATAGGTCCATCACTGTACCTCTTTACTAGGAGGTCCTATTTGTGTTGTGAGAAGTTTGTCTCTGTCACCTCTGTGCCCGTTTGTAGGCATGATTAAGGGTTCCTAAGGGGTGCCACGATCTAAACATCTATCCACTCAGTCCTTTGCCTGAATCTGGATATGCCTGTTAACTGTTGAACAATTTCGTCTAAGGAAGCGTAGGTAGCTGTCCAATTGAGGATACCCTTATCATTAGTGACGGTGGTGTAGGCTGGAAGCACTCCAATAGCTTTTGGTGGCAGTTTTGTTTACGGAAAACCGAGTCTGTATACGCCCACATGTTCATTCTTGGAAAAAATCTGTAAATCAATGGAAGGAAATAGCAACTGGTACTTGTAAGCAGAGTTATAGGTGATGATAATTGATTGTGTTAAGTTGTGCCCACAAATTCGAATATAGAAAGATTGAGCCTTGTTTTGAGGCCCTAATATTAACAAGATGTCATTCTGAATCTAAGCCAATTTTCGATGTGCTAGTGTATTCAGTAAGTTCATCTCGTGAATACAATTTGAATCTTCCACCCCCAGTATCACGTTGCATAAGTGGGGGCACATGATGTAGCCCATTGCTGACCCATTGTCTGTACCCTGGGTCTGGTGGTAGATCTGCCATCAAAAACTAATTATGGCGAAGAACAATCATGAGTCCATCATAAAAGTATTATGATCCATAAAGCTTGGTCCCCTGTAGAAAGAAAATCTGCATGCATTGAGCCACTAGCATTGAGATCAGAATACAGTATTGAACTATTCGCTACACGGATAAAACAAAAATGCGCAGTCAAGAGTCCACCAATAAGGTTCTGGCATACGTATGAATACTATTTAGTCTTAATAATGTCTCTTTTAGTGTCTTTGATTAGTGGATTGGTGAGAGTTGTGCAAACGGTACGCAGGAATTGGTCATAAGGCGTAAGCTGATATTCTGCAGTCATTATGTTTCCCAAAAGCTATCGGTCCTGTGCCTGGCTGAGCCCCTTTGGTGATCTTATGTAATTTTGGGTAAATATAGAAGGTCGCCATTGTCGGTGTTTTGGGATCAGACAATCAACGTTCTCTTTTGATCATAATTTTTTTTCTGAAAGGAGCATTTTTAAAATTGTGTTTGAGTTCTTTGGTAAATTTTTACTGTGGGATCTCGATCTAAGTATTTGATAAGCTTGTTATATCTTTGAGAATGCATATATATATCAGTTGCATTGGGCCACGACAGGTGCTAACATTTTAAACGGCTCTACTAACTGGATGTCTTTTGATGGCAAGCGATCACTCTTTGCAAAGGCCTGACAGGCTTAAAATGCGTCAGAGATCCGCTTGCACCTTGTGCAAATAAAGCTTCTTTTATTATTACACATTCAGCCTTCACTGCTTCACCTTTCGTGCTGTGCTGTCGTTTTTCTTCAACCAAAGAGGAATATTCACTCTTTGAGAATGTGTTTGCATTCCTTACATATTGTTCTGTGTCCATGATGATATATTTCCTTGCGCCCTTATTATTAGTTACTTACGATTTCCTTTCTGTGACATAAGATCGTTTTAATGTCATATTTTCCTCTCTTGTGATGTTATTTTTCATATGTATTTCTGAGTTTTCTAGATTTTCCAGTCTTTGTGACTAAATCCGTAAGAAGCCCTCTATCTGTTGGCAAATAACATGAGGGGTGTGAATCGACTGTTAAGGTCTCAAATTAGTGATGGACCCTCCTGGGCAGTTCTACTAGATTCATTATCGTTCAAGTAAAAAACGAGTCTTGTGTTTTGATCTGTAGAGGTTGAGGCCCTGTGTTTCAATTGTCGCGTTTAGCTCGTTTTAGAGGAAAATTTATGGAGAAGTAATTTCCGAGAAAATAGATTGAGGTCCTTGATTCAGCCAACCAAAGCATTAAGAATCTTGGTAGGCTGAAAGGTACACCCCTTTTTCCAGAAGGAGTATGGTCATTATTAATGATATTTTGGATGATAGATATACTCGCAATCCTATTTATGCGTGGCTTCCAATCTTCATGTTTATCGCACATTGCCTCGACCTGATTTTCCCTTTGCTTTTTCCCTCCTCGCCTGCGTTGGTCTTGGTTGGTGAGTATTCTAAAAACAGTGCTTTTTTCGGCACGTTAGTATTGATTCTACTAGTAAAATTGAGGCCTAGTTCTATAAGATTTCAGCATTAGTCCCTGTCCCTCTGTTTTCAGAAGTTCTGCTTCAGAAGACTGTAGTAATTTATGTTTTTGTCTCTCTTTTGGATTTTTTATAACTATACACTTGAATGCAAACATATCAAGACATCTCGCTGAAATTTTCTGTATTTTCTATCCTCCTTAATTTCACTTCTAACTTAGCATTTCCTTTCAAGTTGGTTTCCGCGATTTCCATCCAACCACTGTTTTGTTCTTGAGTCTTCCAATTGTTAATTGTGCATCTATCTGCTTTGACATAGATAATAATCTCTGTTTGTTTGATTTTCAGCCAACAATTTAATAGGGCCAAGAGTCAAGTAATAAATAGTTTCCCATGTCTCTCGTGATACATTTTTAATAATACATCTTTAAATTACGTGCCAAGACAACACATGTGTTAAGTATACCTTTTTGTCTGCGCATTTAATAATATATATCCAACGAGAACATGCTTATGTTTTATTTATCGATTCAGGTAGCACTCATGTTGGATACTGTGTGTCATTCGAGGATCAAGCCCTCTGATGGACCAAAGACTTAACTCATGTGTGATATTCTTTAATGCTGTAAATAGGCATTTGAAACGTGCAAGATTTACGCCATAAGAAGTTTTGCGCAATGCCTCTGTCTCTTAATGTACCACGCATAATACAGAGATATTGACGTAACCGTTTGGGATTCACGGCCATCATTTGGGACGTTATTATTGACGAACGTTGTGTCAAGGATTTTGTTCTCTTTTTCTGTTAAATATTATTACAGAACGTCATTGAGTAGACTGTTTATTGTCCTGATCGGTGCCATTCTGATAAGGATTTACTACATCACTGTTAGGATTGTTTAGTAGCCCTATTGTCGGGCCTATTGCCTAGCGATTGTGGCCTTTAATCTATTTATATAGTAGTTACAGTCACTTTGATTTGTTTTTGTGCCGTGATCTATCTTCACTATTTAGGTACGGCACTTTCACAGGTTTAATTTTAGTTAGCGCGCTTTGTTGTATGCTATTGTTAGTAGTGTTGTTAAGTTGGTTCCTAATTTGTCTTTTCACAGTGAAACGTTCGCAGTGATGGTAAATCTGTAACAATTTTCAGGACTCCATCCATTTTCCACAATGCCTTGTGTGAATGGATAATGGGTTTCAGCCTAGCTCCCTCTGTGAGCTTGGCTGCAATGGTGATATCCGCCATCCATGAAACAGTGCAACATCTTGGAATGAACCCACCATTCCTACCTAACTCAACCTCCTTTTCATCTTGACCCTCGCCTACAATTCCAGTGCAATCTCCACTGGACTAGTTTCCACCCACATGGTGAACTGTCCAGCACCTGCTATTAGCCCAGGGCAGACTGCCCTGAATGCTGAAGGAGATTTCTCTGCAGTATCTCGTTGACATCCATCAGGTTCATGTCCTTCATATCCCCGCACCAGGCTTGTTGAACGAATCCTCTGGCACAATCCCATCAAACTCCCATGAAGCAGAGCCCCCATAAGCTTACAAGCCCTTCAATTGTATCTACATACTTAAAACTGACAAACACGTTCTGATGCCTTCCAAAATCAAACTAGCTAAGATGGTTAATGCCTGCAACCATTCCAAAATACTATGAGATCCTTGCTTCTCTACCTGTCTCACCCTTCTTTTTGCGTGAAGATTCCTAAAATTGGGGACGAAAAGCAAAATCTTCACACACTCCTCCGTTTCACAACTTTAGATCCTTCACACTCATGCTGATAATTCATCCGCAATGTACTTTTAACTCAAATACGCTATAATTACTATTCATACTTTAACCTCCCTTCTTGCCTTCTCCCCTGTGCCCGTCTCCGCCCTCATCTTTAGTAGTGTTGCTGTGCCCAGTTCTCTCCTTCACCTCTGGCTAACCGCCCAGTTGGCCAACACCTCTGATTAAGAAACTACCAGTGCATCCCCCCAAAATAACCACCCCATTTGGCCCGATGCCCACCCCGCAACTCTAGAGCTTTAAACCACCGCCACAGCCCTCCCCCCCCACCGAGAGCACCTTGTGCCTCAAGTACTCACCACATGCCCAAGAACACTCTTTCAACGCTGGACTGCCGCCTTGACCCGTCAATTGGCTATCAACTCCATCAATGCCTGCAATACTACTCACTATTGACTGATCTAGCCACATAACTGGTCTCTCGCAAGCCCCACCAACTGGGCCATGATCCCCCTCCTCTCCGGCAGCTTCCTTGGCGCACGTCACATCCATAAATCCTTTTGCTCCTTTCTACTGCTGCGCTGGGCCTGGCCAGTGACCTTACACCCTTTCCCCCCTCATGCTGCAAGAAATATCCTTTCTGCTTGTACCCACACCATTGCATCACTGCTAACCTCTCCAAGAACAAACATATAAACCCCTATCTGGATCGTGTACTCCCCCCAACAGGGGCCTGCTTTATATCCCTGGCACCTTAAGCCTCTGCTCTCCGCCTTAACATCCCACCCATTCTCCCAAATGTCTGCCTGCTTATGAAGGCCCACATGGGTGCTTTCCTGCTCTACCCACCTTCAAGAGCCTGCTCCTTCCTATCAAACAACTGGGCCCTCTGTCCATCCAATGGGCTAAGCTCTTCCCGGAATTGGCCCACTTCTCTCCCCATTGACCTCCTCCATTCTCCAAACAAACCCAGTGCTCAACTCAGCGCACACCACCACCTGTTGCTGACTGCATGCTAACAACTCCACTACTCGCATTCCCAATGCTCCTCCCTCGTGCATGACCCTGGGTTCCTCCTCCTCTTCTTTGCACTGCCGCAAGGGACCTCCTGAACCTGCTCGCTATCTCCCCTCTAAGGCCTACACTCCGTGGCTTCTGCCCAATGAACTGAGGATCCTCTCCCCAGCAGCCATGCTGACACCTCTTTTTTCCATTTTTCTCTCATGTTGGTTCATCCAGGCTTCTGTCCACTACCGCTCTTCCAACATATCCCCCAACTGAACTGTGGCTCCTCCTCCCATGGGCCATGATCCGTGTAACGCCAACGGTTACTAGAGCTTTTTTCCTTTTCCTCTGGACTGATTCCTGAATTGAGAATTGTCATCTATTCCCAAACTAGCAACAATTAGGGTCCCATCCCCTCAGATTCACAACACGTGCCCGGCAGTTATGTTCCCTTCACTGACAATTCAGTGGTCGACTTATAGGGCTTGATTCAGTGGTTTTTTTGGGATCTCTGATGATGATGCACAATGGGCCCCCCCCAAAAAAAATTATCATATGCCTCTCCTAAAGTTTCAACCCCCGTAACATGCTCATTTAACAATTTTAGCATGTTGTCATCATTTTCAACCACATCTAATGACCTTCAGATAAAGTTTATAACAAACTTAAAATAAAGTAGACACAGGGTTTTAGATATTTTCGCTCACACCCAAAAAATTCTCTATTGATCATTCAGCACCTAACGAACCAACTGTTCCTCTAGCGACTCCTAAGGTTCTTAAAATAGCTACTTATGGAGATGGGTTGTTGTGTCTACTTCTTGGTTGCCCACATCAATAGAAGAAAGACATCAACAAATAAAGTATACACAAAGACAATATCTGATCCTTCATAAAATTGTATTATTATGTACAGATCTTTTACACTCTCAAGTCTCTCATATACCTAATTATTTAGCAGGTGAAAGGTTATAAATATATGCAAGATGGAGATGCCAACTGTCAGATAAAATTCTGTAAGGCTACTGACTGGATTGGGAGTTTAGGTTTTCCTCCCCGGATTACTTTCAAAAATCTCCTGATGAGTCCCATGGAATTCTGTACTTTGATTATACACAGGGCTGTTCTCCTCTAAACGCATAAAGAGTATAAAACCTCTAGCAATCTGGGTGCTTGTTAACATTCGTCTGTGTCCAGGGACAGACACCTCTGTGCCCGGCATTAAAGATGCTCCTTATTTTAGGATTAAACAGAAAGAAAGATAATTTTTCAAAGTCTTATTTATTGAATACTACATCTCACTGTGGACGTTTACAAGTGAAGGCTAATCTCAGTCTCTGACAAGCCCGACCTAATACGACTGAATCTAATCATTTTGTAGACACTATATGAGGGTTAAGTGTAGATATGAGTAAGTCACATTAATCTGTTTTGCAGTAGGGGTGGGGTTTTTAATAAGTAGAATTGTAGTATATGCCAGAGAAAAAATTGCGGTGTTAATATTACATATGGTCTTTATTCCTCTATGTTCCTTCAGGCTGCAAAAAACATAGGATTGTGTGTAAAGCCTACCGGCAGGGACTGTGTCGCAAATGTCTCTGTAAAGATCTACGTTAACCAGCAGCGCTATCACAAGAACAAACCATGTTATTAATATTTTATTTAATCTATATACTCACGCAAATAAGCTTCCCTTTAATTTCCCTGTATCATTATTTCTCCCAGTTTCTTGGTAAAAAAAAAATAACGTAATCACTTATTGGTATATTAACGAACCCTTAGCAGCTCAAACCCTGACCCACAATATTGTTATATTAATGTAAAATATTTATTTGTGCCTCGGAGTGCACATTGAAAGTTACTTCAATTATACTACAATAAATGGAGAAGCGCTCAATGTCGCATCCATATGACCAATTATTTCCTTGATGACTATTTTTTTTTTCTATATATTTTCTCTTATAATATTGTCGATTGTTCATCCTTTGGCGCAAAACAATTTGAAGCCTCCGACGCATGTCAAGATAACCCTTAACACTTGTTTAGGCATTACACAGTTTATACTGTCTCTCTTCGCACTGCAAATTGAAAAGAGAAACAAAAATATAGCCAATATGTTTGATCATGTAGAAAGACATACAAGAGACACTATATGAAAATTCGATTGTCAGGCGTGCATATGGGATCTACTTTGATTGTTTCAGCTTGTTTTTGGCCAATGTTTTGCATATGAGAAGAAAATATAGAGAAACACAAAAAGTGGCTCTGTGAGTCAAACCAGCTGACTGGCCCTGAGTTTGGATCAGGGGAACCTGGTTCATTCATGGTGTCCGGCCCCTTGTGACGGTTGTGAAAGTCACTTTATCTCTAAAAAAAACACATAGATTGTCATCATCCCTGGGGCTGGGTGTGTGTCCTCAAAATGTCCTCTTCAATCGCTATGTACAACTAGCCGCTATCAGAACAAACTATTATATTATTAACAGTAATGACTCCATAGTTTGTCATATGTAATGTTCATTGGGCTTCATTTGTTAATTGATCGTCGCATTGGGAAACGCTGGGATTTTAATATGATGTGTTATCGGAGGAACAAATTTCTCCAAATGCAGGTCTCCTCTAGGACAGAGGTACAAAATTTTGAGCCTACTTCACAACTTGCACAAGGCCATCTTCATTTATAGTGCAAACACCAAGAACATAGATAGACACATCCGTTTCAGGTTCCCTTATGGACTCTTCCTCTGTTCTTGGCTGTTACAAAAATGAAGAAATGCATTGTGAATTTTGAGTAGACGCAACTTTGTACCATCTGTCCTAGAGAGACTGCTTTTGTTGAGAATTTGTGTGTCTATGTTGCGTTGGCTGCACAACATTTATTCGCCTTGCCTGAACGTTTCCCTAGCACTTGTAACTTGTTTTCCCTGGGAGCGAATGAAGACTTCTACCCACTGTAGTATCGAGTCCAGCTATCACACTTTTCCAATTGAAGCGTTTATGTTGCAAGAGTTTGGAAAGCCTACTAGACTGTACTTTGCATTACTATATATTGTAAGGGTAAAGATTCCACAGGAATGGGGCATGAGGGGAATTGTTTTTTAAAGTAAAGAGATAGCAGTAGAGACAAAAGGAGGTTAAAATGGAGACAGTCGGGACAGAGTTGACAGAGGGAAGCAAGATGAGATAAGAGAGAGACAATTGGAATGGTTTACTTTCTAAAAACCTTAACAACCCTCTCATCTGTAGCAAGTCACTACGACAGTATCGAAAAGTAATTTGGTGTATTACTTCGTCATTAGGTGATGCCTTGGAAGACTCAACCACCATAGTCACAGGGAATTCCTGCTTCTTGGATTCCAGAATCTCTCACAGCTTGCAAGATTTTACTCTTCACGTTTTCCCTATGACTTACATTATGACCTTAAGTATTGTAACTCCTCCGATCTATTATAATTGGTGTCAGTCAGTCACAACTCCACTCTCCTATGTACTTCTTCCTGGCCACTGGTCCTTATCTGACATCCTGCTCACCCGTTATTGTCCCCAAAATGCTAATATTTTGCAGTGTATTAAAGTATAATAATGTATACAGTATATTTCTACAGTATGTGCCCACTACTCTAAAAATATGGTACTGTATACAAGTGTCTAAATAATGTCAAAATAATGTACACTGTATGTCTAATAATGTATACAGCATATCGCAACAGTATTTAAAGGGTTCAAAATTATAATGTTTCAGTCTTCCATCGAAATCTTCATGCTGATGATTTGACATTTTGAATTCTGTAATTTAATTGTGAAATTATTTACTGTACACTATTAATAAAAAATAATTAAATGCTTACAGTACAGTCTGCAAATGCGCATATTTAATGTGTGTGTATGTGATAATGTAAACTAATTTGTAATATCGAGACATCTAATCTGACAAATTATATAGGTAAATAATATATTTTTCTTCTCATAAGTAATGGTCATTTACTTAAATTCTTTGGCCAAAACATTATAAGCCTGCCACAATGTCACTGTAAACCGCTTTCTGCAGATCCTACACTACCTGTAAAAATTCTCTTCATCTCTCTAATGGAGGAAGAATGTCTCAATGGACTGGTCATTCACAAGTGTAACACGGGACCTGCTATTAAATGTGGGCTGGGTGATCTTAAAATCTAGGTGGAGGAGGCTCAAACCTCCCAGCAATTGTAGCCAATTGACATTTAAAATACACACAGTGTCAGCAAGCTCAAAACGCAAACCCACTATACTAAATTTAAATATATTTGTGTAAAAAAGAAAGCTACAGGGTTAAAAAATAATAACAAGAAATTCCACACCTCATAGGGAGGCACACATTCACAACATCTTGCCTTCTAACCTATATCCCAGAAGATAGAAGCAAGAGGGGTGCACTTGATGTAAACAAAAATGGACTCAATGTCCACTTTCACCAGAAAATCTCCAACTGGCGCCCTGTCAAACGATGCCTACTTGTCACGCCCGTATGCCCACAGACCTGGAAAGACCCCAATACTAGGTGGGAAGGGTATGACCATGCACCCACAGCAGGGGGGGCGTGCCCGGAGTGTGGTATGGCATTGCCGGGCCTGTTGAAAGATAGTTAGTGATACTTGCAACGCCTTGGGAGTACAGAGTAAGAGTAGTGGTGTCCTTGCGCCAGTGTCCAGGGATCCAGAAGTCAGAGTTGTCAAGTTCGTAAGCAAAAGTCCAGGGGTTACAGAAGCCAGCAAGGTAGAGTTCGTATGCAGGGTTCAAGGGCAACAGAGAGCAGAGTAGTCGAGAACGAGCCAAGGTCAAACCAGGGAAATCCAGGGATAAGCAGGAGCAGGAACAAGCTGAAACACAGAGGAGAGCCAAGCATAGGACTGCACACACAGGGGTAACAAGAGCTATGCAGAGCAATGAGAGAACGGACAGACAGGGGTTATAAAGGAGGGAACACCAATAGGAGAGACAGGAGGAGCAGAAGGTGAAGTGGGAGACAGCAGGGATAGGTGCTGAGGAGAAGAGGAGGAGACAGAGGAGCCAGTGAGAGAGATTGCCTGCAGGGTATGAGAGGAGGAGCCAGGAGGCTGAAAAACCCTAGAAGAGGCGCGTGTGCGCGCGCCCTCTGTAAACTGAGAGTGCGCACGTACCGGCTGCGTCACGAGGTGCACGGAGCGCCGCGCCACGGGGACACTCGTAGAGGATGAGGGAGGAATGGAGGGGACAGCCGTCGGAGGTAAAGGGATAGGAGTAGAGACTGAGGGGAGCTGAGAGTGGGGAACGCCGCAGCAGGGGCTCGGGAACCAAGCGGGTGCGCGAGTCTTGCGGGGAACGCGCAGTGGTGCTGGGATGACGTCAGAGGCTGCCGGAGAGGTACAGGTGTGTGTAAAGGAAGGAAGGCTGGCATGGGAAGGAACAGAGAGGATAGGCGAGCGTGGGGTGTCAGGGACACATGAAGGGGAAGGAATCCCCTGAACCGTCACAATATCCCCCACTTGAGGATCTATCTCCGAGCGATCCAGCCACGGTTTTTGGGGAAATTTTAGATGAAACTGTTGAAGGAGTTTCGGGACATGAATGTGACGTGCCGGTACCCATGAACGCTCCTCCGGACGATAGCCATTCCAGTGGACGAGGAACTGGAGATTGTTTTTAGACCAGCGTGAGTCGATGAGAGATTGGACCTCGTACTCTTGTTGTCCTAGGGTGGACACTCGGTTCGGTTTACGGGACGGGTCTGGAAAATGCGAGCTCTGTACAAAAGTCTTAAGCAGGGAGATATGAAATACGGAAGGAATCCTCATGGTGGGAGGTAGAGCAAGACTGTAAGCGACTGGGTTGACTTTTTCTATGATTTTGAATGGCCCCAGAAATCTTGGTGACAGTTTAGGAGATGGAGTTTTAAGCCTGATGTTCTTCGAGGATAACCACACTCTGTCACCAGGCTTGAATGAGGGACCCGGTTGGCGATGATGATCCGCCTTGGTTTTTTGTTTGGCAACAGCAGATAGTAGGGATATGAGAATCATTTTCCAAAAGTTCTGTAGGGTCGTAACATGAGAGTCAGCTGCAGTAACGCCAGAAGGGGGAGAAGAGAGAGGAAGACTGCTGGGGTGAAAGCTGAAATTAATGAAAAAGGGAGACTCTTGGGTAGACTCATTCTTGAGAGAGTTGATTGCAAATTCGGCCCATGGTAACAGGTCCACCCAGTTGTCCTGTGACTCCGATACGAAACATCTGAGATATTGCTCAAAGTTTTGATTCATCCTTTCGGTCTGACCGTTGGTCTGAGGATGATATCCAGAAGAAAAAAGGAGAGAAATTCCGAGTCTCTGGGAAAACGCCCGCCAGAACTTAGAGATGAATTGAGACCCTCTGTCAGAGACAATAGAAATGGGAACGCCATGTAATCTAAAAATTTCCTTGGAAAAAACATCGGCCTGAGTAGCAGAATTAGGAAGACCCTTGAGGGGAATAAAGTGTGAATGTTTAGAAAATCTGTCTACTATGACAAGAAAGTATTCATTCCTTTGGAGTTGGGAAGTTCGACAATGAAATCCATCGAGATGTGTTTCCAGGGTTGCTCCGGAATGGGGAGAGGCATGAGGAGGCCAGAGGTTTTGTGGTGGAGCGTCTTACTCTGGGCACATACAGGACAAGCACTAGTAAAGTCAAAAATGTCTTTGTTCATCCTCGGCCACCAAAATGTCCATTTAATAAGGTCT
Source organism: Ascaphus truei (assembly GCA_036426205.1). Lineage (NCBI taxonomy): Eukaryota > Metazoa > Chordata > Amphibia > Anura > Ascaphidae > Ascaphus > Ascaphus truei. The sequence continues at coordinate 3,572,048 of CM071586.1, forward strand.
GCTGTTCTCTTGAAGCCTGGATGACCGGCAGATATAGAGGAATGACCCCAAAGAAGAATCTTGTGGCGAAACCGTGGAGCTGCGTATAAGCGCCCTTCTGATACCCTGAACCTGCTGGGAATGTGAGCCTGGGCTTTGTTGATTTCGTCCAACACATCAAAACTATTAGCGGAGATTATGCATTTGGCAGGAAGAATAGGTTCCGTGGGTGCATTAGATTCATTTTCCGTGGCGAACTGGCGAGAGAGAGCGTCTGCTTTGACATTTTTGGTACCAGGAATGTATGAAATGGTATAGTTAAAGCGGGAGAAGAAGAGAGACCACCGAGCTTGACGAGATCCCAACCGTCGGGCCACCTCGATTTACAGCAAATTTTTGTGGTCGGTGAGGATAGCCACAGGTTCCTTGGTGCCTTCTAAAAGATGCCTCCATTCTTGAAGAGCCAGTTTAATGGCCAAAAGTTCACGATTACCAACATCATAATTTCTTTCGGCAGATGAAAATTTCCGTGAAAAAAAACCACAGGGATGGAGTCTTTCTTGGGGAGAAGATCTCTGAGAGAGAACTGCACCAGCACCTAAGTCCGAAGCGTCGACTTCCAAGGTGAAGGGAAGAGAGGTATCTGGATGGCGTAGGATGGGTGCGGACACAAAAGCTTTCTTAAGGACCTCGAAAGCAACAATAGCTTCAGGAGACCAGGAGGTGGGATCGGCGCCTTTTTTGGTCAGGGCGGCGATGGGAAGAGCAATAGAAGAAATTTTTTTGATGAATTTCCTGTAATAATTGGCAAAGCCAAGGAAACGCTGCACAGCCTTGAGCGAATTAGGCAGCGGCCCGTTGAGAACAGATTTTAATTTTTCTGGAAAAAATGAGAATGTCATCCAGATATACTATGACAAATGTCCCCAACACATCCCGGAAGATGTCGTTCATGAACTCTTGAAAGACGGCAGGAGCATTGCATAAGCCAAAGGGCATAACTAGATACTCATAATGTCCAGATCGCGTATTTAACGTGGTTTTCCACTCGTCCCCCTCTCTTATGCGAGTGAGATTATAGCCCGCTCTTAAGTCGAGCTTCGAAAAGATAGAGGCCCCCTGGAGACGGTCGAACAGTTCAGAGATTAAGGGAAGAGGATACCGATTCTTTACCGTGATCTTATTGAGTCCGCGAAAGTCTATGCATGGTCTAAGTGATCCATCCTTCTTCTTCACGAAGAAGAAGCCTGCCCCGGCAGGGGAGGTAGAGTTGCGGATGAATCCTTTTTCCAAATTTTCTTGAATGTAGGACGTCATGGCCTCAGTTTCAGGAACGGACAAAGGATACGACTTTGACTTTGGACGGATGGTCCCAGGAATCAAATCGATAGGACAATCATATGGACGATGGGGAGGTAGAACCTCAACTTTCATCTTGTTGAACACATCCAAGTACTCATGATACACGGTTGGTAGGATCGATAGATTGGAAGGAACGGAATCCAGGCCGGCAAGCACCGCAACAGGAGGAGCCGTAGGAGCAGAGTCAGCGGAAGAAGGCCACTGGATAGGCAGGGTGCTGGTCCAATCAATGTGCGGATTGTGGAGTTGAAGCCAAGGCAATCCTAAAATAAGTTGAACAGTAGGAGAATGGAAGATATCGAAAATTATTACCTCTTTATGACCGTCGGCCAAGGTCAATGTGAGAGGAACGGACTCCCAGATGATTAATGCTGGCTGGAATGGTCGACCGTCGATGGCCTCGAGACCAATAGGTGCTTTTCTTCTAACCATAGGGATTTGATTCTCAGAGGCGAAGGTTTGGTCCAGGAAGTTACCACCAGATCCAGAATCAATGAAAACTTTACCTGCAGGAAAAGGTCAGGACCCTCCAGAGTGGCAGGAAGCATACATTTCTTTGGGAGATTTTCAGGGAGAGAGGGGCAAGGAGAGACAGTACACAGTAGAAGCCCCTCTACCTTTACTGGGTGTTCCCATTCCCCAGATTCAGGGGACAATTCTGGAGACGATGTTCCGAAGAACCACAGTAGAAACAGAGTCCCTTCTGACGACGTCGCATTCTCTTCGCTACCCGAAGTTGTTGGCTCCCGATTTGCATTGGCTCCGAGGCATCCAGTGCCAGGAGGGATGAAGTAGACAACCTGTGAGAGACAACAGAGGAAGGAAGAGAACGAGAACAGTGTCTCTCGTGCCGTTGCTCCTGGGTACGCTGGTCCATGCGTATGCTCAGTGTAATCAACTCCTCCAGGGAAGAAGGCTGGGCATGAGTAGCAAGATCATCCTTCAAGGTGTCAGAGAGTCCATGATAATATGCAGCGGCGAGTGCCTCATCATTCCATTGGGTCTCTGCGGCAAGAGTACGGTACTCGATTGCGTACTTGGCGGCAGATCTTCGAGCCTGTGAAATATGGAAGAGAGAGAATGCGGCTGTCTCGCGCCGTGCAGGAGTATCAAATACTTGCTGAAATTCACACCTGAATTTAGGATAATCTTGGGTTAGTTCGCTCTTAAGTTCCCAGAGAAGAGAAGCCCAAGCGAGGGCGTCACCGTTAGCAAGGCGTAGATGTAAGCCACCTTAGAACGACCAGTGGGGAACTGAGAGGGGGACATCTCGAATTGCACCTGTTGCTATTCCTCTGTCTAATGGGATACACCTGTGCTGTCTCTTCCAGCCAAGCACAGCCAGATATACTCCTGAGTATGCTCCAACCTCATTGGACAATCTCCCTTTATATGCTCAGCTGCCACACTGGCAAATTGGCTGAGCAGAAACATTCCTGCTAGCGAAGTGTTCACTGCTGTCTTACCTCCACAGTCTTATCCTTCTCCTTGTTCCTTGTTCCTTGTTCCTGACCTTGGCTACTCTTGCAGACTGCACTCTTCTGTTCTCCTGACCACGGCTACGTACGACCATCCGCACTTCTCCAATACTGACCTCGGGAAAGTACCACAATAATCAGCCTCTCTCCAAACCAGACCACGGCTAAGTACATCCTACGATCCGCTACTCTCCTACACCGACTTCTGCAAGTATTACTGACCATCCAGATCTCTCCAACCGACCGGCCTACCTCAACCAATCTACACTCCAGATGCGCCCACGCGGCTGTGGGTTGGTGTTATATCAAATCCTCACCTCAGCCTCGCGGTCATCAAGTCAAAACACAGATCTCGAATTGTTGATGTCAATTTGGAGGCTGAACTAAGATGTGCATTGAGTTCAGATATTCAGCCAAAGTTTATGCAACTTGTCAGAAATAAGGATTGCCAAATATCGAATTAAATTATCTAACATTTTAAATTTTAACCATTTTCATCGTTTGTGTCTGCCGCAGTTGTAACTGAGTAGTCAAAGTGTTCATGTTTTGAATAAACTAGTTCAAACAGTGTGTCTTGTTTGAAATTTTTGCATGTGCAACAAAATAACTCAATTTTTACATGGTGTGGCTATTTTCACTTCAAATTCGCCACACCTGTGGCTACATTGAAAAATAGGTTGCCCACCCCTGATCTAGAGTGCACACTGCAACTTATAAAGACTTGTATGACCCCTTGTGGTCATTTGTGTTGCTTTGCATTTGCAATAGTTTGCAGTGTATTAAAGTATAATAATGTATACAGTATATCTCTATGTGCCCACTACACTTAAAATATGGTATAAAAGTGTCTAAATAATGTCTAAATAGTGTGTATGTCTAATAATGTATACAGTATATCGCAACAGTATTAAAAGGGTTATAAATGATAACATTTTAGACTTCCATCGACATCTTCATTCTGATGATTTGACATTTTGAATTCTGTAAAATAATTGTGAAATAATTTACTGTATAGTATTAATAAACAATAATGAAATGCTTACAGTACAGTCTGCATATACGCATATTTAATGTGTGCATGCGTTAATGTACACTAATTTGTACATGAGTTAATGTGTCTATGGAATGCATATATGGGTCATTTGGGGTATGCCAGTTCTACTGTAGAGTTGTACAGTATACTACTGTATTTAAACTTGAGCACATGTATATTTATCTTGATTAGACACTTTGAAAATTGGGTGTCAGTGACCCACTGTCGATTCAATGGTGGTGTGCTGTATGTAGATGCTTGAGTCGATCAGGTAGTTGGGATTTAGGCTCATCTCGTTTTCAGCGTTGGTTGGTCTGTACTTGTAATGGTATTGGGGCAAGCACAGGAGTTGGAGCACGTGTTGGATGGACCAGTTCAGGAAGGTCTATAATTAATCTATTGTTCACGGCCAATATCATTTTCCTTCAAAATTTGCCATGATCGAACATTCCCATCCACGATGTGCGCAGTGCTCAGCAGCAACCCCTCTTGCCGGGACATGAAGGTAATCCAATAAAGCAATCATTCATGCTTAAGTTGTGTGATAGAATTCCTCCACCCTTCTTGGTTTGGTGTTTTTCTTTTGTAGTTGTCATACTTATCAAGGATATACTCATAGATCTCAGATAGAGTTGCTCTTTTATCTGTCCCGATGGGAATGTCACAATATATCATATAGGCATAACTACAAACCAGTCTTGTGTGGCAAGAAGTTGTAAGCGCCATGTCCCATGCCATGCTCAGTACAAATGTTATAACATACTGTAGATTCCATAAATGCATAGTGTATTTTTTAATAAAGTGTGAAACTGCAACAGTAGATATGTACAGTATTGTACAAAGTCATTAAGACAAAGACACATCTGTACATTTATCTTCTCCTCCAATACCTGCTCTCACTGCATTGTACCATTCAGAGTCCCATAGGCAAATATATTCAGTGCACCACATGCCGGACACGCACAATAATAATTCCGTCTGACCACAAAACACAAAGTTCAAGTAGTTCAGTAGTGGCTCACTGCAGCACAGTGCGGTGAGGTGCACGGCGAGGCCAGCGGATGAGTTGAAAACTTTTTGGGGCCAATGACAAATAAACAAAAGGCAAAAAAAATAATAATGTGACATCCAATCTGACAAATTATATAGGTAAATACTATCTATTCTTTTTCTCATAAGTAATGGTCATTTAGTTAAATTCTTTGGCCAAAGCATTATAAGCCTGCCACAATGTCACAATAAACCCCTTTTTGAAGATCCTACACTACCTGTAAACATTCTCTTCATCTCTCTAATGGAGGAAGAATGTCTCAATGGACTGGTCATTCACAAGTGTAACACGGGACCTGCTATTAAATGTGGGCTGGGTGATCTTAAAATCTAGGTGGAAAGGCTCAAACCTCACAGCAATTGTAGCCAATTGACATTTAAAACACACAGTGTCAGCAAGCTCAAAACGCAAACCCACTATACTATATATAAATATATTTGTGTAAAATAGAATGCTACAGGGTTAAAAAATAATAACAAGAAATCCCACACCTCATAGGGAGGCACACATTCACAACAACTTGTCTTCTAACCTACATTCCAGAAGATAGAACCAAGTGGGGTGCACCTGATGTAAACAAAAATGAACTCAATGTCCACGGTCTCCAGAAAATCTCCGAATGGCGCCCTGTCAAACGAAGTCTACTAAACCCTACATGAATCTCGTCAATCACATAATTCGCCTACAATCCTTCACGAAAGGAGAAGGTTGTGAATAAGCCAAAATTAGTCTGGCTTCTTCTTGGATATCCTCAATCCTTCGACATGGGAAAATTGGAATGGATCCGCCCTCCTATCAAACTCAACCTCCTTCCTCAGTTTGATCCTCCTCACATCCCGCTGCATCCCAAGCAACTTACGTTTCCTTCCACAAAGAGCCACTTCTGCCTCATTAAGGGAATTAAAAAATCTTTCCCAAAACCATTTCAAAGAATACCCACTGCCACCCTGGTACTCACAGCTTTCCGAGAAAACCCACATTGACCGAGGGGTTTGCTTCACTGCCCCCTTGATACCAATTGCCATCAACTACCTCAAGACCATCATGAAAGACTCCCTACCATCAAATCTAGCCACACTCGCCAATCTAGCGACTCGCACCCCATGGCCTGATCTCCCATCACAGGGGTCCCCACCAAAGACCTACCTTTGGTTTAATGGTGCATAACCATGTGCTTTTCCTTTTGACATTAATATCACAAGGGAACCATATGGTTAATGCGTTTAGGCTATAAATAGCCATTAGGGATAGTAGAGCTCCAATTTCACCTGAGGAAGTGACAATCCAAGTCACGAAACTCGTAGGGTGGAGATTGTTTGGGTTCGTCAGCTCTGAGGTAGAGCTATCGATGCAGCGATGAAATCATCAGGGAGGAGTCATCTCAAGTTGTGGCGAGAGGAGCGACGCTGACCCCAGCTGCTAGCGCTGTGCTCCGGAGACTCAAGCTACGGACGACATCTTTAAATTAATATATCAAAAATTAGAAGAAAAGATGTTTTTAACACCTATACCTACTAGCTAGAAGCTCATTCAGTGTAGCACTCCTGGGACAGTTAAAATATAACTTTTATTAAGTCTCATATAAAATAAAGTGTGCATACATTTAAAATAAAGAACACAATATTCAAATACAATGGAGGATGTTGCAGTGATGGAGTGAGGTTGAAATAAATTACCCAATAAGCGTTATCTGAATATATATAAATAAATACGCACTCAGGGACAACCAAAAGACCAAATTCTAGAAGGATAAGGTATCTCAATTCTATATAGGATTGTGATATAGAAATGTGCAATATAACAAAAATGCAGTCACAAACACAGCATACCGATCAAACCAACCTATGATCACTATGTGTAAAGTCCACCACTGTAATACTAATGGATACTGAAAATGATAAACCTATGCCTGTGAAAATCACAATGTATGGTAAACAATATCAATTAATATAGGGTGGAGACTGACATACTGCAATTAAGGTGGAGGACTGAACACAATCATAGGTTGGTGGTATGTGGATTAATCCTGTGTGTGACTGCAAAGGACATGTGATATAATAACACTATGCAGTCAAATTGTATTCCACCTGTAGCTGAACAAATAAGTCACATTTAAAATGCTGCTGTGAGACAAATAAAGCCTTGTATCTACTGTAGCTCAGACCTTGAAAAAACGGATCACTCACTAGACAAACATAGATATATAAATGCTAATGCATATATCAGACCAACAGCAGATTACCGGCTAATAGGTCCTTTATAATAGTGTGTGTCTATAACACAGGTGATCACAGTGATTTTGTCAAAAAGGTCTAAGTTACATATGCACACAAAGGTGCCTGATATAAGTATAAACAAAGCAGCTCCCAGCAGTTAGCAAACACATTCCTCAGTCTGTGCACATGTTGTAAATGCCGACGGCAGTGAATGGCACGCCGCCAGTAACTGATACAATGTCAGGGTCAGCAGAGATACAAATTACCCTCCTGTTACACTGCACAGCAACCTCCAGGACGCCCTACGCATTTCCCTCCTACACGGAGGTTCGTCAGGGGCGAATGAGTGGCAGTAGAGGAGAGTCTGGTGATTTATAGCGTCTCCGGTTGTCAAGGCAACCAATCACCAATCAGATTGCGCACTGAAATAAGCGCTCCTGATCACATAGTAGAAAGCTCTACCTGCCACTGAGTATGCAAACTCACAATTAAAATATACAAAGTGTGTTAAAAATATATAAACCAAGGTAAATATCAAAAGGGACAGCAGTTATTATGGTAGTGAAAGGCCAATGAACTTAATAAAATCTACAAATTCTTGAGCTTTATTTATATTGGTCTGAGCAGGGTAAATTGAAACCTAGTCTGCACACTTCTATCACAAGTTAAGGATACCTAATAAGGGGAGATGAATCATAGTCTGCAAATACTGCTCTATCTTCTCTGTCTGAATATATGCCAGCAAAAAAAATAAGGAAAATACCTTATTGATGTATACTCGATAATCTGAGGATATTAGTATACATAGTAACATGAACAATACACACATATGTTCATGTTATAGGGGGGTGAGTGTCCTGTCCATTCTCTATGTAAATAAAGGGGGTGTAAGTAAAGCCTTCATTCAGGCCATGTGGATAGAGAGTTTTTAGTTTATAAATCCACTCTGCTTCACATTTAAGCAGCCTGTTATCAATATTGCCACCTCGTATATTGTTTTTGAGGTGTTTTAAGCCAATGAATGAAAGGCATTTAACATCCCCTTTATGAAATTGGTTCACATGATGGGCCAGTGGAGTGTCAATTTCATTGATAACTGAGTTTACATGCTCAAGAACCCTCCGTCTGAACTCTCTGATGGTTTTTCCCACGTATCTTTGTCCGCATGTACATGTTATTAAATATACCACATTGATTGTTTTGCAGTTTATATATTGTCTGATATCATATGATCTTGTCTTGTCACTATTTTGAAATGATTTGATTGGTTTTATATATTGACAGGCTTTGCAGCTTTTGCATTGGAAGGTGCCCTTTATAGGAAGTTGTAACCACGTTGGTTTGCTTTGCCTTTGGAAGTGGCTGTGTACTAGGCCATAATAGAGGTTATCTGATCGTCTGCTGGTAATGCTAGGTGTATCCTTCAAAACCTTGGTAAGATCCGCATCTGATTTGAGAATGTGCCAGTGTTTAGAAAATATAGTTTTAATTTCCTTCCACCTATAATTATAGGTTCCTATACACTGTACCTCTTTACTAGGAGGTCTAGTTGTTGTTGTGAGGAGTTTGTCTCTGTCCCTCTCTAGTGCCCGTTTGTAGGCATGTTTAAGGGTTCCTAAGGGGTAGCCACGATCTAAAAATCTATCCCTCAAGTCCTTTGCCTGAATCTGATATTCCTGTAATGTTGAACAATTTCGTCTAAGGCGTAGGTACTGTCCAATTGGGATACCCTTAATTAGTGACGGTGGGTGTAGGCTGGAAGCATCCAATAGACTGTTGGTGGCAGTTTGTTTACGGAAAACCGTAGTCTGTATATCACCATGTTCATTCTTGGAAATCTGTAAATCAAGGAAGGAAATAGCACTGGTACTGTAAGCAGATGTTAGTTTGAGATTTAATTGATTGTGGTTAAGTTTGGCCACAAATTCGATAAGCAAAGATTGAGGCCCGTTCCATATTAACAAGATGTCATCTATGAATCTAAGCCATATTTCGATGTGACTAGTGTATTCAGTAAGTTCATCTGTGAATACAATTTGATCTTCCACCAGCCCAGGTACAAGTTGGCATAAGTGGGGGCACATGATGTACCCATTGCTGTACCCATTGCTGTACCCTGGGTCTGGTGGTAGATGCTGCCATCAAAAAGAAAATAATTATGGCAAAGAACAAATTCGATGAGGTCCATCATAAAAGTATTATGATCCATAAAGCTTGGTCCCCTGTTAGAAAGAAAATGTCTGCATGCATTGAGGCCACTAGCATGGATGATACTAGAATACAAGGATTCGACGTCAAGAGTCACCAATAAGGTGTCTGCATACGTATGAATACTATTTAGTCTTAATAATGTATCTTTAGTGTCTTTGATATGGGATGGGAGAGTTGTGACAAACGGACGCAGAATTTGGTCAAGGTAAATGCTGATATTCTCAGTCAGATTATTGTTTCCCAAAACTATCGGTCTGCCTGGCGGACCCTTTTGATCCTTATGTATTTTGGGTAAAATATAGAAGGTCGCCATTGTCGGTGTTTTGGGAAGCAGAAAGTCAAGTTCCTTTTGATCAATAAGTTTTTTCTGAAATGCATTTTTCAAAATTGTGTTGAGTTCTTTGGTAAATTTTACTGTGGGATCTCGATCTAATATTTGATAGCTGTTTATATCTTTGAGAATGCATAGTATATATCATTGCATTGGGCGACACGAACAGGTGTAACAGTTTTACCGGTCTATAACTGGATGTCTTTTGATGCAAGCGGATCACTCTTTGACAAAGGCCTGACAGGCTTAAATGCGTCAGAGGATCCGCTTGCACCTTGTGCAAATAAAGCTTCTTTTATTATTACACATTCAGCCTTCACTGCTTCATTTTCGGCTGTGCGTCGTTTTTCTCTCACCGAGAGGATATTCACATCTTTGAGAATGTGTTTGCATTCCTTGACATATTGTTCTGTGTCCATGATGATAATATTTCCGCCCTTATTATTAGGTTTAATTACGATTTCCTTCTGTGACATAAGATCTTTTAATGCAGTATTTTCCTCTCTTGTGATGTTATTTTTCATATGTATTCTAGTTTTCATATTTTCCAAGTCTTTGGTGACTAAATCCGTAAAGACCTCTATCTGTGGGCAAATAGACATGAGGGGTGTGAATCTACTTTTAGGTCTCAAATTAGTGAATGGACCCTCCTGGACAGTTCTACTAGATTCATTATCTTCAAGTAAAGAAACGAGCTCTTGTGTTTGATCTGTAGAGGTGAGGCCTGTGTTTTCAATGTCGCGTTTAGCTCTTTTAGAGTGAAATTTATGGAGAAGTAATTTCCGAGAAAATAGATTGAGGTCCTTAATCCAACCAAACAGATTAAAATCCTTGGTAGGTGAAAAGGATAACCCCTTTTCCAATAAGGATGTATGGTCAGTAGTTAATGATATTTTGGATAGATGAAATACTCTCAATCTATTTATCGGTGCTTCATCTTCATTTATTTCCTGCAATTGCCTCGACCTGATTTTTCCTTTTGCTTTTTCCCTCCTCGCCTCGTTGGTCTTTGGTGGGTGAGTATTCTAAAAAAGTGGCTTTTTCCACGTTAGTATTGATTCTACTAGTAGAAGATTGAGGACCTAGTAATCTAGATTCAGCATTAGTCCCTGTCTCTGTTTCAGAAGTTTCTGCTTCAGAAGATGAGTAATTTATTGTGTTTTGTCTTCTCTTTTTGGATGTTTTATAACTATAAACTTGATGCAAACTATAATCAAGACTATCTCGCTGAAATTTTCTGTATTTTCTATCCTTAATTTCACTTCTAAACTTAGCAATTTCCCTTTCAAGTTTGGTTTCCATTTCATCAAACTCACTGTTTGTTCTGAAGTCTTCCAATTTTGTTAATTGTGCATCTAGCTGCTTTTGAATAGATAATAATCTCGTTTGTTGAGTTTCAGCCAACAATTTAATTAGGGCCAAGGAGCAAGTAGATAAAATAGTTTCCCATTTCTCTGTGAATTACATCTTTTAATAATACATCTTTAAATTACGTGCCAAGACAACACATTGTAAGTATACTTTTTGTCTTGCGCATTTTAATAAATAGTATCAACGAGAACATGCTATGTTTATTTTATTGATTCATGGGTACACATCTGTTGGATACTGTGTGTCATTCGAGGATCAAGCCCTCTGATGGAACCAAAGACTTAACTCAATGCCTGTGATTCATTTAATGCTGTAAATAGGCATTTGAAACGTGCAGAGATTTACGCCATAGAAGTTATTGCGCAATGCTCTGTTCTCTTTAATGTACCCGCAGAATTACAAGATATTGAAGTAACCGTTTGGGATTCACGGCCATCATTTGGGACTGGTATTATTGACACTTGTGTCAAGGATTTTGTTCTCTTTTTCTGTTAAATATTATTACAAGTCATTGAGTAGACTTGGTTTATTGTCCTTTCGGATGCCATTCTGATAGAGGATTTATACATCACTTTAGGAATTGTTTAGTAGCCTCTATTGTCGGGCTAATTGCCTAGCGATTGTGGCCTTTATATAATTATATATTATTACAGTCACTTTAGTTGTTTTGTGCACTGTTCTATCTTCACTATTTTAGGTACTGGCACTTCACAGGTTAATTTTAGTTAGAGCGCTTTGTTGTATGCTATTGTTAGTAGTGTTGTTAAGTTGGTTCCTAATTTTGTCTTTCACAGTGAAACGATTCAGCTGATGGAAATCTGTAAAATTTCAGGCAATCCCATCATTTTCCAACAATCCTTGTGGAATGGATAATGGGTTAATGAGCCTAGCTCCATCTTGGGAGCTTGGCTCAATGGGGATATCCCATCCCATGAACAGTGAACATTGGAATGAACCCACCATCCTACCTAACTCAACCTCCTTTTTCATCTTGACCCTCGCCACATTCCAGTGCATCTCCACTGACTTAAGTTTCCACCCACATGGTGGAACTGTCCAGCACACTGCTTTATGCCCATGGCAGACTGCCCTGAGTGCTGAAGGGAGATGTTCTCTGCAGTATCATCAGTGACATCCACAGGTTCATGTCCTTCATATCCCAGCACCACTGCTTGTTGAACAGAATCCTCTGGCAAAATTCCCAATCAAACTCCCATGAAGCAGAGCCCCCATAAAGCTTACAAGCCCTTCAAATTGTATCTACATACTTAAAAGCACCAAACACATTTCTGATGCCTTCCCAAAATCAAACTAGCTAAGATGGTGAATGCCTGCAACCAATTCCCAAAATACTTAGGAGCCTGCCTTCTCTACTCTGATCTCATCCTTCTTTTTAGCGTTGAAGATTCCTAAAATTGGGGAGAAAAGCAAAATCTTCACACACTCCCGTTTTCACACTTTATCCTTCACCTCATGTGATAAATTCATCCGCAATGTACTTGTAACTCAAATACTCGATAATTACTATTCATCACTTTTAACCTCCCCTTCCTTGCCTTTCTCCCCTGCTGCCCGGTCTCCAGCATCTTTAGTAGTGTTGCCTGTGCCCAGTTCTCCTCACCTCTGGCTACCCCAGTTGGCACACATCTGATGAAGAAACTACCATTGCATCCACCCAAAATAGACCACCCCATTTGGCCCATGCCACCCCCAACCTAGAGCTTTTAACCGCCACAGCCCTCCCCCACCGAAGCACCTTTGTGCCTCAATACTCACCACATGCCCAAGAACACTCACTTGTCAACGCTGACACCTTGACCCCAATTGGCTATCAACTCCATCAATGCCTGCATGACTTACTCACTATTGACTGATCTAGCCACACTAACTGGTCTCGCAAGCCCCACCACTGGGCCATGATCCCCCAGCCCTCCGGCAGCTTCCTTGGCGTCACCTCACATCCATAAATCCTTTGCTCCTTCTACTGCTGAGCTGGTCCTGGCACAGTGACCTTACCACCCTTTCCCCCCTCATGCTGAAAGAAATATCCTTTCTGCTTGTACCCACACCATGTGCACACTGCTAACCTCATCCCCAGAAACAGAACATATAAACCCCTATCTGGATCTACTCCTCCCAAACAGGGGCTGCTTATCTCCCTGCCACCTGTAAGCCTCTGCTCTCCTCCTTACATCCACCATCTCCCAAATGTCTGCCTGCCTTATTAAGGCCAACATGGGGTGCTTTCCTGCTCTCCCACCTTCAGCCTGCTCCTTCCTATCAAACACTGCCCTCTGTCCATCCAATGGGCTAAGCCTTTCCAGGGAATTGGACCACTTCTCTCCCATTGACCCTCCTCCATTCCCACAAACAAAGACCAGTGCTCAACATCACAGCCACCACCTGTTGCTGACTGCATGCTAACACCTCCACTACTCGCATGCCCAATGCTCCCTCTGCATGAACCTGGGTTCCTCCCCCTCTTCTTGGCACTGCAGCAAGGGACCTCCTGAACCTGCTCTATCTCTCCCTCTAGGCCTACCTCCGTGGCTTCTGCCCAATGACTGAGGATCCTCTCCAGCAGCCATGCTGCACCTCTTTTTTCCATTTTTCTCTCAGGTTGGTCATCCAGGCTTCTTCCACTACCGCCTCTTCCAACAGAGCCCCCAACTGAACTGTGCTCCTCCTCCCATGGGCCATGATCAAGGAACCCCAACGGTACTGGAGCTTTTTCCTCTGGACTGATCCTGAAATTGAGAACTTGTCATCTATTCCCAAACTAGCAACAATTAGGTCCATCCCCTCAGATTCAACACGGCCGGCAGTTATGTTGCCCTTCACTGACAAGTTCAGGGTCTGACTTTATAGGGCTTGAGTCAGTGTGTTTGGGATCTCTGATGATGATGCACATGCAATTATCATATGCTCTCCTAAATTTCAGACACCCCGTAAACATGCACATTAACAATTTAGCATGTGGTCATCATTTTCAACCACATGCTAATGACTTCAGATAAAGTTATACAAACTTAAATAAAGTAGACACAGGGTTAATATTTTCACACCATCTCTATTGATTCATCACCTAACGTAACCAACTGTTCCTCTAACTCCTAGGGTCTTAAAGAATAGCTATGATTATTGGAAGATGGGTTGTTGTGTCTACTTCTTGGGGCCACATCAATAGAAGAAAGACATCAACAAAATAAAAGTAATACAAAGACAATATCTGATCCTTCATAAATTGTATTATTATGTACAGAGCTTTTACAACTTCTCAAGTCTCTTCAGTATAACCTGAAATTAATTTAGCAGGTGAAAGGTTAAAATATATGCAAGATGGAGATGCCAAACTGCAGTAAAATTCTGTAAGGCTACTGACTGGATTGGGAGTTTATGTTTTCCTCCCGGAATTACTTTCAAAAATCCTGATGAAGTCTCCATGGAATTCTGTACTTTGAGTATCACAAGGGCTGTTCTCTCTACTGCATAAAGAGTATAAAAACCTCTAGCAATCTGGGTGTTGTTAACATTACAGTCTGCCAGTGACAGACACTCTGCCCGGCATTAGAAGATGCTCCTATATTTTAGGATTAACAGAAAGAAAAGATAATTATTTCAAAGTCTTATTTATTTGATACATACATCTCACTGTGGACGTTTACAAGTGAAGGCTAATCTCAGTCTCTGAAAAAGCCGAGCCTAATACTGACTGAATCTAATCATTGTTGTAGACACTATATGAGGGTAAGTGTAGGATAATGAGGTAAGTCAAATTAATCTGTTTTGCAGTAGGGGTGGGGTTTTAATAAGTAGAATTGTAAGTATATAGCCAGAGTAAAAAATTGCGGTGTTAATATTACATATGGGTCTTTATTCCTCTATGTTCCTCAGGCTGCAAAAAACATAGATTGTAAGCTCTACAGGGCAGGGACTGTGTCTGCAAAAATGTCTCTGTAAAGATCTACGTTAAACCAGCAGCGCTATACAAGAACAAACAATTATTATATTATTATTAATTATATACTAACGCAAATAAATATTCCCTTTAATTTCCCTGTATCATTATTTTCTCACAGTTTTGTAAAAAAAAAAAATAACTTAATCACTTATTGGTATATTATACAGAACCTTAGCAAGCTCAAAACCCTGACCCACAATATTTTATATGTAATGTAAATATTTATTTGTGACAATCGGAGTGCCACATTGAAAGTTACTTCAAGTATACTACAATAAATGGAGAAGCCTCAATGCGCATCCAATATGACCAATTATTTCCTTGATGACTTATGTTTTTTCTATATATTTTCTTCTTATAAATATTGGTCGATTGGTTCAATCCTTTGGCCAAAACATTTGAAGCCTCCGACCATGTCAAGATAGACCCCATTAACAACTTGTGTAGGCATTACACATTTTATACTGTCTATCTTCCACTGCAAAGTGAAAAGAGAAAACAAAAATATAGCCAATTATGTTGGATGCAGTAGAAGAAATACAAGAGACACTATATAAAATCGATTGTGTAGGGCGTGCATATGGGATCTACTTTGAGTTGTTTCAGGCTTGTTTTGGCCAAGTTTTGCATATGAGAAGAAAATATATAGAAAAAACAAAAGTGGCTCTGTGAGTCAAAACACTGACTGGCACTGAGTTTGGAGCAGGGGAACCTGGTTCAGTTCCTGGTGTCGGCCCCTTGTGACCTTGTGAAAGTCACTTTATCTCTAAAAAAACACATAGATTGTCATCTCCTTGGGGCTGGGTGTGTGTCCTCAAAATGTCTCTGTAAATCGCTATGTAAAACTAGCAGCGCTATACAAGAACAAACTATTATTATTATTATACAGTAATGAACTCAATAATTTGTCATATTGAATGTTCATTGGGGCTTCATTGTTAATTGATATGTCGCATTTGGGAAACGCTGGGATTTTTAATATGATGTGTTATCTGGAGGAACAAATTTCTCAAAATGCAGGTCTCCTCTAGGACAGAGGTACAAAGTTGAGCTCTACTCACAAATTCACAATGCAATTCTTCATTTATTGCAACAGCCAAGAACAGAGGAGGAACAACGTTTCAGGTCCCTTATGGACCTTTCCTCTGTTCTTGGCTGTTACAAAAAATGAAGAATTGCATTGTGAATTTGTGAGTAGAGCTCAACTTTGTACCACTGTCCTAGAGGAGACCTGCATTTTGAGGAATTTGTTTGTCTATGTTGCGTTGGCTGCACAAGCATTATTCTCCTTGCCTGAAACTGTTTCCCCGTACTGTGTAACTTTGTTTTCTGGAGGAGCAATGAAGACTTCTACACCTGTAGTCATGATTCCAGGCTATTCACATTTTCCAACTTGAAACTGTTTTTCAAGAGTTTTGAAAGCCTACAGACATGTAGCTTTGCATTCTATATATTGAGGGTAAAGTATTTCCACAGGAATGGGGCATTGAGGGGAATTTTTTTAAAGTGAAAGAGATCAGTAGAGACAAAAGGAGGTAAAAGGAGACAGTCGGGAGCAGAGTGCAGAGGGGAAGCAAGATTGAGATAAAGAGAGGGACATTGGAATGGTTTATTTTTAAACCTTTAACTACCTCTCATCTTAGCACATCACAGTATCGAAGAAGTAATTTGTGTTTACTCTGTCATTAGGTGATGCTTGGGAAGAATCAAACCATAGTCACAGAATTCCTGCTTCTTGGATTCCAGAATCTTCACAGCTTCAAGATTTTACTCTTCACTGTTTTCCTCATGACTTACATTATGACCTTAAGTAGTAATCTCCTGATCATTATATTGGTGTCAGTCAGTCACAAACTCCACTCTCCTATGTACTTCTTCCTGGCCCACTTGTCCTTATCTGACATCCTGCTCACCACTGTTATTGTCCCCAAAATGCTACACCTCATATGGGGAGAAGGTGGCACCATGTCTGTTGCTGACTGTATTAGTCAACTTCACTTCTATTGCTGCACCACGGGTACAGAGTGTTTCCTTCTCACAGTGATGTCCTATGACCGATATCTGGCCATCTGTCACCCGTTGCATTACACCACCATTATGGATTTCAAGCTTTGCCTCCAGCTGGCCATCTGGTCTTGGTTCTTAGGATTTTTGGTGTCATTAATAATAATTATTCCAATCAGTCAGTTACAGTTCTGTTGCCCTAATGTCATTGACCATTTCTTCTGTGAATTTGCTGCTCTTCTAAAAGACTCTTGCTCGGACACCTCCTTTATAGAAATTGAAGACTTTGTGCTAGCTATCCCTGTAGGTTTTTTACCATTTACTTTCATCATTGTGACCTACGTATGTATCTCTCTCTCCATCCTCAGGATCCCCTCCACCACTGGGAGACAGAAAGCCTTCTCAACCTGCAGCTCTCACATCACTGTGGTTTGCACATATTATGGGACACTGATTACTATTTACTGTGTTCCATCCATAGGCCACTCATTTAACATAAAGAAGGTCCTATCTCTGCTATACACGGTGGTGACTCCATTCTTCAACCCTATAATATACAGCCTGAGGAACAAAGAGATCGGAGCAGCTCTGAAGAGAAGGTTTCACAATAAAACAGACTTCTTGGAAGAAAGGAGAGGGAGGCAACTCAACCTATGAACTTCTTCGAACTGTAAAGATGGTAAGATGATTGATGTTGCTTTTGTGTAGTTCCCTCTGGAGAAGACACTGCACAGCTTGAAGACAGATGACCTCAAACTGATGAGATGGGATCCAGGGTGTCCCGGCTCCCAATGGGAAGGTGCAATTTATAGTTAGATGATAATAAAGCTTTGCACAAGATTCAGCACAAATACAAATGTAAAAATTGTTATTGGCATCACTGATACATTATGTTGGGATTTGCTGTGATATTCTGCGTTATCACTGCCATTAAATCCTATTAAAACTCTGCTTTATAACGTGAAATGCATTTTATCAGTAAGTAAAATAAAACTCGCTACAAATGTACCATACATCATTTGGTAAATTAAAGTATCTGTAACACAAGCGCACCAGACTTGTATATTCCATTTATTGTAGTCAATATATATTATTGTCACTAGAGATATTAATTGTATAGGCAAAATTAATATGGATAAGATAAGTATACATTGTAATAATATAGATAGTAATAATAACATTTGCGATATTAATATTATTTATGTATATGTTTATAGTATAGATTATATTGTTAATATTATTCATATTGTTATTAGTATTATTTATATTAAAATCAATCACACCACCAAAATGTGATTTAATTAATATAATATCCTGGAAATGTATATCGACTGTATGTATTTTTGTGCGGGAAAAGCTTCTAATAATTCTTTAAACTTAATTAATTTGGAGATGATTGGTGCTTTAGACTCATTAAGAAAGGCAGAAATGGACTGTACACATTCAATTAGAAAGATGCTCTAAACATCTCACTCATTTCCATGCTTACTGTATATATGTCAATAAGGCATTTGACATTTGATTCAGTAAGTGAATACATTGCTGTGCAGCAAGTTCCATAAAGAGTATTATAACTGGTGTTTCAGATACAACAGAACAATCTGTCTATACCGTATACTGTATGCTTTTCCTTATCAATCCTCAAAGTGCTTTTTATTTTACATCACATAGTCACTGGCTTTCTTTCTATCAACTGTGGCAGCAGTTGTTGAAATATTGCTGTGCGCATTAAGCTGTGCAGTATATACATTTTCATATTATGGCATGCCAAGTCTGTTTTATATGCCAAAAATGTATGATACAGTATATTATATGCATAAATTAATCACATGCTCAATTCAATACTAATATTGCTATTCTTGCAGCAACGTATGTGCAACATTTAAATGGAGGATGGAACCACAATTTTGCATTTGTTATTACTTACAGGATAAAGTTTGAATAAACACCTGCTGTTTGTAAGTCTTCCAACATACAGTATCACTTAGATTGCAAGTTCTTCAGTGCAGATATTTTATTTCCTATACTGTAGTTTGATTTTGTTTGTTGCACTTATTGTATTAGAATTCTCTGTATTATATTGTCTCTTTTGTAATGTGTCGTGAACACTGTGTGTACATTATAAATATAGATACACACACAAAAACATACATAAAAAATCATTGTAAATGCAACATTGTGGTGAATGTAATTGTTTAAAAATGTTCATTAGTCTGAGGTTGACACTGAACGTATTGAGATATACATTGAGATACTGTGTAAACGGTGTAACATATATTTTGTCTTGCTTAAGAAAAGTTGTATTGGATTGAACCCAATAAAAAATACACACAGCCCCTGTAAGCTCAGAACCAAAATCCACCACATCATACTGTATATATTGTGTCAAAACGAGTGCTACTAAGATTGTGTCTTCATGTATTCAACAATAGAAAAAAAGTGTGTGTTCCGAGCACGCGCATTTTACATTAAGTGAAACTTCTTTGTCTTTTGTCACTGTTTTGTCACAAAATTTTATTTTTGATGGTGATGTTTTTAATTTAAAATCAAAACACAATTTCAGTGCCAAAATTCAAAGAAGTTTGATTTAGAACGTGTGTTTTGCTATTTGCACTTCTATATTTATAGTAACTCTGAATTCCTCGTGTGTGTGTCACTGTGTGTGTGTGCACCTCAGTATCTGTGTGCGCATCAATTTGTGTGCATGTCAGTCAGTGTGTGTGCGCGTTAGTCAGTGTGTGCGCGCGTAAGTCAGTGTGTGTGTGTGTGAGCGTCAGTCTGGGTGTGTGTGTGCATTTCAGTCGGGTGTGTGTGCGGCAGTCGGGGTGTGTGTGTCAGTCAGTGTGCGTGTGTATCACTGTGTGTGTGTATGTGTCAGTGTGTGTCTTGCAGACTCTCCCAGTGCTATCTCCACCCATCCCTCCCTTTGGCGGTGCTGCTGCAGGGACACGATCCGCTGAGCACTCTCCCCTCCCTCCCATGTGGACACGGCACAATGAGCGCACTCCCTCCTTATCGTGGGGACACAGTGTGCTGAGCGCTCTCCCTCCAGTGGTGCTGCTGCAGGGGGAACATGGTGCGCTGAGTGCTCTGCCCCCTCCCCCTGGCGGTTCTGCTGCAGCGTGGACACAGCACGCTGAGGGTTCTCTCACCCCCTCCCTCCGACGGTGATGCCGCGTAGACACAACGTGCTCAGCGCTCTCTCCCCCTCCTCTGTCCGGCGGTGCTGTGGGGACACAGCGGGTATGGGGGGGGGGTTCAGCACACCAATCAGGGGGGAAACGGCACATCACTTGGAGGGTGGGAGTGGCGGGTTCGCTACACCACTTGGGGGGGAGGGTTCGGCACATCCCTCAGGGGGGTGTCCAGCACCCACCAGATCCAACTGTGGGGACATGGCAGTGTTTGGGTCTTCTCTCCCCCCCAGGGATACAGCGCTGGCAGACGGATTTTCAGTTTGTCCTCTCTCTCCCCCATGATGGATCCAGTGGGGTCTTCATCCTTAATGTGGTGTGTGTCCACTCCGGTGACTGTCGACGGTGCACTCGTGGGGATGGGGAGTGGGGTGTTCGGCAGCTCACTCGTGGAGGAGCAGGTGTTCGGCAGCTCACTCAGGAATGTGTGTGTATGTCAAGCGATGCTTTCCTCCTCTCCGGTGACACTTCCAGGTTGAAACTGGCAACACTGACAGCTTCTTCTGCTAGCAGTGACATAATTTACATCACTATCAACTCCATTTACTGCCAGGGAATTTTGCTCATGTGGTAGGTGTGCCCAAAGAAATTTCACTTCCAAAAAGGCCTAGTGCTACATATACAGTAACTGGCCATATTATATAGGTAAATACTTATCTGTATATCGTCTCATAAGCAAGAGGTTATTTAGTTCAATTATTTGGCCAAAGTATTTTAAGCCTACAACCACTTCACGGTATGACCCATCTGTAGGTCCTAATACTGATGCACCTGCATTAAGCTCTCATAACCTGTCTAATGGAAAGAGAGCTCTTCTTAACAGACATAACTAGTTAGACTCTGTGACATTTGAGGGCTTCCTTGCATGAACAGCTCACTTCAGGTACTGCCACAATATTTTGATGGGGTTTAGATCCGGACTTTGACTAGATCTGCTTGTATGTTTAGGATCATTGTCTTGCTGCATGACCCACTTTGACTTCAGCTTCAGCTCTAGCTCACAGATGTATGGCTTGACATTATTCTCTAGAATCTTCTGATACAATGTAGAATTCATAGTTGTGTCAATGATGGCAATCCATCCAAGTCCTGAGGCAGCAAAGCCACCCCAAACCATCACACCCACCACCATGCTTGACGGTTGGAATGATATTCTTCTGTTCGAACACAGTTTTGGTTTTCACCAAACATAACGTTTTTCATTGCGGCTAAAATGTTCTACCTTTGACATCTGTCCAGAGAACATTGTTTCAGAAGTGTTGTGGATCATCTATGTGACTTTTGACAAACTTCAGATGGGCAGCAATGTTCTTTTAAGAGTGCAGTGGTTTCCTCCTTGCTATCCTTACATGAACACCATTCTTGTTCAGTCTTTTTCTGAAAGTGTAGCTATGAATACTCACATTAGCCAAGGTAAAATGGTTTTGTAACACTTTCTTGACTGCTGAGCATCAATAACTGCTCTTCTGAGTTCCTCAGAAATTTAGTTTGACCGTGGCATGACGTGTTTCCACACACGTGTATGGGGAATACCAAACTCACAAAGTTTCTGATGTTTATATAGGGTGGGGACTCTAATACCTAAAGATCTACCTAATTATTTAAACAGCTGAGTCTAATTATCCCCTTTAATTTAGCTGATAAAACCAGGGACTCACTTACAGTTTACAAACCCGACCCCTAATTAATCATTGTTTGTCTAATTCACACATCATTTTGTTTCAAAAGACATGGAATTAGTTAATATAAATCCAAACCTTGGTGCGCTCCTGTGTTCTCTCTTTTTCTTAATATAAACCCTATTGGAAATTCCATTAGATTCAAGAAGTTATAGAAAAACTATGACATTTCCATAATTATCATTATGGTTCACAACCTTTTTTCCGCCACGGTAAATATATATGTTACTCCCCGCCACTTGCTGAAATACAGGCTGCAGGGTTTGTGTCTATACTTTGTCTATGTGCGCATGCGTGTCTATGCAACGCATAGGCTATGCGCATCATTGAACAGGGAGGAGAATTTCAGAGGGAAAGGGTGGGGGATGAGTTTCTCTACACATGAGGCAAAGATAGAAAATTAGTGAGAAGGCTGTGTGGCTGCAAGTGGGAGGTTTCCCACTTGATAGAAACAAACTAGGGGAAGGTTGATGGCTTTGTCTATTCTAAGCAAACAGCCATTTAATAGCGTGAACAAATGCCACAGCTAACCCCAGCACTAATGTGAACACCAAACATTGTCATACAGTACTGTTTTATAAAAAAAATGTCATCTTGCATTTGCAATATTTTGCAGTGTATTAAAGTATAATAATGTATACATTATATCTCTACAGTATGTGCCCACTACTCTAAAAATATGGTATACAAGTGTCTAAATAATGTCTAAATAATGAACACTGTATATCTAATAATGTAGTCAGTATATCGCAACAGTATTAAAAGGGTTCAAAATTATAATTTTTCAGTCTTCCATTGAAATCTTCATGCTGATGATTTGGCATTTTGAATTCTGTAAATTAATTGTGAAATTATTTACTGTACACTATTAATAAAAAAAAATTAAATGCTTACAGTACAGCCTGCAAATGCGCATATTTAATGTTTGTGTATGTGATAATGTACACTAATTTGTAATATCGAGACATCTAATCTGACAAATTATATAGGTAAATAATATATTTTTCTTCTCATAAGTAATGGTCATTTACTTAAATTCTTTGGCCAAATCATTATAAGCCTACCACAATGTCACAGTAAGCCCCTTTCTGCAGATCCTACACTACCTGTAAACATTCTCTTCATCTCTCTAATGGAGGAAGAATGTCTCAATGGACTGGTCATTCACAAGTGTATCACAGGACTTGCTATTAAATGTGGGCTTGGTGATCTTAAAATCTAGGTGGAGGAGGCTCAAACCTCCCAGCAATTGTAACCAATTGACATTTAAAACACACACAGTGTCAGCAAGCTCAAAACGCAAACCCACTATACTAAATATAAATATATTTGTGTAAAAAAGAAAGCTACAGGGTTAAAAAAATAATAACAAGAAATTCCACACCTCATAGGGAGGCACACATTCACAACATCTTGCCTTCTAACCTACATACCAGAAGATAGAAGCAAGAGGGGTGCACTTGATGTAAACAAAAATGGACTCAATGTCCACTTTCACCAGAAAATCTCCAACTGGCGCCCTGTCAAACGATGCCTACTTGTCATGAGTGTGGTATGGCGTTGCCGGGCCTGTTGAAAGATAGTTAGTGATACTTGCAACGCCTTGGGAGTACAGAGTAAGAGTAGCGGTGTCCGTGCGCCAGTGTCCAGGGATCCAGAAGTCAGAGTTGTCAAGTTCGTAAGCCAAAGTCCAGGGGTTACAGAGGTCAGCAAGGTAGAGTTCGTATGCAGGGTTCAAGGGCAACAGAGAGCAGAGTAGTCCAGAACGAGTCAAGGTCAAACCAGGGAAATCTAGGGATAAGCAGGAGCAGGAACAAGCTGAAACACAGAGGAGAGCCAAGCATAGGACTGCACACACAGGGGTAACAAGAGCTACACTACCGACACACTTTATTAAAGTGTGGCCGGTTCCGCAAGCCGGGAGATTTCCTGGCTTGCTAGTGGCCGCCCCATCGGGAGCCTGCGCCCCCTGCACGCGCGTCCAGGGCTCCCCGAGGGAGCCCTGGTGTCCCGCGATGTGGGGGATGGCGGCAGGGGGTTCCGGGGGACCCGGCGGACCCGGCAGCGGGAGGGAGAGCACCCCGATCGGAGGGCGCTCTTCCGCTGCTTCGGCGCGCGCCCGGCACCCTCCGGCGCGCGCCAGTTTACTGCTGCGGCCGAGAACGGGCAAATGCTCGAATAAACTCGGCCGCAGCAGTATACAGAGCAATGAGAGAACGGACAGAAATGGGTTATAAAAGAGGGAACACCAATAGGAGAGAGAGGAGGAGCAGAAGGTGAAGTGGGAGACAGCAGGGATAGGTGAGGAGGAGAAGAGGAGGAGACAGAGGAGCCAGTGAGAGAGATTGCCTGCAGGGTATGAGAGGAGGAGCCAGGAGGCTGAAAAACCCTAGAAGAGGCGCGTGTGCGCGCGCCCTCTGTAAACTGAGAGTGCGTGCGTACCGGCTGCGTCACGAGGCACGTGGAGCGCCGCGCCGTGGGGACACCAATAGAGGATGAGGGAGGAACGGAGGGGACAGCCGCCAGAGGTAAGGGGATAGGAGCAGAGACTGAGGGGAGCTGAGAGTGGGGAACAAGCAGCAGGGGCTCGGGAATCGAGCATGTGCGCGAGTCTTGCGGGGAACGTGCAGTGGTGCTGGGATGACGTCAGAGGCTGCTGGAGAGGGACAGGTGTTGGTAAAGGAAGGAAGGCTGGCAGGGGAAGGAACAGAGAAGATAGGCGAGTGTGGGGTGTCAGGGACACATGAAGGGGAAGGAATCCCATGAACCGTCACAATATCCCCCACTTGAGGATCTATCTCCGAGCGATCCAGCCACGGTTTCTGGGGAAATTTTAGATGAAACTGTTGAAGGAGTTTCGGGACATTAATGTGATGTGCCGGTACCCATGAACGCTCCTCCGGACCATAGCCCTTCCAGTGGACGAGGAACTGGAGATTGTTTTTAGACCCGCGTGAGTCGATGAGAGATTGGACCTCGTACTCTTGTTGTCCTAGGGTGGACACTGGGTTGGATTTACGGGAAGGGTCCGGAAAATGCAAGCTCTGAACAAAAGGCTTAAGCATGGAGATATGAAATACGGAAGGAATCCTCATGGTGGGTGGTAGAGCAAGACTGTAAGTGACTGGGTTGACTTTTTCTATGATTTTGAATGGGCCCAGAAATCTTGGTGACAGTTTAGGAGATGGAGTTTTAAGCCTGATGTTCTTCGAGGACAATCACACTCTGTCACCAGGCTTAAATGAGGGACCCGGTTGGCGATGACGATCCGTCTTGGTTTTTTGTTTGGCAACAGCAGATAGTAGGGATATGAGAATCATTTTCCAAGAGTTCTGTAGGGTCGTAACATGAGAGTCAGCTGCAGGAACGCCAAAAGGGGGAGAAGAGAGAGGAAGACTGCTGGGGTGAAAGCTGAAATTAATGAAAAAGGGAGACTCTTGGGTAGACTCATTCTTGAGAAAGTTGATTGCAAATTCGGCCCATGGTAACAGGTCCACCCAGTTGTCCTGTGACTCCGATACGAAACATCTGAGATATTGCTCAAGGGTTTGATTCATCCTTTCGGTCTGACCGTTGGTCTGAGGATGAAATCCAGAAGAAAAAAGGAGAGAAATTCAGAGTCTCTGGAAAAACGCCCGCCAGAACTTAGAAATAAATTGAGACCCTCTGTCAGAGACAATAGAAATGGGAACACCATGTAATCTAAAAATTTCCTTGGAAAAAACATCGGCCAGAGTAGCAGAATTAGGAAGACCCTTGAGGGGAATAAAGTGTGAATGTTTAGAAAATATGTCTACTACGACAAGAATGGTATTCATTCCTTTGGAGTTGGGAAGTTCGACAATGAAATCCATCGAGATGTGTTTCCAGGGTTGCTCTGGAATGGGGAGAGGCATGAGGAGGCCAGAGGTTTTGTGGTGCAGTGTCTTACTCTGGGCACATACAGGACAAGCACTAGTAAAGTCAAAAATGTCTTTGTTCATCCTCGGCCACCAAAATGTCCGTTTAATAAGGTCTGCTGTTCTCTTGAAGCCTGGATGACCGACAGATCTAGAGGAATGACCCCAAAGAAGAATCTTGTGGCGAAACCGTGGAGCTGTGTATAAGCGCCCTTCTGTTACCCTGAAACTGCTGGGAATGTGAGCCTGGGCTTTGTTGATTTCGTTCAACACATCAAAACTATTAGCGAAGATAATGCATTTGGCAGGAAGAATAGGTTCCGTGGGGGCATTAGATTCACTTTCCGTGGCGAACTGGCACGAGAGAGCGTCCGCCTTGACATTTTTGGTACCAGGAATGTATGAAATGGTATAGTTAAAGTGGGAGAAGAAGAGAGACCACCGAGTTTGACGAGATCCCAACCGTCGGGCCCCCTCGATATACAGCAAATTTTTGTGGTCGGTGAGGATAGCCACAGGTTCCTTGGTGCCTTCTAAAAAATGCCTCCATTCTTGAAGAGCCAGTTTAATGGCCAAAAGTTCACGATTACCAACATCATAATTTCTTTCGGCAGATGAAAATTTCCGCGAAAAAAACACACAGGTTTGGAGTCTTTCTTGGGGAGAAGACCTCTGAGAGAGAACTGCACCAGCACCTACGTCCGAAGCGTCGACTTGCAAGGTGAAGGACATTGAGGTATCCGGATGGTGTAGGATGGGTGCGGACACAAAAGCTTTCTTAAGGACCTCGAAAGCAACAATAGCTTCAGGAGACCAGGAGGTGGGATCGGCGCATTTTTTGGTCAAGGTGGTGATGGGAAGAGCAATAGAAGAATTTTTTTTTATGAATTTCCTGTAATAATTGGCAAAGCCAAGGAAACGCTGCACAGCCTTGAGCGAATTAGGCAGCGGCCCGTCGAGAACAAATTAAATTTTTTCTGGATCCATAGAGAAACCTTGGTTGGAGATAATGTAGCCTAGGAAGGAATTAGAGGTCTGGTGGAACAAACATTTCTCCATCTTGGCGTAGAGGCGGTTAGAACGGAGCCAAGACAGCACCAGTTTGGTATGTTGAATGTGTTCCTCCAGGTTTTTAGAAAAAATGAGAATGTCATCCAGATATACTATGACAAATGTCCCCAACACATCCCGGAAGATGTCGTTCATGAACTCTTGAAAGACGGCAGGAGCATTGCATAAGCCAAAGGGCATAACTAGATACTCATAATGTCCAGATCGCGTATTAAACGCGGTTTTCCACTCGTCCCCCTCTCTTATGCGAATGAGATTATAGGCCGCTCTTAAGTCGAGCTTCGAAAAGATAGAGGCCCCCTGGAGACGGTCGAACAGTTCAGAGATTAAGGGAAGAGGATACCGATTCTTTACCGTGATCTTATTGAGTCCGCGAAAGTATATGCATGGCCTAAGTGATCCATCATTCTTCTTCACGAAGAAGAAGCCTGCCCCGGCAGGGGAGGTAGAGTTGCGGATGAATCCTTTTTCCAATTTTTCTTGACTGTAGGACGTCATGGCCTCAGTTTCAGGAACGGACAAAGGATACGACTTCGACTTTGGAAGGATGGTCCCAGGAATCAAATCGATAGGACAATCGTACGGACGATGGGGAGGTAGAACCTCAACTTGCACTTTGTTGAACATATCCAAGTACTCATGATACACGGTTGGTAGGATCGATAGATTGGAAGGAACGGAATCCAGGCCGGCAAGCACCGCAACAGGAGGAGCCGTAGGAGCAGAGTCAGCGGAAGAAGGCCACTGGATAGGCAGGGTGCCGGTCCAATCAATGCACGGATTGTGGAGTTGAAGCCAAGGCAATCCTAAAATAAGTTGAACAGTAGGAGAATGGAAGATATCGAAAATTATTACCTCTTTATGACCGTCGGCCAAGGTCAATGTGAAAGGAATGGACTCCCAGATGATCAATGCTGGCTGGAGTGGTCGACCGTCGATGGCCTCGAGACTAATAGGTGCTTTTCTTCTAACCATAGGGATTTGATTCTCAGACGCGAAGGTTTGGTCCAGGAAGTTACCACCAGATCTAGAATCAATGAAAGCTTTTACCTGCAGGAAAAGGTCAGGACCCTCCAGAGTGGCAGGAAGCATAAATTTCTTTGGGAGATTTTCAGGGAGAGAGGGGCAAGGAGAGACAGTACCCAGTAGAAGCCCCTCTACCTTTACTGGGTGTTCCTGTTTCCCAGCTTCAGGGGACAATTCTGGAGACGATATTCCGAAGAACCACAGTAGAAACAGTAGAGTCCCTTCTGACGACGTCGCATTCTCTCCGCGACCCGAAGTAGTTGGCTCCCGATTTGCATCAGCTCCGGGGCATCCAGTGCCAGGAGGGATGAAGTAGACGACCTGTGAGAGACAACAGAGGAAGAAAGAGAATGAGAACAGTGTCTCTCGCGCCGTCGCTCCTGGGAATGCTGGTCCATGCGTACGCTCAGTGTAATCAACTCCTCCAGGGAAGAAGGCCGGGCATGAGTAGCAAGATCATCCTTCAAGGTATCAGAGAGTCTGTGCCAATATGCGGCGGCGAGTGCCTCATCATTCCATTGGGTCTCTAAGGCAAGAGTACGGAACTCGATTGCGTACTTGGCGGCAGATCTTCGGGCCTGTGAAATAATGAAGATAGAGAATGCGGCTGTCTCGCGCCGTGCAGGAGTATCAAATACTTGCTGAAATTCGCACCTGAATTTAGGATAATCTTGGGTTAGTTCGCTCTTAAGTTCCCAGAGGGGAGAAGCCCAAGTTATGGCGTCACCGGTTAGCAAGGCGTAGATGTAAGCCACCTTAGAACGACCAGTGGGGAACTGAGAGGGGGACATCTCGAATTGCACTTCGCATTGGTTTAGGAATCCGCGGCAGGCGAGGGGTCCCCATCATAGCAATTAGGTGGTGGAATGCGGGGCCCAGTGTTTGCATATGTCGTGGCAACCGGGGGTGCTGGAGCCATTGGTGTCTCCTGAAGGGAGAGGTTAGCCAATTGCTGGGAGACTGTGGACAGCTGATTGCTCACAAATTGTAAGGCTTCAAGTGAAACACCTGTACCCACCTCAGGGGGGTCTGCATTTGTTGGGCTCTGCATAATGTCACGCCCGTATGACCGCAGACCTAGCAAGAACCCAATACTGAGGTGGGAAGGGTATTACCACGCACCCACAGCAGTGAGGGCGGGCCCGGAGTGTTGTATGGCGTTGCCGGGGCTGTTGAAAGATAGTTAGTGATACTTGCAACGCCTTGGGAGTACAGAGTAAGAGTAGTGGTGTCCGTGCGCCAGTGTCTAGGGATCCAGAAGTCAGAGTTGTCAAGTTCGTAAGCCAAAGTCCAGGGGTTACAGAGGTCAGCAAGGTAGAGTTCGTATGCAGGGTTCAAGGGCAACAGAGAGCAGAGTAGTCCAGAACGAGCCAAGGTCAAACCAGGGAAATCCAGGGATAAGCAGGAGCAGGAACAAGCTGAAACACAGAGGAGAGCCAAGCATAGGACTGCACACACAGGGGTAACAAGCGCTATGCAGAGCAATGAGAGAACGGACAGACATGGGTTATAAAGGAGGGAACACCAATAGGAGAGAGAGGAGGAGCAGAAGGTGAAGTGGGAGACAGCATAGGTGAGGACGAGAAGAGGAGGAGACAGAGGAGCCAGCGAGAGAGATTGCTTGCAGGGCATGAGAGGAGGAGCCAGGAGGCTGAAAAACCCTAGAAGAGGCACGTGTGCGCGCGCCCTCTGTAAACAGAGAGTGCGCACGCACTGGCTACGTCACAAGGCACGCGGAGAGCCGCGGGGACACTCGTAGAGGACGAGGGGGGAATGGATAGGACAGCCGCCGGAGGTAAGGGGATAGGAGAAGAGACCGAGGGGAGCTGAGAGTGGGGAACGCCGCAGCTGGGCTCGGGAACCGAGCGGGTGCGTGAGTCTTGCGGGGAACGCGCATTGGTGCTGGGATGACGTCAGAGGCTGCCAGAAAGGGACAGGTGTGGGTAAAAGAAGGAAGGCTGGCAGGGGAAGGAACAGAGAGGATAGGAGAGCGTGGGGCATCAGGGACACATGAAGGGGAAGGAATCCCCTGAACCGTCACACTACTACACCCTACATAAATCTCGTCAATCCCATCATTCGCCTACATTCCTTCTGGAAAAGAAAAGTTTGTGAATAAGCCAAAACGAGTCTGGAACCTTCTTGGATATCCTCAATCCTTTGACCTGGGAAAATTGGAATGGATCCGCCATCCTACCAAACTCGACCTCCTTCCTCAGTTTGATCCTCCTCACATCCTGGTGCATCCCAAGCAACTTACGTTACCTTCCACAAGGAGCCACTTCTGCCTCATTAAAGGGAATTCAAAAACCCTCCCCAAAACCATTCCAAAGAATACCTGCTGCCACCCTGGTACTCACAGCTATCCGAGAAAACCCACATTGACCGAGGGGTTTGCTACACTGCCCTTTGATACCAATTGCTATCAACTCCCTCAAGACCTTCATGAATGACTCCCTACCATCAAATCTAGTCACACTCGCCACTCTAGCAACTCCCACCCCTGGGCCCTGATCCCCCATCACAGAGGTCCCCACCAAAGCCTACCTTTGGTTTAATGGTGCATAACCACGTGTTTTTCCTTTTGACATTTATGTCACAAGGGAGCAATAGGGCTAATGTGTTTTATGCTATAAATAGCCATTAGTGGTAGTAGAGCTCCAACTTCATCTGAGAAAGTGACAATCCAAGTCATGAAACGTGTAGGGTTGAGCTTGTTTGTGTTCGTCAGCTCTGAGGCGGAGCTATCGACGCAGCGATGACATCATCGGGGAGGAGTCATCTCGAGTTGCGGCGAGAGGAGAGGAGTGATGCTTGCCAGGAGCCGTGATCCTTGGCACGCTCCTCGCTTAACACAACCCACGTCCTGGCCAAACACTTCTTCCGCCTCCTGCAGCAGATCTCGTCTGCCGGCGAATACCAGCATTCCATCTACACTCTGCACTAAATGCTGTCCCCACTAGCCCAACCTCCAGGCTACGCTCGCGCGGTGACACCACCGTCACACAGCACGCACCTGCTATGTGCGGCACTCGCACACAGGAGCAGAACCTTCCTAATTCCTCTGCCTAAGTATACACCTGTTGCTATTCCTCTGTCTAATGGGATACACCTGTGCTGTCTCTTCCAGCCAAGCACAGCCAGGCATACTCCTGAGTATGCTCCAAGCTCATTGGACAATCTCCCTTTATATGCTCAGCTGCCACACTGGCAAATTGGCTGAGCATAAACCTTCCTGCTAGCGAAGTGTTCACTGCTGTCTTACCTCCACAGTCTTATCCTCCTCCTTGTTCCTTGTTCCTGACCTTGGCTACTCTTCCAGACTGCGCTCTTCTGTTCTACTGACCATGGCTACGTACGACCATCCGCACTTCTCCAATACTGGCCTCGGTAAAGTACCACGATAATCAGCCTCTCTCCAAACCAGACCATGGCTAAGTACATCCTACGATCTGCTACTCTCCTACACTGACTTCTGCAAGTATTACTGACCATCCAGATCTCTCCAACCGACCCGGCTACCTCAACCAATCTACATTCCAGATGCGTCCACGCGGCTGTGGGTTGGTGTTATATCAAATCCCCACCTCAGCCTCGCGGTCACGCCTTGTTTGTGTTGAGCACTCAGTTACAACGCTGATCCCAGCTGCTTGCGCCATGCTCCGGAGACTCAAGCTAAGAACTACATCTTTAAATTACGTGCTAGGGCTTAATACATTGTAAGTATACTTTTTGTCTTGAGCATTTTAATAAATTGTATCAATGGTACCATGCTATGTTTATTTTATTCATTCATGTGTAGGAGAGTGCGTGTGTATGGAGGATCCAGCCCTCTGATGGAACCAAAGACTTAACTCATTGCCTGTGATTCATTTATATGCTGTAAGTAGGCATTTGAAATGTGAGGTGATTTACGCCATAGAAGTTACTGCACAATGCTCTGTTCTCTTTATTGTACCTGCAGAATTACCAGATATTGAAGTAACCGTTTGGGATTCACGTCCATCATTTGGGACTGGTATTATTGACACTTGTGCCAATGAGTCTGTTCTCTTTTTCTGTTACATTTTTGTACAAGTCATTGGGTAGACTTGGTTTGTTGTCCTTTCGGATGCCATTCTGATAGAGGATTTACACATCACTTTAGGAATTGTTTAGTAGCCACTATTGTCGGGCAGTTTGCCTAGCGATTGTCGCTTTTATATAATTATATATTATTACAGTCACTTTAGTTATTTTGTGCACTGTTCTATCTTCACTATTTTAGTTACTGACACTTCACAGGTTCATTTCAGGTAGAGCACTTTGTTGTATGCTATTGTTAGTAGTGTTGTTAAGTTGGTTCCTAATTTTGTCTTTCACAGTGAAAATATTCAGCTGATGGAAACCTGTAAAATGTCGGTCAATCCCATCATTTTCAATAATCCTTCTGGAATTGATAATGGGTTTAAGAGCCTGAGTCATTCTTGGGATCCAGGACCAAATGGGCTATCCTCCATCCCATGAACAGGGAATATTGGAATGGACCCACCATCTTACCTAACTCAACCTCATTTTTCAGCTTGACCCTCACCACATCCCAGTGCATCTCCATTGACTTAAGATCACATAAAGAATCTGCCCAGCACACTGCTTTATGCCCGTGGCAGACTGCCCTGAGTGCTGATGGATTCCAGCCCCTCCCTGAAAGGGAGATGTCCTCAGCAGTATCATCAGTGACATCCACAGGTGCATGTCCTTCATATCCCAGCACTACTGCTTGTTGAACAACATCCTCTGTCAAAATTCCAAATCACACTCCCATGAAGCAGAGCCCCTATAAAGCTTACAAGCCCTCCAAATTGTATCACCATACTTAAAAAGCACCAAATACTTTTCTGACGCCTTATCCAAAATCAAACTAGCTAAGATGGTGAACGCCTGCAACCAATCCCCAAAATAATTAGGAGCCTGCCTTCTCTACCCCTTTGACTTCTCATCCTTCTTTTTAGCCTGGGAGGTTCCTTAAAACTGTCGAGAAAATCAAAATGTGCACACACACCCATTTTCACACTTTATCCTTCACCTCTTGAGACAAATTCATCCCCAATGTGCTTGTGACACAAAAATTTGCAGCCTCAATTATTGCTATTACTTCCCCCCTGCTGCCCTCTTTTCAGCATCTTTTAGCAATGTCGCCTGTGCCCAGCTTTCCTAACCGCTCGCTACCCCAGTTGGCCCACTTTCATAGCTGATGAGGAAACCACCATTACGTGCTTTGCAATACTTGTCCCCCCAAAATAGAGCACCCCATCCGGCCATGACACCTGCAACCTACAGTAGAGCTTTCAACCACCGCAACCCTACCCCACGAGGTACCGTCATACCTCAATACTCGCTGCATGCCCATGAACACCCACTTGTCAACGGAATCGCTACGCTGACACCTTTACCACAATTGGTTATCAACTCCATCAATGCCTACATGAATAACTCACTATCGACTGATCTAGCCACATTCACTAATCTCGCAAACCCCACCACTGGGCCCTGATCCCTCAGCCCTCCGGCAGCTTCCTTGGCTCCACCTCACATCCATAAATTATTTGCTACTTCTGCTCCTCCTGCTCCTTCTAATCCACTGCTCTTGGCACAGTGACCTTACCACCCCTTCCCCCCTCATGCTGAGGAGTCCTGAAAGAAATATCTTTCCTCCTTGAACCCCACAATGTGCCACACTGCTAATCTCATCCCCAGAAACAGAACCTATAAACTCATATCTGGATCTACTCCTCCCAAACAGGGGCTGCCTCTCTCCCTGCCTCCTGACAGCCTATGGTATCCTCTTAATATCCCCCATCTCCCTAATGTCTGCTTGCCTCAATAAGGCTGAACTGGGGTCCTTGGCTGCACTCCCCCCTCCAGCCCGCTCCTTCCTGTTAAACACTGCCCTATGCCCATCCAATGGGCTAAGCCTCTCCTGGGGATTGGACCACCTATCTCCCATTTCCCCTCCTCCATTCCCACCCACAAAGGCCGGTGCTCACCATCACAGCCACCGCATGTTGCTGACTGCATGCTAACACCTCCACTACTCGCATGCCCCATACTTAATCTGGATGAACCTGGGATCCTCCCCCTCTTCCTGGCACTGCAGCAAGGGACCTCCTGAATCTGCTCTCTCTCTCTCTCTCTCTCTCTCTCTCTCTCTCTCTCTCTCTCTCTCTCTCTCGGCCTACCTCCGCGGCTTCTGCCCAATGACAGAGGATCCTCTCCAGCAACCATGCTGCACCTCTTCTTTCCATTTTTCTCTCAGGTTGGTCAGCCAGGCTTCCTCCACTACCGCCTCTTCCAGCAGAGCCCCCAACTGACCTGTGCTCCTCCTCCTATGGGCCATGATCCAGGAATCCCAACGATAATGGAGCTTCTTCTTCTGACTGATCCTGAAATGGAGAAGTAGGACCAGGCTGCACACCTCACTAATATACATTTCTACCCCTCACCAACCCTTGTCCTCTTTTCCCAAACAACAATTAGGTCCACTGACAAGTTCAGGGCCTGACTTTATAGGGCTTGAGTCAGTGTGTTTTGGATGCCTGATGATGAGGCACATGCAATTATCATATGCTCTCCTAAATTTCAGACACCCTGTAAACATGCACATTAACAATTAAGCATGTGGACCAGCGTGCTAAGGGTGTACATTTACTTGTACTTTGTGGAACGTCAACCCCACCCTCTGGAATGTTCATGAGCCAAGATGACACAAAGAACTTTGTGTTCACAGCTGCTTTGAATCTCACCCCAGTGTATAACTGCGTTGCCCCAAAGGCAGACAGCCTTTGGCGCAGACAGCCTTTGGCGCAGCCAAAGGGCAAAAAAAGGATGTGAGCCGTTTGCTGCCGTTCACTGATGTTTGATGTTAAAGTGATGTTAAGGCTGCTATATTTCAATCTGAAACTTACAAGCCCTTTATCCCCATATACCCAATTTTCCAACTCTATCTGTCCATGAAATGTCTGTGAATTGACTGTATAACCCTATTCTTTTAATGTAACCATGTATTGTTATACTGTAACTCTGTGCCCAGGACATACTTGAAAACGAGAGGTAACTCTCAATGTATTACTTTCTGGTAACACATTTTTATAAAAAATGTGGTCATCATTTTCAACCGCATGCTAATGACTTCAGATAAAGTTTTACATTCTTAAATAAAGTAGACACAGGGTAATATTTTCCCACCATCGCTATTGATGCAACACCTAACCAACTCATCCTCTACTGTAGCTCCTAGGGTCTTAAAGCATAGCACAATTATTGGAAGCTGGGTTCTTGTGTGTACTTCTTGAGGCCACATCAGTAGAAGAAAGACATCAACAAAATAAAAGTATTACAAAGAAAATATCTGATCCTTCATAAATTGTATTATTATGTACACAGCTTTTACAACTTCTCAGGTCTCTTCAAAATAACCTGAAATTAATTTAGCAGGGGAAAGCTTAAAATATCTGCAAGATGGAGATGCCAAATGGCAACATAGTTCTATAAGGCTACTGTCTGGGTGGGGAGTTGATGTTTTCCTCATGAATGACTTTCAATCCTCCTGATTGAGTCTCCGTGGAATTCTGTACTTTGAATATCACAAGGACTGTTCTCGCTACCACATAAAGAGTATAAAAACCTCTAGCAATCTGGGTGTTGTTAACATTACAGTCTGCCAGTTACAGACACCCTGCCCGGCATTAGAAGATGCTCCCATATTATAGGATTAACAGAAAGAACAGATAATTATTTCAAAGTCTTATTTATTTGACACATGCATCTCACTTTTGGACATTTACAAGTGAAGGCTAATTTGATTCTCTGAAAAAGCCGAGCCTAATACTGACTGAGTCTAATCATTGTTGTAGAAGACAGTATATATGAGGGTAAGTGTGGGATCCTGAGGTAAGTCAAATGAATCTGTTCTGCAGTAGTGGTGTGGTTTTAATAAGTAGAATTGTAAGTATACAGCCAGAGTAAAAAATTGCGGTGTTAATATTACATTAGGGTCTATATTCCTCTTTGTTCCTCAGGCTGTAAAAAACATAGATTGTAAGCTCTACGGGGCAGGGACTGTGTCTGCAAAAATGTCTCTGTAAAGTGCTATGTTAAACTAGCAGTGCTATACAAGAACAAACCTAATAATTCCCCTTAATTTCCCTGTATCATTATTTTCTCACAGTTTTGTATAAAAAAAAACTTAATCAGTTATTGGTATATTATACTGTACAGAACCTTAGCAAACTCAAAACCCTGACCCACAATATTTTATATGTAATGTATATACTGTATTTATTTATAAATATTGGTCGATTGGTTCAATCCTTTGGCCAAAACATTTGAAGCCTGCGACCATGTCATGGTAGACCTTATTAGCAGGTTGTGTAGGCAGCACACATTTTATACTGTCTTTCTTCCACTGCAAAGAGAAAAGAGGAAACAAAACAAAAATATAGCCAATTACTGTATGTGGGATGCAGTAGTAGAAATACAAGAGACACTATATAAAATTGGTAGAGTAAGACCTGCTTAGGAGATCTACAGCAGAGACTGCGACTATTCTAACACAAACCAGTGGCAATCTCCAAAAAGACCCAGGTACACCCAGGTACATGCTGGATACATGCCTTAAACTTGCCTTAAACTAGACCTAGCATTTCTGCATTGATTAATGGCCCATCAGATTAACAGCGGGGGTCCCTGGCAGTCCCATTCAAACTCAATGGGACTGCCAGGGACCCCTGCTGTGGTAATCCTATGGGTCATTAGTCAATGCAGAAATGCCTTAAACTTGCCTTAAACTAGCCAGCACATACCCAGAATGTAACCGGGCTAGTTTAAGGCAAGCTTTAGAATATTCATGGTCTCGTCTGTACCTTGACGTAGTTGCAGGCTTGACATATTTTGGCCAAGTTTTGCATATGAGAAGAAAAAATATAGAAAAAACATGCTGTAAGTAAAGACACTGACTGGCACTGAGTTTGGAGCAGGGGAACCTGGGTCAATTCCCGGTGTCAGCTCATTGTTACATTGGGCAAGTCACCTTATCTCTCTGTGCCTCAGGCACTAAAAAACACATAGATTGTCATCTCCTTGGGGCAGGGACTGTGTCTTCAAAATGTCTCTGTAAATTGCTATGTAAAACTAGCAGGCGTTATACAAGATCAAATTATATTATTATTATTGTTATTATTATTATTATTATTATTATTATTATTATTATACAGTAATGAACTAAATAATTTGTCATATTGAATGTTCATTGAGGCTTCATTGTTAATTGATATGTCGCCTTTTTGAAATGCTGGGATTTTTATGAGTTTTAATGGAATAGGATGTGTTATCTGGAGGAACCAATTCCTCAAAGGGCAGGTCTCCTCTAAGACAGAGATACAAAGTTGAGCTCTACTCACAAATTTACAATGCATTTCTCCATTTATTGTAACAGCCAAGAACAGAGGAGAAACAATGTTTCAGGTCCCATATGGACCTTTCCTCTGTTCATGGCTGTTACAATAAATGGAGAATTGCATTGTGAACATGTGAGTAGAGCTTTACCTTGTATCTTTGTCCTAGAGGAGACCTGCATTCTGAGGAATTTGTTTGTCTATGTTGTGTTAGCTGCACAAGCATTATTCCCCTTGCCTGAAACTTTTCCCCTGCACTTTGTAACTGAGTTTTCTGGAGGAGCAATGAAGACTTCTACATCTGTAGTCATGATTCCAGGCTATTCACATTTTCCAACTTGAAGCTATTTTTCAAGAGTTTTGAAAGCTTGGAGTCATGTAGCTTTGCATTCTATATATTGAGTGTAAAGTTGTTCCACAGGTATGGCGCAGCTAGGGGAATTTTTAGAAGTGAAAGAGAGCAGTAGAGACTCTTAATAATCTATCCGTATTCTCTGACGTCGTTGCGTGAGAATACCCTGCTGCCAACACGAGATGACTTCAACCTCCGGAGGCTTTTAACCCACTCTTAAAGCACTGATGATCTGGGAAAACAAAATGGTGGACGAGCTCGGGAGAAGACAGTAATTGAGTCAGACAACCATTGAAGCTTTGTCAAAAACTGTTCTCTCGTTTATTAAAGGGTTTACAGACAGTTTATATAGCAAACTTGAGCATAGAAAAAAACACACATATGAGAACATACTTCCCCTTTTAATTCACAGTCTGTCTATCTCAGCAGAATGACAGTTAGACAGCATAGACAGTTTATGGTCTGGGAAGGGGCCTTAATACCGAACTTGGAGGCAGTTAAAGGAAATGTCAGTCTTTAGGACAGTATGTTGTGTAATGCATTCTTGTGTAACTCATGCTCAGTATGGCTGGGAACAAGTTCCTGTTTCTACAGGGCAAAAAATAAGTCTGAACAAATACAGTTCAGCTAGTGATAAGTGGGTGAGAGGTCATTTTCTCAGATCTGCCTAGAAGGCACAATTACGTATGGCATATGGCATGTGGTTAGTTCCTGAGACTTAAATGTTAGTACAGAATGGTTATAGAAAAATGGTTATCTAGCAATCAAAATGGAGTCCCCCCTTATATGCACATTTTCAATCCCCCCTTTTGTCATGACAATGACAATTGACCTCTAGGATATGGGGGTCTCGTATTGGATTTGAATATTATAATAATCAAAGGTATCGGGACTCTAGTGGTGGGAAAAGGAGACAGTCAGGAGCAGTGTGCAGGGGGTAAGCAAGATTGAGGTAAAGAGAGGGACATTGGAATGGTTTCTTTTTCAACCTTTAACTACCTCTCATCTTAGCATATCACAAGTATCGAAGATGTAATTTGTGATTACTCTGTCATTAGGCGATACTTGGGAAGAATCAAACCATAGTCACAGAATTCCTGCTTCTTGGATTCCAGAACATTTCCAGCTTCAAGATTTTACTCTTCACTGTTTTCCTCATGACTTACATTATGACCTTAAGTAGTAATTTCCTGATCATTATATTGGTGTCAGTCAGTCACCAACTCCACTCTCCCATGTACTTCTTCCTGGCTCACTTGTCCTTATCTGATATCCTGCTCACCACGGTTATTGTCCCAAAAATGCTACACCTCATATGGGGAGAAGGTGGCACCATGTCTGTTGCTGGCTGCATTAGTCAACTTCATTTTGTTGCTTGCTCTGGGGCTACAGAGTGTTTTCTTCTCACAGTGATGTCCTACGACCGATACCTGGCCATCTGTCACCCGTTGCATTACACCACCATTATGGATTTCAAGCTTTGCCTCCAGCTGGCGATCTGGTCTTGGTTCCTTGGATTTGTGTTGACTTTAATCGTAATTATTCCGATCAGTCAGTTACAGTTCTGTTGCCCTAATGTCATTGACCATTTCTTCTGTGAATTTGCTGCTCTTCTTAAAGACTCCTGCTCGGACACCTCCTTTATAGAAATTGAAGACTTTGTGCTAGCTGTCCCTGTAGCTTTTTTACCATTTACTTTCATCATTGTGACCTACGTATGTATCTCCCTCTCCATCCTCTGGATCCCCTCCACCACTGGGAGACAGAAAGCCTTCTCCACCTGCAGCGCTCACATCACGGTGGTTTGCACATATTATGGGACACTGATTACTATTTACTGTGTTCCATCCATAGGCCACTCATTTAACATAAACAAGATCCTATCTCTGCTGTACATGGTGGTGACTCCATTCTTCAACCCAATCATATACAGCCTGAGGAACCAGGAGATCGGAGCAGCTCTGAGGAGAAGGTTTCACAATAAAACAGTCTTCTTGGATGAAAGGAGAAGGCGGCAACTCAACCTATGAACTTCTTCGAACTGTAAAGATGGTAAGATGATTGATGTTATATTTGTGTAGTTCCCTCTGGAGAAGACATAGTATAGCTTGAAGACAGGTGACCTCTTACTGATGAGATGGGATCCAGGGTGTCCCAGCTCCCAATGGGAAGGTGCAATTTATAGTTAGATGATAATAAAGCTTTGTACAAGATTCAGCACAAATACAAATGTAAAAATTGTTATTGGAATCGCTGATACATTATGGGATTTTCTGTGATATTCTGCGTTATCACTGCCATTAAATCCTATTAAAACTCTGCTTTATAACGTGAAATGCATTTTATCAGTAAATAAAATAAAGCTCGCTACAAATGTACCATACATCATTTGGTAAATTAAAGTATCTGTACCACAAGCGCACCAAACTTGTATATTCCATTTATTGTAGTCAATGTATATTATTGTCACTAGAGATATTACTTGTATAGGCATAATTAATATGGATAAGATAAGTATACATTGTAATAATATAGACAGTAATAATAACATTTGCGATATTAATATTATTTATGTATATGTTTAAAGCATAGATTATATTGTTAATATTATTCATATTGTTATTAGTATTATTTATATTAATATCAATCACACCACCAAAATGTTTATTAATTAATATAATATCCTGAAAATGTATATCGATTGTATGTATTTGTGTGCAGGAATAGCTTATAATAATTCTTTAAACTTAATTAATTTGGAGATGATTCGTGCTTTAGATTCATTAAGAAAGGCAGAAATGGACTGTACACATTCAATTAGAAAGATGCTCTAAACATCTCACTCATTTCCATGCTTATATATGTCAATAAGGCATTTGACATTTGATTCAGTAAGTGAATACATTGCTGTGCAGCAAGTTCCATAAAGAGTATATAACTGGTGTTTCAGATACAACAGAACAATCTGTCTATACCGTATACTATATGCTGTTCCTTATCAATCCTCAAAGTGCTTTTTATTTTACATCACGTAGTCACTGTCTTTCTTTCTAACAACTGTGGCAGCAGTTGTTGAAATATTGCTGTGCGCATTAGGCTGTGCAGTATATACATTTTCATATTATGGCATGCCAAGTCTGTTTTATATGCCAAAAATGTATGATACAGTATATTATATGCATAAATTAATCACATGCTCAATTCAATACTAATATTGCTATTCTTGCAGCAACGTAAGTGCAACATTTAAATGGAGGATGGAACCACAATTTTGCATTTGTTATTTAATTGCACATAGTGCACCCTGTGTTACCAAGCTTTAATGCATACCTCTACTTTGTATGCGTATGAATATACGCTACTGTGACATCAACTTACTGCTTAGTGTTTTATATCTCGTCACGACCTGTTACAGTTAACCCTTGTTGCATCCTACAAATAATAGTAGATGTGGTGTGACACATACACACCAAGTGAATACAAATAGGAGGAATATCCTTAATTCTACTCTTAGACACAAGTGTTAATAGTCTCTTACCCCTCTGGTATTTATACCATTAGTATTTAGCCATATCCTGCTGTTCATTGTTTTTTAGCCACATAGTGGTTGTCCATAAGTTTGTTTAAGTGTTGCATAAATGTTTCAATAAACTTGGTTTTATATTTTGATGTAAGCGTATGGGGTTTACCCCAGGGATTGAATTTTTCCCAGCTTAACATCTGTCAATAGAGAGTGCAAAATAGGATGCCTCATACTTCCTCAGGATGAACCTGGAATCCTCCCCCTCTTCCTGGCACTGCAACAAGGGACCTCCTGAATCAGCTCTCTCTCTCTCTCGGCCTACCTTTGCGGCTGCTGCCCAATGACAGATGATTCACTCCAGCAGCCATGCTGCACCTCTTCTTTCCATTTTTCTCTCAGGTTGCTCAGCCAGGCTTCCTCCCCTATTG
Source organism: Ascaphus truei (assembly GCA_036426205.1). Classification (NCBI taxonomy): domain Eukaryota; kingdom Metazoa; phylum Chordata; class Amphibia; order Anura; family Ascaphidae; genus Ascaphus; species Ascaphus truei. The sequence goes on from CM071586.1 coordinate 3,613,648, forward strand.
CCTCTTCAAACAGAGCCCCCAACTGACCTGTGCTCCTCCTCATATGGGCCATGAACCAGGAATCCCAACGGTACTGGAGCTTCTTCTTCTGGACTGATCCTGAAATGTATAATTTGGATCAGGTGCACACCTCATTAATATCTATTTTTACCCCTCGCCATCCGTTGTCCTCTTATCCCAAACTAGCAACACTTAGGTCCATCCATCCCCTCAGCCCCAACACGGCGGCAGTTATGTTACCCTTCACTAACAAATTCAGGGCCTGATTTTATAGGGCTTGAGTCAGTGTGTTTTGGATGCCTGATGATGAAGCACATGTAATTATCATATGCTCTCCTAAATTTCAGACACCCTGTAAACATGCGCATTAACAATTATGCATGTGGACCAGAGTGCTAAGGGTTAACATTTGCTTGTACTTTGTGGAACGTCAACCCCACCCACTGGAATGTTCATGATCCAAGAGAACACAAAGAATTCTGTGTTCACAGCTGCATTGAATCTCAACCACCCCAGTGTACATCTGCGTTGCCCCAAAGGCAGACAGCCTTTGGCGCAGCCAAAGGGCAAAAAATGGGTGTGACCCGTTTGCTGCCGTTCGCTGATGTTTGATGTTAAAGAGATGTTAAAGCTGCTCTATTTCAATCTGAAACTTACAAGCCCTTTATCCACTGTACCCAATTTTCCAACTCTATCTGTCCATGAAATGTCTGTGAATTGACTGAATAACCCTATTCTTTTAATATAAACCATGTATTTTTATAATTCTGTGCCCAGGGCATACTTGAAAAGGAGAGGTAACTCTCAATGTATTACTTCCTGATAACACATTTTCATTTAAAAAAAAAAAATGTGGTCATCATTTTCAACCACATGCTAATGACTTCAGATAAAGTTATACATACTTACATAAAGTAGACAAAGGGGTAATATTTTCCCACCATCGCTATTGATGCATCACCTAACCAACTCTTCCTCTAGCTCCTAGGATCATAAAGAATAGCACGACTATTGGAAGCTGATTTGTTGTGTCTACTTCTTGAGGCTACATCAATAAAAGAAGAAAGACATCAACAAAATAAAAGTATTACAAAGAAAATATCTGATCCTTCATAAATTGTATTATTATGTACAAAGCTTTTACAGCTTCTCAAGTCTCTTCAGTAAATCCTGAAATTAATTTAGCAGGGGAAAGGTTAAAATATATGCACGATGGAGATGCCAAACTGCAGCAAAGTTCTATAAGGCTACTGACTGGGTGGGGAGTTGATGTTTTCATCCCGGAATTACTTTCAATCCTCCTGATGGAGTCTCAGGGGAATTCTGTACACTGATTATCACAAGGGCTGTTCTCTCTACCATATAAAGAGTATAAAAATCTCTAGCAATCTGGGTGTTGTTAACATTACAGTCTGCCCGTGACAGACACTCTGCCCAGCATTAGAAGATGCTCCATATTATAGGATAAACAGAAAGAACAGATCATTATTTCAAAGTCTTATTTATTTGACACATACATCTCACTGTGGACATTTACAAGTGAAGGCTAATCTCAGTCTCTGAAAAAGATGAGCCTAATAGTGACTGAGTCTAATCAATGTTGTAGACACTATATTTGAGGGTAAGTGTAGGATACTGAGGTAAGTCACATTAATCTGTTTTGCAGTAGGGGTCGGGTTTTAATAAGTAGAATTGTAAGTATATAGCCAGAGTAAAAAATTGCGGTGTTAATTTTACTTTAAGGTCTCTGTTCCTCTTTGTTCCTCAGGCACAAAAAACATAGATTGTAAGCTCTGCGGGGCAGGAACTGTGTCTGCAAAAATGTCTCTGTAAAGCGCTACATTAAACCAGTAGCGCTATACAAGAAAAAACAATTATTATTATATTATTATTAATTATATACTAACACAAATAAAAATTCCCTTTTATTTCCCGGTATCATTATTTTTTCACAGTTTTGTAAAAAAAAACAACTTAATCAGTTATTGGTATATTATACAGAATCTTAGCAAGCTCAAAAACCTGACCCACAATATTTTATATGTATGTAATGTATAGATTTATTTGTGACAATCGGAGTGCCGCATTGAAAGTTACTTCAAGTATACTACAATAAACGGAGAAGCCTCAATGCACATCCAATATGACCAATTATTTCCTTGATGACTAAATGTTTTTCTATATATTTTCTTCTTATAAATATTGGTCGATTGGTTCAATCCTTTGGCCAAAACATTTCAAACATGCGACCATGTCAAGGTAGACCCCATTAGCAGGTTGTGTAGGCAGTACACATATACTGTCTTTCTTCCACTGCAAAGAGAAAAGAGGAAAACAAACAAAAACATAGCCAATTACGTGGGATGCAGTAGAAGAAATACAAGAGACACTATATAAAATTGGAAGTGTAGGACCTGCTGATGGGATCTACTTTGACGTAGTTACAGGCTTGAAATGTTTTGGCCAAGTTTTGTGTATGAGAAGAAAAAAATATAGAAAAAAATAGAAAAAAAATAGAAAAATAATTGAAAAAAACATACGTGGCTCTGTGAGTAAAGACACTGACTGGCACTGAGTTTGGAGCAGGATAACCTGGTTCAATTCCTGTTGTTGGTTCCTTGTGACCCTGGGGCAGTCACCTTAGCTCCCTGTGCTTCAGACACCAAAAACATAGATTGTAAGCTCTGTGGCGCAGGGGCAAAATGTCTCTGTAAAGCGCTACGTAAAACTAGCAGCGCTATACAAGAACAAACTATTAGTATTATTATACAGTAATGAACTAAATAATTTGTCCTATTGAAGTTGCATTGGGGCTTCATTGTTAATGTGTTTGGGAAATGCTGGGATTTGTATGTGTTTTAATGGAATATGTTGTGTTATCTGGAGGAACAATTTCCTCAAAATGCAGGTCCCCTCTAGGACAGAGATACAAAGTTGAGCTCTTCTCAGAAGTTTTCAATGCAATTCTTCATTTATTGTAACAGCCAAGAACAGAGGAGCAACAATGTTTCAGGTCCCATATGGACCTTTTCTCTACATCCGTAGTCAAGATTCCATTTTCCAACTTCAAGCTGTTTTTCAAGCGTTTGGAAAGCTTGGAGTCATGTAGCTTTGCATTCTATCTATTGAGGGTAAAGTAGTTCCACAGGTATGGGGCATTGAGGGGAATTTTTTTAAGTGAAAGAGAACAGTAGAGACAAAAGGAGGTAAAAGGAGACAGTCGGGAGCAGAGTGCAGAGGGGAAGCAAGATTGAGATAAAGAGAGGGACATTGTAATGGTTTATTTTTAAACCTTTAACTACCTCTTATCTTAGCATATCACAAGTATCGAAGATGTAATTTGTGTTTACTCTGTCATTAGGCGATGTTTGGGAAGAATCAAACCCAAGTCACAGAATTCCTGCTTCTTGGATTCCAGAATCTTCATAGCTTCAAGATTTTACTCTTCACCGTGTTCCTCATGACTTACATTTTGACCGTAAGTAGTAATCTCCTGATCATTATATTGGTGTCAGTCAGTCACAAACTCCACTCTCCCATGTACTTCTTCTTGGCCCACTTGTCCTTATCTGATATCCTGCTCACAACAGACCTTGTCCCCAACATGCTGCACCTCATATGGAGAGAAGGTGGCACCATGTCTGTTGCTGGCTGCATCAGTCAACTTCACTTCTTTGGTTCAACCGTAACTACAGAGTGTTTCCTTCTCACAGTGATGTCCTACGACCGATACCTTGCCATCTGTCACCCATTGCATTACACCACCGTTATGGATTTCAAGCTCTGCCTCCAGCTGGCGATCTGGTCTTGGTTCTTAGGATTTTTGATGTCATTAATCATAATTATTCCAATCAGTCAGTTACAGTTCTGTTGCCCTAATGTCATTGACCATTTCTTCTGTGATTTTGTTGCTCTTCTAAAAAACTCTTGCTCAGACACCTCCTTTATAGAAATTCAAGACTTTGTGCTAGCTGTCCCTGTAACTTTTTTGCCATTTACTTTCATCATTGTGACCTACGTATGTATCTCCCTCTCCATCCTCAGGATCCCCTCCACCACTGGGAGACAGAAAGCCTTCTCCACTTGTAGCTCTCACATCACGGTGGTTTGCACATATTATGGGACACTGATTACTATTTACTGTGTTCCATCCATAGGCCACGCATTTAACATAAACAAGGTCCTATCTCTGCTGTTCACGGTAGTGACTCCATTCTTCAACCCAATCATATACAGCCTGAGGAATCAGGAGATCGGAGCAGCACTGAGGAGAATGATTCACAATTAAACAGTCTTCTTGCATGAAAGGAGAGGGAGGCAACCCAACCTATGAACTTTTTCGAACTGTAAAGATGGTAGGATGATTGAAGTTGCATTTGTGTTGTTTCCTCTGGATTAGACACTGCGTGGCTTGGAGACAGATGACCTCTTACTGATGAGATGGAATCCAGGGTGTCCCGGCTCCCAATGGGAATATTCACTGGATAGTTATATGATAAGAAAGCTCTGCCCTGGATTCAGCACATGTACAAATGTAGAAATTGTTATTGGTATCACTGACACATTATTGTGGGATATTCTGTGATATTCTGCGTTATGATGGCATTAAATCCTATGGAAAGTCTGCTTTATAACGTGAAATTCGATATTATCAGTAAGTAATATAAAGCTTGCTACATCTGTACCATACGACATTTGGTAAAATAAAGCATCTGTACCATAGCTACACCGTGACTTTATATTCCCGGTATTGTAGTACATGTATATTATTGTTACTATACAGTAGATAGTCATTTTATATACACAATTAATATGGATAAAAAAATTATAGATTGTAATAATATGATAGTAATAATAAAAGTGACGATATTAATATTATTAATTTATATGTTTATATTATAGATGATATTGTTAATATTATTATTAATATTATTTATATTAATATATATAACACCACCAACATGTGTGTTAATAAATATAATATCCTGTACTTTTATAGCGACGGTATGTATTTATTGTGTGCAGGAATAAGTTCTAATAATTCTTTAAACGTAATTAATTTGGAGATGATTGGTGCTTTAGATTTATTAAGAAAGGCAGAAATGTACTGTACACATTCACTTAGAAAGATGCTCTAAACTTCTCACTTATTTCCATGCTTATATATTTCAATAAGGCATTTGACATTTGATTCAGTAAGTGAATACATTGCTGTGCAGCAAGTTCCATAAAGAGTATATATCTGGTGTTTCAGGTACAACAAAAACAATCTGTCTATACCGCATACAGTATGCTGTTCCTTATCACTCCTCAAAGTGCTTTTTATTTTACATCACAGTCACGTTGCCACTGGCTTTCTTTCCAACAACTGTGGCAGCAGTTGTTGAAATATTGCTGTGCGCATTAGAATGTATATACATTTTTATATTATGACATGCCAGGTCTGTATTATATGGCAAAAATGTGTGATATAATATGCATAAATTAATTACATGCTCAATTCAATACTAATATTGCTTTCTTGAAGCAGTTTGTGCCACATTTAAATGGAGGATGGAACCACAATCTTGCATTTGTTATTACTTACAGGTTACATTTTGAATAAACACCTGCTGTCTGTAAGTCTTCCAACATATCACTTAGATTGTAAGTTCTTCAGCGCAGATATTTTATTTTCTATGGTTTGATTTTGTTTGATGCACTTATTATTTTTCAATTCCCTGTATTATATTGTCTCTTTTGTAATATGTCGAGAACACTGTGTGCACATTATAAATATAGATATACATACACACACACACAAACATACATAAAAAAAATAATTGTGAATGCAAAATTGTTGTGAATGTTACTGTTTGAAATAGTTCATTAGGCTGAGGTCGAGACTGAAGGTATTCAAATATAGACACTGTATAAATGGTGTAACCAATTTTTTCGCTCCCTTAAAAAAAGTTGAATGGTTTTAGAGAGAACCCAATTACAAACGCACACAGCCCCTGTAAGCTCAGAACCCAAATCCACCATCATATATATTGTGTCAAAACGAGTACTACAGGTAAACCCCGTTATAGCGCGGTCCTCGGGGGCCACCCGATCCGACCGCGCTAGACCCGGGGTCTCGCTAATTTAAAAAAAAAAAATGGCCGCCGCGCGCCTGATCGGGAGAGAGGGAGGGAGTGAGGAGGGAAGGAAGGAAGAGGTGGCCGGAAGCCCTACACGTCCCCTAGCAATGGCGAGTTCGGCCGCAACCTGCTCCTTACCTCCCACCACCGGCATCCATTTCCTCACCCCCATGCCCCCACACCTACACCCCCTCCTCGGCATAGCCCACGCGGCCCTCCGTGTCCCAGCCTGCTCCTAACTCACCCCCCCTCCTTGGCATAGCCCACGCGGCCCTTTGATGCCCCAGCCTGCTCCTAACTCACCCCCCCTCCTCAGCATAGCCCATGCGGCTCTCCGAATCCCAGTCTGCTCCTCACTCAACCCCCCTCCCCCCGACACCCCCCCTCCTCCCGGCACCCCCCCTCCTCCCGACACCCCCCCTCCTCCTGACACCCCCCCCTCCTCCCGACCCCCCCCTCCTCCCGACACCCCCCCCTCCTACTGATGTCAGCTCCACTCCGATCTCAGCAGCCGACACCAAAGGTAGGGAGGGGGAGTGGGAGGTGTGGTGTAGTGTGCTGTGAGAGTGTGTTGTGAGTGCCGTGAGAGTTTGCTGTGAGTGCTGTGTGCTGTGAGTGCTGTGTGCTGTGAGAGTGTGCTGTGAGTGCTGTGTGCTTTGAGAGCTGTGTACTGTGAGAGTGTGCTGTGAGTGCTGTGTGCTGAGAGCTGAGTGCTGTGAGAGTGTGCTGTGAGAGCTGAGTGCTGTGAGAGTGTGTGCAGTGTGCACTGTGTGCAGTGTGCAGTGTATGCAGTGAGCAGTGTGCGCTGGGAGAGTGTGTGCAGTGTGTGCAGTGTGTGCAGTGTGTGCAGTAAGCAGTGTGTGCAGTGAGCAGTGTGTGCTGGGAGAGTGTGTGCAGTGTGTGCAGTGAGCAGTGTGTGCAGTGAGCAGTGTGTGCAGTGGGCAGTGTGTGCAGTGTGCTGTGAGCAGTGTGTGCAGTGAGCAGTGTGTGCAGTGAGCAGTGTGTGCAGTGAGCAGTGTGTGCTGGGAGAGTGTGTGCTGGGAGAGTGTGTGCTGGGAGAGTGTGTGCTGGGAGAGTGTGTGCAGTGTGTGCAGTGAGCAGTGTGTGCAGTGAGCAGTGTGAGCAGTGTGTGCAGTGAGCAGTGTGTGCAGTGAGCAGTGTGTGCAGTGTGCAGTGTGTGCAGTGAGCAGTGTGTGCAGTAAACAGTGTGTGCAGTGAGCAGGGTGTGCAGTGAGAGTGTGTGCAGTGTGCAGTGAGCAGTGTGTGCAGTGAGCCGTGTGTTCAGTGAGCAGTGTGTGCTGGGAGAGTGTGTGCTGGGAGAGTGTGAGCAGTGTGTGCAGTGAGCAGTGTGTGCAGTGAGCAGTGTGTGCAGTGTGCAAAAACAATTTAAATTTTTTTTAAACGGGAGCCACGTGAAAACCGTGTTATAACCGATTTCGCGTTATAACGGGTCGCGGTATAACGGGGTTTACTTGTACTAAGATTGTGACCTCATGTGTAGAATAAAAGACAAAGGGGTCTATGCACTAAGCAGCAGAAAATTGCATTCGCCAGGGGTTTGAATTTGCCATGTTTTTGGCGTGTTGCCCTCACTGTATGCGGAAGGGCCGAATCCCTGGCGAATCAATGCGCCACCACCATTTGACAAGATGGCGAGTAACCGGTGGCGAGACAGTCTGCCTGGCAAGAAGCTGCCGAGAAGCTGTCTCCTGTCGAGATGTGTCTGCAGCAGAGAGATGTGACCGCGGAATGTAAACAAAGCAGAGGGATACCGGCCCCCATAAAGGGGCCTGTATCTCGGGAAGCAGGGGGTCCCCGGACCTAAAACCAAAGCGGTTCAGCTCCGGAGACCCTCTGCACATCTATACTATAAATAAAACACCCATATGAATAAACAATCATTCCTTACCTTTGCGGCTAAGTGCTATGGTAACGAAGCAGCATGAATATATTTTTAATAATAGTGTACTGTGAGCAGGGGGTTCACCGAGCTGAACCGCATTGATTTGTGGATCAGGGACCCCCTGCTTCCCGAGGTTCAGGCCCCGGTATGTGTCATCGGGTGCCAGTGTTGCCGCCATCTTTATAGCGTCCCATTCGCGACGTGCCCGCTGTAAAGATGGTGGCGACAGTGGAACCGATGCCCCAAACCGGGGCCTGTAACTCGGGAAGCAGGGGGTCGCTGAGCCACTAATCAATATGGTTCAGCTGAGGGGATCCCCTGCTCCCGCACAATATTATGAAAATACATTAATGCTGCTTCATTACCATAGCGGATAGTCACTAAGGCAATGAAGGGGTTAAGGCATAATAGCATGTTTATAGGGGACAATTGCCCCCAATAAACATTGCAATAAACAACATAAACCCCCTATGCCCCCAACAACCCCTATACCCCCATTACATATATCACATTTTTGGGATGATACTATAGGCCGGTGGTGGCCCTCGGGTGTTACCCGCAGGCCTGCTATACCAATTCAGTGCACCGCAAAAAAAATTTACAACACATAAATACACCACACTTAACACATACAGTATAGTAATAGTTATCCACATATGGATAATAGTGAATTTGCCTATTTAAAATGCATACAATAAATACATCCCAAATCTGATTGGCTCTAGTACCATGTGACACACTTTAAATGATGTCACATCCATTCTCCCCAAAGCCTCTGTCACATGGTCTACTAGAGCCAATCAGAGTAGGGATGTTGTTCCCACGCTCAGATTGGCTACTGTTCCATGTGAGGCCGGCCATCTTTCTTTTCATGACGTCATCTTAAAGGCAATTGAAGCACAGCCATTCTAATTGGCTGGCGTCATTGCCTTTAAATGATGTCATCAACATTTATTTCCCCCCCAAAATCACATGGTTCTCACGGCCCAATTAGGGCCGTGGTATCCATATGACGATAATGTGATGTCATAGGGCTATAAAAGCCTATGTCGTCTCATTTTGAAGGCAGACACCGAGGAGGAAGGACCTCCTACAGAAGAAAAAAGGCCAGGGCATGGCCGAAGAAGAGAAGACCCCGGAAGAGAGCGGAAGAAGATACAAGAAAGAAGAATACAGATGAAAATGGATTACAAATAGAAGACTCCTGGATTGTTATGGTTTATTATTTTATGGTTTATTATTTTATGGTTTATTATTTTATGGGTTCCTGTGCGTGGATTGGTTTGAGAGTAAGGTGTTCAATGGAAGTCGGTGAGTTGGTCAAGTAATGGTAAGTGAACAAAAGAAATGGTTTATTGTTAACTTGTACATGTTTTTTTTTCATTTTTTGACATGTCATATATTTTTTTTTACAGATCATTTCTTGCCACTGTATGTATGTATGTATGTCTAGATCAATATATACATACAGGGTAAGAAATGGTTTGGTAGGAAATGCTTGTTTTGCTGTCTTTAAAATGTTTTTGGCTATGCTGCTATGCATACATGTGTGTGTAATGTATTTTGGAATTAGATAGATGTAATTTTTGGTGCTGTATGCTGTAATTTAGGTCACAGTGAGGCTTGCTTTTGTATATTGTATTCTTTTTGGTACTTATATTTTGTCTGATGGTAACCTGTTCTGTTTAACGACTGAAATAGGTAATTGTGTAATTGTTATGGATGGTATTTTAATTGTTTTGGGATTTGATTAATGAATGCTAATTGATTTATGGTGACTTGCTTGGTTTATATAGTATACTTATTTGGATTTAATGGTATGTTGTTTGGAATATTTTATTGTTAACATTGAGTGTACATGGTGCATAGATTGTATGCATCATGTATACAATGTAAATTCAATGTTTTGATTGGCATTTGATGCTTTTGATTGGAAGATGAGATTTGATTTTTTTAGGAAATAGGATTTTATTTTACTGTGGCTGATATGGAGAAGTGGTATTTTTAATAGAGCATGTTTTTGATAACCCTTAAACATTTCTTTGTATATTGGTTCATCATGTGTGTGTGTGTGTGTGTATATATATATATATATATATATATATATATATAAAAGTATACATTACCGCATAGCAGCAAATATATATATATATATATCACATATATATATGTAACGGGTATTCCCCCCCCCATTCTCAGATCTGATGTGGTGCAAGGAACATAACGTGTTTACTAGGTGTGGCATTACCTGTTGGCTCGCATAGGGCTGAGCTTCCGCCACGGGGAACCTGGGCAATTATACTAGGGGTAACCACTTACTCAATTCACGCCTCCACCGCGCATGGCTCCCACGAGGGGAGTGGTTCCTCGCAGGACAAACAATAATCACAACACGGGAATATATATATTAACGAGTGACTTTACTAACCATATAACATATCACGCAATAACCTTTATAACCTGTTTCCCTCTCTAAGGAGACACCTACAGCCGCTCGCGCGCTCTTCCCAACACCAGGTGATCCTACCCAGTGTCCCGAAATCCCACCCAATGTCCCCACTCTTGGAGAGAACGTGGGTGACTGCGCATTCACAGTTACACTAAGGGGCCCGTTTGGTGCACTTATGACTGTATGGTACCTGCCAGCACTCCGGTAACTCGGATCAGCAACTGGTCTTCGAAAAGGGTCAGACGTATGATGAATCCGTCTGATCCTCCAAACCGAACTCCTTTGTCGCAGACCGCCAGGGCGTCCTCCCTCTGGAATAGTCTCTGCGGACGCCAACAGTGGGTCCGAACCGCTTTACAGGAACCGCAGCGTGCCGCTGAGTCCCTACTAACTAACCTTGGTACTACGTGACAGGAACCCTAACCTAGGGCCTGTCCCTGTGGTACCACCAGCAACCTAAAGTGGCTTGTGGAAACTCCTAGAGGCCTACCGGGGTTAATATACCTGCCCCATCCCCTAACTCTTCCCAGCCTTGACTGTACTTACTAAGACCTAACGAGTCCAGCGCCTACACGGCAAGCTGTAGCTCACTGGTGCTGCAGCCAACATGCTGCGCAACACGGAGCCTTCCTGTCAACCTCAACACACTAACAGCCGTGACTCTTACAAGTGCCGCACTCATACACTAAGGGCAGTCGTCCCTATCTGGGCCTCCCTAAGCATTTACCCACTAAACTAGTGGGAGTTGGGGCCTACCTGGGGTGTAGTACCTATATGGGGCAGGAGCTGCACTCGCTCCCGCAACCCTTCCTTCCCTCACAGCTCCCTGACTCACCTCTCTGTAACCTTTCTTTCCCCAGCTCCCACTAATGTAATGTCAGGGTCCTTAACCAGAGCTGTCCCTGGAACCTCACCTTACTGGGGAGCTGAGCTATCTCGGGCCGGGGGTGCTGGCCTAGTACGGGAGTCCCTAACACTCCTGTACCCCTACCACCTGTCCTTCCCTGGGCTGCTCCGTCTCATCACTGCCTACGTGCTTGCAACTGACAAACCCTGTCTGCACCCAACATTGTTGCACTCTTCAGCCTGAAATCTGCCACTCTATTGGCTTCAATGCTGCCTGTGATGAAACCAGAATGATTATATAGGTGCTAAATAAAAGGCAGTGATTAGTAGAGATTCACACAGGAAAAAATATATATATAAGTAACTGAAAACGATTTCTCAACCTTCCTGTGGGGATATGTACAGATCCCCCTCAAATGGAATAGATACAGGTGGTTGGAAGGGAGCCAAGTCGCAGGAACAATCCAAAAATAAAGGAAATATAATAGTGCAATTGTTGTGATAACGAATTCTGAGTTATCTTGGCTCTATAGAGTGTCTACTTACAATAAGTAGGTATATATAAAGCGTTTTGCAAATAGGATGGTGTGTAGCAGGCTGTAAACAGGATCCCGCGAGTTTGAGGTGAAGGAATCTCACTCAGGTACACAATGCCACAGGAAAAAATACAGAAAAGACCATAGTACGACGACAAGAACAGTTTGTATTAAAGCAGGATAAAAGTTTGTACTTACATAAGTACATAACACTGTACGGCAGTCCTCGTTTTACAACGCTTCGCTTTACAACGAATGGCGTATCCAAACGCTATGCAATGCATACCTATATTCATTTTACAAACGCCAAAATGGCTTATCAACCAAGCTCTTACGACGCGTTGCAACGTTGTGTATGTGTATATATATATACACATTCACATAAACATTGTTGCAAAGCTCGTAAGAGCGTATATATACTATATAATATTATATTATACTATCTAATAATATATTATTTATTTGTTATATTATATATATAATACAGTATATAACTCCACTGGTGACACACTTTATTCGAGCTCGGCTAGTCCACGAATTCGGGTATACCCGGGTATATTTGAGGTTTGTGACTGTTTTCTTGCCCGAGTGCATTGAGGTTTTTCCTGCAGGGATTGAAGCATTTTATCCCCGCGGCTGCAATACTGCACAGTATATATATATATACTGCATTCAATTCATGATTTATGCCATCTGGTAGACCACGCGAAGCATTGCACAGCCTATTAAATCCTAATCATTATCATTTAACAGAATCAGCCGCCCGTCAGCCAGGCATGAACCCAGGCTGGGAAGGCAACGCAACGGGCTTGTCGAGGTGAGGAGCGGCGCATTCCAGGTATCTTGCCAGGTACATACTGGGTTTTTGCTCGAATAAAGTGTGTCGTTGCAGTATATAATATTATTTGTGTGCTGCGTATCTTATTGCCTGCATAAAATATTTGGTGTATTTTTAGTGTTAAAATTGCCTTAAGGAACGGAACCTTTCATTTAAACAGTGTTCCTATGGGAAAACATGTTTCGCTTTCACGTTTCGCTTTACACCAAGCCATTTTGAGTAACGCCTTGGTGTCGGATAACCGAGGACTGCCTTTACACGTAGCGTTTACTTTAGAGGTGAAACCGCGTCTGTGTGGAGTCTCCTAGCTGCTGCAACTCCCCAGTCCTCCTCGTCGGATCGCGATGACTGGCGTCTGACGTCACTTCCGGCGCAAGGGTGACGGCTTCCGATCCGGAACACAGAGGTTAGCAGACAGCAGGGGAACCGCAGACTAGGCACCTTCTCCTTCTGGGCAGCTGTGGCAGGCTGCAGGAATAGGCTCAACGCGTTTCGCTGTGTTACAACCACAGCTTCCTCCAGGAGAAAGTGAATACCCCTAGTGGGTGTGTAGTTTATATACCAGTGTCAATTACTCAATAAAAGCTGAATTTCACATAGGTCCTCCTCTAAAAGGTACATGACTCTAGGTCCAAAAACGACGCAATTACGCTCACTTTAATATTACATATCATAAAAAATATAAAAAGTATTAAAAATTTAAAATGTTTATAATGTTTATAAAAAATGCCCTATACATCAATGAAACTATGCAGCTATATAACTCAGCATGATGGCGGAGATAAAAAAGGGGGGAGAGAAATAAAATATGATCAGTGCGCATAATGATAGCGTTTTTCTCTATCAAAGATCTCAAAGACTTGAGATCAAGGGGGGGGGGGAGGGAAGGGGACAAGATGATCAGTGGTGATGGGGATGACGGAAGGGGTAGGTGGGGTATACAATGGGTACAGCAGATATACTATGACTAGTGAAAAGGGTTTTAATTGATTAAGAATGGTATTATTTCAAAGTCTGCATTCAGACCGTGTGGTATAAGTGTTTAATTTCTGAATCCAGAACAATTTCACGTTTACTTAAGTCAATCTCTCTGCTGCGACCCTCTCCAAGGCTGTAACACATTTTTCTATACCCGTAAATTTTAACTTTAGTGCTCGAATTATAAACAGTGCAAAATTTTTGGAAACACTGTGGGTTAAACTCCCTACGGATGTTGCTCAAATGCTCTAAATACTTGTTTTTATTGCTCGTTTTGTTTGCCCACGTATTGGAGTCACATTGACATTCCATAATAAATCACATTCTGTGTGGCAGTTCTATACTGTTTATATCAATTTTTCCTTCCGATTGTTCCCCATAATTTTCTTTTGTCTGTCTGTTTGTATTCGCATCTTGCTATTGAGCACCAAAAAAGCCCTCAAGTTTTTGGAGCCAACCTTTTTTTTTAGTGCCATCAGATTTCCTTATGGCGCTTGTGCAATGATGTTTTTTTAGGTTTTGGTGCTTTTTTGAATATATTTTTGGGTGCTCCGGAATAATCTTTTAGTATTTCGTCATTTTGCAACAATATGCCAATGCTTACGTATTATTTTACAGATGTTTTTTTGATTCTATATTATAGGATTAGAAAAGCAGTATCAAAAGAGTTATTTTCAATAGCGGTATATTTTTAGGCCTAATCAGCTCCTCCTATCTAGGTTTGCCTTGATCAGGCAGTATCCAACATTGCTCCATTATATCTTTTCTCTATAAAAACGTGACTCTAGACTTTGCTTTGTTTCGTTCAAAGGTAATTTTCATCGTACAGTTCCTGCGCATACGCCTATATTGATTATAGGAAACATTGTCCATCCATGGGTGATGGTGACAGCTTGTACGGAGAATAGTTTATTACTATACCGTTGTGAAAGAACGATTTGGTCTTTAAAAGACCTTCCTCTATATATATGGTGAGGTCCAAAAAGTTTAAAGATGTTTTTATTTGTTTCAAAGTAAAAATGAGATTGGAGGTGTGTGATGTTTAAATTAGCCAAAAGGTATCTAACTCTCTCTTTGCTCGCCCTGCCAAATGGATGAGGTCGTCAATGTAGCGCCGCCACAGGACAATGCCGGCCCCCAGCACACCACCAAGGCCAGATGTTATTTTCCTCCCAGTATCCCATAAAGATTGGCGTAGCTGGGGGCAAACCTCGTTCCCATGGCGGTGCCACACTTCTGAATATAAAACACATCCTCAAATAGAAAAAATTTTTCTCAATATAAAGAAATGGCGTCAATGATAAACTGTGTTTTGTGTCTCTTTTAATTCTGGGTCTTGACTTAAAAATGTTTGACACTTCACACACCCCAGATTATGTCTAATGGAGCATATGTGCGGTAACGTCTATGGTAGCCATAATGAAATCTTCCTTCCATTCTAAATTATCTAATAGAAGCAATATTTCCGTCGTATCTTTGAGGTAAGATTTCAATGTTTTACATAGCTTTGTAAGAAAGTATCTATATATTGCTGAGAGGTTCGATGTAAGGGATTAATACCGGAAATTATCGTCTCCCCCGGAGGATTTACCAGACATTTATGTATCTTTTGGTAATATATAAAGATAGGTAATTGCGGGGTCTCGTTCAGAGAAATTATACTCATGGTCTGTGAGGAAACCCTGATCTTTACCTCTATCTAAGAGGGATTTAGTTCCTTAAAGAATATTTTGCTAGGTTTTTGTGTAAGATCTCATAAGTATTTTCACACATCACCCATAAACGGTTGGCTTCTTTAAGATAATCCTCTCTATTCAGGATAACTATTCCTCCTCCCTATCTGCTTGTTTAATTACCAAATTAGTGTTTTTAGTGATTTCTTTAAAAGCTGATTTTTCAACCTTTGTCAGATTGTTTTTTACCATTTGTCTTTTTGTTTTTTGTTTAGTTCTTCAAAATCTTTTTTATTAGATTATAAATCATCCAAATGATTACCTTTAAGGTAAGTAGGGTAAAATGTGGATTTTTTTCTTTAATTGGTATGTTAAAACTATCTGCCTGCCTCTTTTAAGATAGGGGGGTTCAGTTTGTCATTCTTGATTCAGCATTTTTTTGCTTAGAAAAAAGCGTTTAACCGTGAGTTTTTCTCAGATACTTATTAGCACCTAGGATAATTCAAAGCTGTTAGGTCCAACAGTAGGGGCAAAGGACAGTCCCTTTGAAATGAGGTTTACTTGTGGGTAGCACAATATAGAACTTAAGTTAAATACCCTTGCATTTTTATTTCATTATTCACTTTTGTTCTCTCTTTTTTCTTTCTTCTCCCCCCGCTTCCCTCTCTGCCTGTTTCTCCTTTCGGGAGTGTGAACCCCTCTCCTAGGTCTGAGAGGGGAGTGTAGGGGTTTTTTTTGATTCCCATAGTGTTAGTGTTTCTTCTATCTCTAAAGAGTTACTAGGCCACTAGGGGTATTCACTTGCTCCTGAGGAAGCTGTGGTGTAACACAGCGAAACGCGTTGAGCCTATTCCTGCAGCCTGCACAGCTGCCCAGAAGGAGAAGGTGCCTAGTCTGCGGTTCCCCTGCTGTCTGCTAACCTCTGTGTTCCGGATCGGAAGCCGTCACCCTTGCGCCGGAAGTGACGTCAGACGCCAGTCATCGCGATCCGACGAGGAGGACTGGGAGTTGCAGCAGCTAGAGACTATTCACACAGACGCCGGTTTCACCTCTAAAGTAAACGCTACGTGTACAGTGTTTATGTACTTATTGTAAGTACAAACTTTTATCCTGCTTTTAATACAAACTGTTCTTGTCCGATCTGTACTATGGTCTTTTCTGTATTTTTTTCCTGTGGCATGTGTACCTGAGTGAGATCTCCTTCACTTCAAACTCGCGAGGATCCTGTCTTTACAGCCTGCTACACACCATCCTAATTTGCAAAACGCTTTATATATACCTACTTATTGTAAGTAGACACTCTATAGAGCCAAGATAACTCAGAATTCGTTTTATCACAACATATTGCACTATTATATTTCCTTTTATTTTTTGGATGTTCCTGCGACTTTGGCTCCCTTCCAACCACCTGTATCTATTCAATGCTGCCTGTGACAAGGGTGAAAGTGCAGTCCCCAGAGGCTGCTGGGAATTGTAGTCCTTGGCAAAGCTCTTTTCTATGGGGACCACATGTGCGATCTTTACTGCGCATGGGCGAAGCTCGCGCCAAAACCAAGAGGGCGGTGCCCGCCGGGAGAAGTCACCGTCCCCTTCCCCCACTGCCACAGGGGTAAGGCAGGGGACGAAGGAAGATCAGGGGAACTGGGGGTGACACCCTTACACCCTCCCCCTGGTGAAAATACCAACGTCCCCGCTTGGAGGACAGCGTCACCCAGCACAAAGTTATATAATAAAAATGCAGGGCATGATATATACAACTTATCACATATGCTTTGTATGAATTGGTACACCACATAATGACCACAGTAATACCCAAGGCCAGCTGAGGGTTAGCTGTTTGCTGAGACCAATTGTGGGGTGCCCCTAACTGATAATGTGGGGGTACCTCACTTTGACTTTTATGAGCCTCCGCCTGGGTAATCTCTTGGAGATCATGCTCTGGGGTAATTGTCACTGGTTCCGTACTACTTCCTCCCCCTGGTGGAAGGAATAGCACAGTGTCTTTCAAACCGGCCTTTACCCGGTCATCCACGGCCTGGAAGAAGCAGGCCAGGCGGCCAGGACCTTTCCCGCGGTCCACTACTTGGCGAATGGGCCGCTTCTTTTTGGGCCCAAAGGAGGCAACTTCTACTAGATCCTTTGCCCCACAGTCCTTGTCCCTACGTACGTACACAGCTTCCTTTGAGAAGCGAGAATAGGATACTGTCTCTTTACTCAAAGTCTCTGCCTCGCCTGGCAGGGGGTAAAGAGTAGATATTTTACCACTGCGGTGATTCGCGGTGGCCAACAGGTCCTCGGGGACGCTGTCAGTTCCCACCTCGGCTGTCTTGGGACCTGCCTCCGGTACTTCTGGGGCAGTCCACTTACTCGCTGGAAACTCGGGAGCGTGGGATCCCAGTCCTGGGACCATTTGGGTCGGAGCGCACGGGCTCACACTCCGCTCAGGAACCGTAGCTTTGGCCTTCTTCACGGCCACCTCCATCGGAGTCTGTGGGGTACAAGGGGGTTCCTTACCACTCGGCTGGCTGATGATGGGCTTCCCTTCTTCCGGAAGGATCGGCGGTAGACACTGGTCCACTCTCTTCTCTGGACAGCTACCTTCTAATGAGGACACCTCCACCAGGACGCGATGCAGAGGGGAGCCCTTCGCCCTGGTGACCAGACTTAAGGAGCCATCGTGCTCCACGGTCACCTGGAGGCTCACCCCCAACACCCCTGGGGCAGTCGACTCACCCTTGTCGTCTGTAGGTACTGGTCCCAAGCCTAGGACCGATGGTACCTCTGTATTAGATCGGACTGACCATCGTAGGGCACACGGGCCCACAGCAGGGTCCGCAACATCGGAATACACCTCTTCCAGGGTACACGGACCCACAGCAGACTCTGTATCCTCTGCATCACCGCTGGGGTGGTTCGCCGGTAGGCGCATCGCCACCGAAGGGACTTCCAACTTTTCCCCGGAAGATATCATGATCGAATCCTCCGCAAGGTAGTCACCAGATCCTTCTGTAATACAGCCAGTGGTTGTGGGTATGAAGCTGGCGTGCTCCGGTACCTCCACTGCAGTCGCGCTCTTCTCCGCCAAGGGTTCACTTGGCTCCTTAGCTGGCTCTGTAGGCTGGGGTACAATAGGCATCAAGAAAATTGCACCGCAGCAATCACATTTGGGCTCCCACGCCAGTGCACCTCTAGGACAGTCACAGGTGGGGCTAAAGCACTGCGTTCACGGCTCCCCATCCACCTCGGTGATCCTGAAGTCTAGTGGCACTTGGGACATGTCGGCTCCCTCGTCATAGGCCTCTTGCAAGCAGGGGCACAGTAGCATAAGGAGAACTATTCCTGGCGCTCGCCAGGGCACATACACATTAGGGTGTATCCCCTGACAGTCTATCTCATCCTCATGCATCATCTCATCCTCAGAGATCAGAGTGTCTATCACAGCGTCCACGTATGGTTGAAGATAACCGTGCTTGCTCCCCCTGGTGGAATCTAAAGGAAGGGCACTTTTTACAAGGAATTGTTTTTCGCTCTGCTCTGAGTCACTCACATCACAGGGGAGGGGCTCTGACTTTCGCGCCAAACCCGGACAGAATGTTGCGACATCTTTCTGTGCAGGCTTGCAGTCAGCAGCACGTGCGCTCTCCTGATTTGGCGGGAGACGCCATCCTGCTTGGTCTGTGTAGACTAGGGGGTACCCTTCTGAGGGGCCCCTGGGCATGAACAGTGCGGACGGTGCCTCTGCCAGGCATATATTCTCAGTGTGGGTTACTACAAAAAGAATGGTTTTCCATGTGGACGTGGGATCTTGTTCCTCATCTAAGATACATGCCCACGGCCACCCAGGAATGTTACACATATACTCTCGGACTTTAACCGCGGGTATAAGAGCGGGAATGCCTCCTACCGCCACTACCTGGCCAGGTTCCATATACTGCCACAAAGCCCAGGCAAGGAACTCGTCTCTGGACTTCACAAATATGGCGACAAAAATAGGAACGGACAATTTGGAAAAAAAATGGACAGGGCACCCCAGGTGGTCTCTCATCAGCGCCTCCAAATGTAACGGGTATTCCCCCCCCCCAATCGCAGATCTGATGTGGGTGCAAGGAACATACGGTTTTCCATAGTGTGGAGACGGAAGAAAAGGGGAGGGGGTAGAAATACAGTGAAAAAGGTATTAACCCAGTGGGAGAAAATGTAATGCTTTCAGCGGTTCCCTGTGGCTCGCAGGAGGGCTGAGCTTCCGCCACGGGGAACCTGGGGCAATTAACTAGGGTAACCACTTACTCAATTCACGCCTCCACCTCTGCGATGGCTCCCCCAAGGGGGAGTGGTTCCTCGCGACAATACCAATAATCACATACACGGGAATATATATAACGAGTGACTTTACTACAAGCAATATAACATATCACCAATACCTTTATATAACCTGTGTCCCTCTCTAAGAGACACCTACGGCGTCGCGCAGGGACGCTTCCCCAACACCAGGTGATCCCACCCAGTGTCCCGAGAATCCCACCCAATGTCCCGCACTCTTGGAGAGAACGTGGGTGACTGCGCAGTCACAGTTACACTAAGGGGCCCGTTGGTGCACTTATGACTGTATGGTACCTGCCGAGCACTCCGGTACTCGGATCAGCAACTGGCTTCGCAAAGGGTCAGACGTATGATGAATCCGTCTGATCCTCCAACCGAACTCCTTTGTACGCAGACCGCCAGGGCGGTCTCCCTCTGGAATAGTCTCTGCGGACGCCAACGTGGGTCCGAACCGCTTTACAGGAACCGCAGCGTCCGCTGAGTCCCTAACTAACACTTGGTACTAACGTGACAGGAACCCTAACCTAGGGCCTGTCCCTGTGGTACCGCAACCTAAAGTGGCTTTGGGGAAAACTCCTAGAGGCCTACCGGGGTTAATAACCTGCCCCACTCCCCTAACTCTTCCCAGCCTTGACTGTACTTACTAAGACCTAACGAGTCCCAGCGCCTACAGCAGCAAGCTGTAGCTCACTGGATGCTGCAGCCAATGTGCTGCGCAACAAGGTGCCTGCCTGTCAGACCTCACAGCACTAACAGCCGTGACTCTGACAAGGCAGCACTTTACACTAAGGGCAGTGTCCCTATCTTGGGCCTCCCTAAGCATTTACCCACTAAACTAGTGGGGAGTTGGGGCCTACCTGGGGTGTAGGTACCTATATGGGGCAGGAGCTGCACTCGCTCCCCGCACCCTTCCTTCCCTCACAGCTCCCTGACTCCAACTCTCTGTAACCTTTCTTTCCCAGCTCCCACTAATGTAAGTGGCAGGGTCCCTAACCTGAGGGCTGTCCCTGGCAACACTCACCTTACTGGGGAGCTGAGCTATCTCGGGCCCTGGGGGTGCTGGCCTAGTACAGGGAGTCCCTAACTCCTGTACCCTACCTCCTTCCCTGGGCTGCTCCAGTCTCTCACTGCCTAACGTGCTGCAACTGACAAAAACCCTGTCTGCACACAACATTGTTGCAACTCTGCAGCCTGAGAATCTGCCAGCTCTATTGGCTTCAATGCTGCCTGTGACAAGGGTGAAAGTGCAGTCCCCAGAGGCTGCTGGGAATTGTAGTCCTTGGCAAAGCTCTTTTCTATGGGGACCACATGCGCGATCTTTACTGCGCATGGGCGAAGCTCGCGCCAAAACCAAGAGGGCGGTGCCCGCCGGGAGAAGTCGCCGTCCCCTTCCCCCACTGCCACAAGGGTAAGGCAGGGGATGAAGGAAGATCAGGGGAACTGGGGGTGACTCCCTTACATATATATATATATACACATACCCTGGCTGTGCTCAAAGCTGTGACCATGCAGCAAGCTTAAGCCTATAGGGAACCATGTTAATAATGGTTTTTGAAGCAAAAAGTGGCACTGTGTGCTCATTTGCATGTCATTTCCCAGAATCCCTTGCTGCAGTGGAAGTGCTGTGTGCTGGGTGATAATGGGGAAAGGCGGGGTTGCAGACCTGCCTAAGACATGCAGATGAGCATACAGTTGTATTTACATTTATATATATATATATATATTGTGAGAAACGGCTTACTCCGGGGTTCCGCCGGCTGTCCAGGACTGTTAGAACACGGTCTTTTAGGGTAGGTTAAATAACGAGGCGTAACGTGCTGTTCCTTTAAACAAGCTACTGCCTGGTTTATTCAGTCCCTGGCACTGAGACTGCCACACTGCATACAATAGAAACACAAGCAAAAAAAATGCCTGCTCACCTGAGCAATAACTTAACTGAGGTTTACCCTGACTGGGATTGGGGCGGCTTATCCGCTTCCAACAAACAAAAATAAGGAACTTTGCCATTTGATAAAGGTACAAAATGATTTAACCTGTTTGGGGAGAGGCTTTTCCCCTCTCTGCTTCCAGCAGCCTTCCTGCCTCCAGTCTCTTGGGGAGAGGAGAGAGGAACCAGGAAATCAGCCTTACATACCTAATTTCCATCTAGCAGGACAGGTGACAGAAATCAGGCAGCAGACAAACTCTGGTCTGGATCCCTCACCCCTCAGTTCCAGCACTTGCCAAACTGTGAGATGGAGTGCATGCATTCTGAGGCTGCACTTTCCAGCCTAAACAGGATAGTAACTGTTCAGTATCCTGGGAGCCCTATATATGGAATTTATTACCATCCCCTGGTTTCTG
The DNA here is from genome assembly GCA_036426205.1 of Ascaphus truei. NCBI lineage: Eukaryota > Metazoa > Chordata > Amphibia > Anura > Ascaphidae > Ascaphus > Ascaphus truei. The sequence continues at coordinate 3,635,656 of CM071586.1, forward strand.
TCACAATATATATATGTGTGTGTGTGTGTGTGTGTGTGTATATAGTTGCATGATGAAGCCACTGTACAAATGAATGGGTGAAGGGTGAGTATCGGGCCAGGGTGCCTTAACCCCTTAATTACCTTTGCGGTTATTATCAGATAAGGTGATTAAGGGGTTAATTGATATCAGAATGTAATTGCAATGTATTGGCTATGTATTTTGTTGGCAACGGAGGACAAGGATTCTGCTGGTGATGGGGGTGTCTTATTGATGAGGTCAGTAGAACTTTATTTATTTAATTATGCTACTTAATGTGTTTAATAATGGGCAAATAATCTATTATCCCTATCTGGATAATAGTTATTTTGCACATTATTGTACTGTATTTGTTGGGGGGGTGGGGGGATTTATGTATTTAATGTATAGGACATGTTTATTTTTTTTACATACAGGGTTGTTTCCTCAGGTCTGCGGGGGACCTATGGAGACCACCTGCGGTCTCCTCGGGCTTCTCACGGGTACCAGACTGCCTGGTCCACGGAGGACACCTGCGGGGAAGAACCGGTGGCCCCACATTTGTGGGGGCACCGCGTACACGTAGGGACCACCGTGGGCCCCCAGACACCCATGGGAACCCCCTGAGGCCACTCAGACACATGTGGGTCTGACCCAGGGCCCCCCAGACAGCCGCGGGCCTACCGTGGAGACACCATTGTGGCCCACGGTGACCCGCGGAGACCACCTGGTGGACCATGGTGCCTGGTGGGGACCACCAACAGGCCTCCAGACCCTGTTTGAAACATGGTGCTGGGCTACTGTAGGTCTGTGAGGTGACCCGTCAGGCCCACTGGGGACTCCCGTGGACCTGGGGTCTTAATCCTGTATGTAAAATAATAAATCATGTATTTATGGGGGGGCACAGGGGGTGGGTTATGTATTTAATAAATATAATGATGTTTATTGTGGGGCTGTGTATTGTTTTTATTGTGGGTACTGGGGGTGGGGGAAGAGGGTATTGGCCCCAAGGGTATGTGGGTAGGCCTCCCGGCTGGGTATTGGGTGAGTGAGGGTGGTTAGGCCTCACGGGTGAGGGGTAGTTGGGGAGGGTATGTAGGCCTTCTGAGTGGTGGGTGAGGGTTGGTTAACATCGCAATTCGGGATACTCCATTTTTAGGAGAGATAGGTCAAGAGAGAGGAGGAGGGTGTTATTTATGATTGCGTGAAACCTTACAATTACACGTTTTAAATTGCCCACCAAGAACCTCTTTTGAAAACTCTAGTTGGACAAATTGCCTCCCCCTTTTCTAAGCACCATCTTGCTTGTGAGCAACTACCCCCCTGCCCTAAAGCCCTCTACAATCTTCTGAACTTGATTTTTATACCCAATTCTTGGCTCCTTTCCTCTCTGAATGAGAGAAGTGAGCTGCTATGTTAAGTTCTAGAGGGATTTCAACTTCAAATTGCGGTGACCCCTAAAAACACACAAATCCCGATACAAACTCAAGGCACTAACCTATCGCCAACTCCATTCCCCAACCACACGGATAACTGAAATGCATAACCCAGTCCTGTGCAGGGACTGCGGATTCTACTCTAAAACCCAGCAGAATCCAAATCCTCTGGCATCCTCCTTGATATTATCAGATGACCATGCAATAGTGTACTGGTAAGGAATTAAAACCGCCCCCTTCAAGCCCCCTAAAGTTCTCCTTCACCCCCCCCCCCCCCCCCCATGTAGCAAAATTTAAAAACTTTTAACCCAAAAACAGTTTCTGGGACCTTACCAACTGCCCCCATGGCGACAGAATCGATTTAATTCCCTGACCATGACTCTGCCGACCCTCCTGAACTATTTGCAATCCGAGTTCTTAAAACTATGCGTACCCATGCTCCCCTACGCAAATAAGGGTACGAGGGGCCCACCTTCCAGGCGTTACACCGTGACCCTTATAGCACTCTACCCATTCAGGGATGCCTTGTGGAAAAAAAAGATACAAAGTAATTGGCACTACCAAGCGATCTCATCACTAACAGATGCCTCGCCGAGATACGTCGTCGCACAAGGCAAAACAAGGTATGCAAAGCACAAATCTACTCTGACAATCTCCCCAAAAACATCCAAAACCAGCTAACTTCATGGAAGGTATCAACAATTATATCCAGCCTCTCCCAAACCATCAACAAGCCAAGTATATCACACAGGGGTATTACTCGGACAAATACCCACTGACATTGCAAATGCATTCAATGATTACTTTGTGGGGATGTGCCCACTAAACTGTATTAGCGAAACGGCAGCACAAACCCAACCTGAATCTCTCCGGGAGAGTACCCTATAGTCACCCCTCCCACACTGCCCACAATTTCAATTTAGCCCAGATCGAAGTGAAGAGGGAGCCATTACACAAGCCGCTCTCACAAGCTAACTAGCCAGCCCAATGTGGACCCGACTTACTACAATCGTAGGTTTCTACGAACTATGGTGCCCCAGCCATTGCCAAACCAATTGCGTCCATAAGCAAATCTATCCTGTCTTGAGGCCAATCCCAAGCGCTGGTAAGGGGAAGGGCATAAAGTAAAACTGCCAGGTGTCCCAATCTTAAAGTGGCGACAAAACACTGGTTCTCCAACTACAGAGCCAATCTCAATTTTCCCAATTCCTATCAAAGTTATGAGAAAAATGTGTCACATCCCAATTTAAAGGCTTTACTACACCAAGACAAATTTCCCTAGCCAATTCCAGTCTGGGTTTCGTTCCCAAAATACCACCGTAACTACCCTGCAAAAGTTTGCCAATGAATCCACGTGCGGAATGGAACGGCGGGACAACCACTGGGGCATTGCAGTATTCCTAGATTTGCAAAGGCTTTTGGACAAAGTTGACTCATGGTTTCTGCATAACAAACATCCAGAGATCTGCATGAATAGGAAAAATGCTTAAATGTTTCAGTCCTACTTATATCAGCGAAGATCCAACACTGTGTACATCTCAGGCTACTAACTCCACCACCATGGATCTCAACCCTGGGTGTCCCGCAAGGCTCTGTTCATGGAGAGCCCCTACTCTTCTCGTGTTCATAATTGATTTCCCACAGTTGTAAGGAAGCCTCAATACAACATGTATGCAGAGATGACACAATCCGGTATGCACACGTCAGCCATAGCCCTCTCTGACCTTCAACACCTCTTCAGTCGGACTTTTTGGACTCGAAACTGGATTTCCCAAACACAAACTGTTGTATACACACGACAAGACGGCGTAAAATGGTATTTGGACCCAAGGACTCTAAATTTGGTAGTAAAGCTTCCGTGACTGAGCTCCTGGATTAGAAACAAACGCTAACACCACCCTAACACCTGTTCAAAGTTTAAATTACTGGGCTGATGGTTGACCCCACTTAACATTCGGATGCACATTGAGTACCCTGGACAACCAAGACCTATGCCAAACTAGGGGTTACTTTCAGGAACAAATTCCTCCCTAAGCTCCTGGTCAGAAAGCGTTATTCGAACAGCAGATGATATGCCAATTATTGACTATGGGAGAATAGTATATGGCACGGCTCATCTCAAACCCACCTTAGCAAAACTTGACACCCTCTACAATTCAATTTGTCGTTTTGTTATCCAAGCAACTAACAACACACATCACTGTCGAAATGCTCAAAGAACAGATTGGTCATCACTCGAGTCTAGGGATGCAAAGTCCCTATCCTGTCTCACCCTCAAATACTTTCTGGGCAAAAAGGCAACCAGTACCTGAACAAGCTCCTCACCCTACCACATGCAGCACCTATTCACTGATGATCAGACTCAAAGACTATTTATGGTCCCAAGGACCAACAAAGTATCGACGTTCCTCCTTCTCTTACGTGCACCCCCCAAAACGGAAACAAACCTACCAGAGGACTACTCATATCACCACAGCTTAATGTTAAGTTCTTGTCAAATCTAAGGCTTTATCACACTTTAATCTGGTCTGTAACGTTTCATACGTCATAATATATATTTCTTTAACTTGGCAGTTGCAATGTCTTGTATATAATGTAGACCTGTTCAGCTTTATGTAACGTTATTGTAACAATTGTATTATTTTCGTTGTTACTCTGTGACCCAGGAATACTTGAAAAACGAGAGGTAACTCTCCATGTTTAACTTCCTGGTAAAAATTTTTATTTAAATAAAAATAAAATAAATAGATCAAAACTATATATACGTATATATACAAACCAGAATCGCATGGTCAGCAGATCCATGGGAGTACTCAAAGTGTTGATGGGTTAAAACATGGAATGAAAATAAAGAAAATAAACATAGCGTTTATCTGATTATAACAAACCAGATGTACACAAAACACACAAAAATCAACAATACAAAACAACCAAATTGTGAGAACAGACAGGTGAACTGATAGTTATAATAAACAATAATTTTAATGAAACACACTTATAAACGCAAATACATGCTGATGATTAAGAATTGAATGGCCCATTAATTAACACTCAGCTGTAACTGGAATACCGCTTACGAAAAGTAAGAAGTAAAGCGCAGGTGGTATTTTAAAGCGTATCCCTCTCTTACATGGCCAGTATGATCGCCGGGGTCACACTGCCAAGTCGGCGTCGCCCGGGGCAGGGCACTCCTTGCTCATCAGTGGGACAGGACCCCTGCCGATCTGTAGCTCCAAACTCCCAATCTCCGAGCAGGCATGCGATCATGCGCAAACGCAAGCTGCGTTTCGTGGCAAGATGCTCCAGGGCTCAGCTCTCAATCTATGCGGATGGTGGAGGCAAAATAGTCGTATCTAAGATTCACAACATATGAAAAAACTATGCCTTAGCAAATTTGTCTCCGTCAGGGCTAAGTAAAATAAATAAAGCGAGATGAGACGGCCATGCCAAGCTATGTTTTTTTTATAATTATGTCATTAAAACAGCACAGAAAGAGGGTAACCCCTCTGAGATGTATAAGTATATCGCTAATGAGGCCACCTATTCGAGTGATAACAACAAAAAGACGAGGAATTTCATTTCAAACAATTGCAGCATGAGAGGACAGGTACGGGCCTACCAGTTATGGATGGTGTAGTGTATTCAAGTATGGCAACATTGAAACGAGAAAGAGATTGAATAGACCTTTTGAAACCGATCTCTCTGATCTGCTCCAATCCGTAAGTACCTGCCTCACCGGAGTATGGACCCAATACCAAGTACCAGTATGGACTAGACCAACACTGAAAATGAGATAACACTTTCAACCCATTACATGATTGATGTGAACCATCTACGGGCAGCACACCCATTTTCTCACACTCATACTCTTCTACAAATTGGTCCTGGCACCCTGTTTCAGCCTCTCCATAGATAATTAAGTACATTTGATATTTAAAACAATAGGACACCCATACAAGGCTCTATGAACCCAAATAACACACAACATATATATATAGCGTACTAAGCGTCACAGAGGCAGTGTACGAGCCATGGCATATAATATTAAAACCCAGAGACAGAACATGAAACACAGGGACAGAGACTCACGTGCATACCAATGGACACCTATACATGGTACCAGGTGCCTAATATATATCTATAGATATATAATATAGATATATATATAGTTTTGAGTAACAAATGGTCTTTGAGTTTAACTCTTTAGGCCAAAGTGTTGTAAGCCCTTAGCCCCTACAAGGCAGGACAATCTCAAGGGTACCTAAACACTATATTACATTTTTAATATTATAATGTACATTACCAGGAAGAATGAATATTTATTAAATCTGTCAAAATTAGGTTGGCATAGTTTAAGTTGATTGAAAGCTCTTATTAACCTGTACATTAACAGGAAAAGCACTCTTTTTAAGAGTTGTCACAAATCAACCTGTAAGCAAGTTCCCCTGATGAGTGGGAAAAGCTATGGAGTTGCTTTAAGCGTGAGCTTTTAAACATTTGGAAAGGTGGGCAGGGTGGTGAGCTTCAACTTAGGAGGAAGCACGCCACCATCCAAATCAGCAATGAGACCACGTGCTGAACAGAATTTTTCAAACATACAGGACACCTACACAGCTCATATATGAACACCCAAAAAACCACAATATGTATATTAAGCGTATATAGTGTCACGAGGGAGTGCTTACGAGCATGGCAATATATATTTAAACCAGAGACACAACATGAAACACAGACAGAGCCAGCGACACATCCAATGGACACATTATACCACGTGACAGATGCCTAAAGTTACATATATAAGATATCTTTTGAATATTAAAAATGTCCTTTTAGTTAACTCTTTGGCCAAATGTTGTTGTAAGCCACTTGAGACCCCCTACACGGCTACAACCACATCTCCAAAAGGGTCCCAATTAATATAATTCTAATAACGGTGTACATTACCAGGGAATGATGATATGATTATAATAAATCATGTCAAAATTAGTTGCATAGTTCTAAGTCTAATGAAGCTTTATTAACCGTACATTACCTGCGAAAAGCAAATATGATTAGGTAAAAATGATGGATAATGCCCGAATTTTAGAGCCTTGCAAAGGGTAATTTTCAATGTGTATATTTCCAGCCAATCAGCTTTCGAAAGGATGAGAACAGGGGCAGGGATTGGTCACAATGATAGAGTAAAATACTGTGAGACAGGGTTTAGCGGGATTGGTTCAGGAAAGATATCAGCACGGTGTTTGATCATCACCACATACTGAGAATGACTGAAGATTTCTATGAGATTAAGTGATTTGAGGAGTATGCAAAGTTTAGTTAAGTTGACTGAATTTTTATATGTGAAACTAAAGTATGTGTGTGCGGTGTGGGTGGTGGGTGTGTGTGTGTGTGTGTGACTGTGTGGTGGTGTGTGTGTGTGATGTGTGTATGTGGTGTGTGTGTGTGTGTGGTGGGGTGGTGTGTGTGTGAGTGTAGTAGCAGTGTTTAGGGCTGTAGCATGTGTGAGTAGCAGCCGAGTTTGTGTGTGTAAAAGCGCTTTTTGTGTGTGTAGAGCTGTTACATTAATTAGTGTAGGACACTGTAGATGTTGTGAGGATTTAAAACAGAAGACGTATAATTAGGGGAAAATCATGTAGGCGTTTATAGTAAAGCATTGACAATACATATGTACAATACTGTGGGTTCAGCATACACAAAGAAAAATAACAAGGCCTGCTCCTCTGTGTTGTGTGACTATAATCCTCCTCTGTGCTTGTGATGTACTCTATAAGTTTCATTTGGCATCGAATAGCTCTCTTTGTGGGCCCAGAAGATAAGCAACCACTAAGCGCGGAACTCATCAGAATCATCAAACACCAGATTAGATACCTGGTCATGCGCAACCTCGGCAAGCCGTGAATCGGGCGAAAAGCCATCCAACAAATACAAACGCGTGATGGGGTTTATTTCCCCCCCCAAAGTCACACAAGACAGAGTGGTCTTCTTAAGCGTTCCGTCTGGTCACTTCCTGGAGCCAGAGAGTTCCCCTTGCAGTGGAGCTCTGCAGGTTTTTATATAAAACCTCATAGCAATCGAGCTGACAAGCTAATTAAGCCAAGCCGCTTTGGAATTAACCTCCTCAGTGCACAACCCATTCCAGTGGTCGATAATGTGTCAGATGACTCCAAAACTTGGATCTGGTAAGTTGAAACGAAAAATTGTTAGGTTAAAAAAAAAAAAAATGGTATACTATACGTAATTTATAATCCTAATCGCATTCTAAAAGTGTTCCAATAACCACCGGTAAGACACTATTATATGACTTTTGGTTAGAAAAACTTGACACCAGTGTGGTGTAAAACACAGAGCGGAAGTTTGTCAGATTCTACGGTGAAAAACTTGCTAAAGTAGTGGCGATACAAGGAATCACGGTATATGATAGATGGTTCTAGGAACGTCCACTGAAACAAAACTATATTTAGACGTTTTCCTAGACGTGGACAGGGATTTGGTTCCACCGCGAGTCAGTCTATCCTCTGGGAATAGACTGATTTGCCGAACTCCGAGGACCAACACAGATACACAGGAACATTTTTTTTACAAAAAGGGTTCTACAAATTAAGCGGTAAAAAACCACCAATATAACCGAAAAAGGGCGCACAGCAGACGAAGGGGGGCGTGTTGCAAAAGGAAAGCCTCTCTATCCGATTACCGGAGACTGGTTAATTTACAATTTGTTGATACATTATGACTGACATTGAGCCTAATTTATAGACAAAGGGCTGTCATACATGTACTGTATGTTACCGACAGCAAAACACTGACTGTACAGATGGTGGTATTACGTAATCTTCGGTAGCCAGGGGTGGGGTGGCGGGGGGGGGTGGGGGGGGGGGGTGGGGGGGTGGGGGGGGGGGGGGGGGGGGGGGGGGGGTGGGGGAGGGGGGGGGGGGGGGGGGGGTGGGGAGGGGGGGTGGGGGGGGGGGGGGGGGGGGTGGGGGGGGGGGGGGGGGGGAAAATCAAGAAAATCTTGTTAATATCACAGAAAAGATGCAGCCAGACTAAGGCCCATACGTATTAACAGCAGAGGCCCATGCATTGAATGTGAACGCAGGGACCCCCCGTTGGTGTAATCCGATGGGCATTAGTTCGGATGCAGAGAAAATCTCCCAGGAAGAATGTTTGCCAGCGTTTCTCTGAAGGATAGCCACAGATTTTCCTAAGGCGGGCGGGAAGTGAACAGTCCACCACATGTATGGCATGCTGCACTGTTGATATGGTTTAATGATATGTTTAAATTTAAACGGGCATTAGTGAGGACCTGAAATAATTATTTTTCATTTTGAAATTAAACCAATGTTAACCAGCATTCACAAATCAAGACCAGTCAACCTTTAAAAAAATCTGGCTGTGAGCCCCGGTGATTCAGTGATGACCTTAGGAAAGCGACATCCTGGAGCAGTTATCTGGTGCATTGGCTTTCCAGAGCACACATGCGGTAAACCACAGAAGGAAAGATGCACCGATATAACTTGTTCCATGGGGTGCAGCAGATGACATATCTTTCGGCTTCAGAATATCAGCGGACATTTGCAAGATATACAAGAAATAGCAAGGACAGCTGAGTCCGAATTGCCCAGCTAATATTTCAATACATGCGACCTTTGATCGTTATGTCCCTAATGGTTTCAGGGTTGATAAAAATGGCAATTCCCATAATTTGATTGAGAGATATTTTAGAAGAACTTGAAAAAGCACGTATAATACCACCGAGATTGCCCATTTCAGAGACCTATGAAGACACAATCAATGGACTTTTATCAGAAAGAACTATAGGCTGAAACTAATCATCCGTGATTGAAAACATGACAAAACATGAATTTATTGAATAAATACAAGTTGAAGTAGTTTTTATTACAGTAAGTAAGAGTTTTCTTCTTTTTTGCAAATCAGAGGGTGATCAAAGTCAATACCATGTCCATGTAGGAAACAAATCAAACGTTACTGGAGGCAGTGAGATGTTCTCTACCAGGGGTTTGCCTGCCGCCCCAGCAGCTTCCTGGCTCTTCCCCCCGGCTTATCCGGATCTCCCTCCCCAGCCTCGCCTTTCATCAATTTCCTGGCTATCCCTCCCGCTCTCCCTCCCTCTGGGATCTCCCCGCTCTCCCCCCTCCCAGAGCGCGTCACAAGCTGCGCTCTAGCGTGCAGCACTTCTGCCGGTGCTTGCTGATCAGAGCGAGTGCGTGGCATAGTGTGCCAATACTCGCCGCCACCGCCTCCTGCCCCTAGCTCCCTCCTGCTGCAACCGCATCCTGAATGCCTCCGACGTGGCCTGAGTTATGAGGATGCGAGAGGGAGATGGGGAGTGCAAGGGGGGTGGTGATATATAGAGATGCTAGGGGGGGTGATTATGAGGGAGTTGGGAGATTGCAGGGGAGTGGGTATGAGGGAGTGGTGAGATGCAAGGGGGGTGACGGAGGGAGAGTGGGCGAGTCTAGGGGGGTGATATGAGGGAGGGATGGGAGAATGATGCCAGGCGGAGTGTGATACTGTATGAGGGAGATGTTTAGATGCAGGGGGTTGTGACAGGCGGGGATGGGAGATGATGGGGGGATATGAAGAAGATGGAGATGCAGGGTGTGATTATGAGGAGATGGAGAGATGCAGGGGGGTGGGGATATGAGGTGATGGGAAATTCTGGGGGGGGAGGTGATATGGAGGGTGATGATTGAGGGAATGGGGTGGGTGGGTATATGAGGGTTATGGATGAGATCAGGGGGTGGGTATATGGGGTGAGTGAGATGCATGGCGATGGGATATGAGGGTGATTATGAAGGTGGGGGGAGATATGAGATGATGATGATGATGATGATGATGATGATGATGATGATGATGTGATGTGATGATGTATGATGATGATGATGATGCATGATTGATGATGATGATGAGGAGTGAAGGTGTGGTGGAGATATGAGATGATGAGATGGGGGGGCTGGTGAGAATGAGAGGAGATGATATGATGATGGTGATGATGATGATTGATGATGATGATGATGCTGATGAGTGATGATGATGATGTTGATGATGTTGATGATGATGATTGATTGATGATGTGATGGATGTGATGAGGATTGATTGAGATGATTGTATCTATATCTTCATGCTGGTTTGATCCATTTGCCCCCAATACCAGGAAACAGTAGGTCTGGCTACATCTGTACAATACTGTATAAACAAAAGTCTAAGTGTTACTGTCGTTCATGCCTGAAATATATAAAGAAAAGACTAATCCACTTGTCATGTCATATTAGCCGGAGTTAAATCCCCAATATAGATCATTACTGATAATTGTTTTTAAAAAAGAGTGTGCTACAGGATGTAGTGACCTCATGTATAGAATAAAGACACAAAGACTAGTGCTACATCTTGCACGTATTATATAGTTAAATAATATTGTAAGGGCTTAGACACAGAACTGCAATTAAAAAGGGGAGAGTGAGCTTGCAGAAGGGTGCAAGAAATGTAGTTCCCTGACTAAAGTGAGTCATTCTGGTGAGAACTAGAAGGGATGGGAGAGACAGCTGAAAGAACGGAGGATGTTTGCAGTCACCCCATGGATGTCACTAGACTGCCGGACCCACAGGGAAAGGAATCGAGAACGCCACGCGCAAGCGCAATACATGCCGATGGATGCATCTTGGGTGAGGAGGTCTGAGACAGAGTTGCCATCTGTTGGATGAAGCCCGTCTGCAGCCTCAGTGACCCAGAGACAAGATCAAACGGGAGAGAGGGAAGGAAAGAGATCCCAGAAGCCTCAATGTCTGATAGAAACATCTCAAATGTGGAGTAAGACCAATTGGTTATTAGCTAAATAAACTTTGAACATTTCAACAAATGTACTATTACTTCTCTTTGTTTACTTATGTCCTTTTTTATTTGTAAAACATCTTTACCATTAGCTGGTACAAGAAGGCTACGCGGGGCACTAACAAAATTAACCCTATGCATTTCGTACCTGGGGGTATTCGTGTCCAGCATCGGACGCTAACATGGAGCAAGCAGCTCCAGCTGATCCATCGATATGCCGATAACGGCTTTTGTCATCTCACGAGTATGAGATTGAGAGTGTTTGACTGGGCAGCAAGAGGCAGCAGGGAGAATTATCGCAAGTGGAACACTGGCCACGTAACAGGCTCTGTCCTGTGGGGGTTTTTTAGCGGGCGGCACTTAACCCCTCATGACCTTAGACAGTTAATACCGCTTTGGTCATGAAGGGGTTATCCCTCCCGCTACCCACCCGCAAGCCCTAAACAAACCACCGTTGGGGCTAAACCCACTTCAGCCCACCCGCTACGCACATAAAAAAAAACCACTCATTAACAGGCCCCACACTCAAATAAATAATAAGATATAAATATTTATTATATATTACACCACAACCCCTCTATACCCCCTCTAAACATACACATATACGCTGCGCCAGTTTATTCGAGCATTGGCCAGTCTTGGGACCTAGCAGGCAGTGCCTGGGACGAGCCGCAGGATGTGACGAGAGATGACGACGCCGAAGCCAGCGGAAGAGCGCCCTCCGATCGGGGGCTCTCCATACCGCTGCCGGGGCACGCGGGTCACCGGAAACCCCTGCCGCGTCCCGCAGATCGCGGGGACACCAGGGCTCCCGGGGAGCCACTGTAGCGGCGTTTGCAGGGGCGCAGGCTACCCGAAAAGACGCTGACGCGCGGCTATGACGCGCGGCACGCGAGGGGCCGGCCACGCGCCACATAGCAGCCGGGAAATCTCCCGGCTTGACCCAGCAGGTGTACCGACCACACTGCAATAAAGTGTCGGGTACTGTATGACAACCAATGATTAACTATATGGCCGGCGGGGGCCCTCGGGTGTTACCGCGGGCCTGCGTTACCAATTCTGTGCCCCCCCCAAATTATTAATTAAGTGTTCCAAAACTACACATACCAATACATATATAAAGAAAAATCCCCCCACCCTAACAATTACCAGTATAGTAATGGGCCCAATTTAATATGTAATCACACACATGGTATATAGTGAATTTGCCTTTAAAATGACATAAAGATAAACAATTAAATACAATAAATACATATGCAATCACCTTGTCCGGCTGCCACATGAAGGACACCTCAACTTCATCACCGTCATGGCCCACCCGATGCTACAAACATGAACACAAGAGTAAAAACAAGCAATGAATGTCCCTAACCCCTTATCACCATAGCGGTTATTAACAGCTACAGTCATTAGGGGTAACCCATCCTCACCCACCACTCAGAAGGCCTACATAACCACTCCCCAACAACCCCACCCGTGAGGCCTTAAACCAACGCAACTCACCATCACCCAGCGGGAGGCCATACCCACAGCACCCTTGGGGCCAATACATAAAGTACAATTAAATACAATAAATAACTGTGTACAGATTGCACTCACCCATGTTAGCGGCGTGCCATGATGAAGGCAACCCTATCTATCCACTCATGTCAAGCCCCTCCGATGTTGACCAAAACATGAACAAGAATAAAAACAGCCAATGTAATGTCCACACACCCCTTAATCACTATAGCGGTTATTAACAGCTCACAAGTCATTAGGAGTGGGGGAGGGTATGTAGGCCTTCTGAGTGGTGGGTGAGGGTTGGTTAACTCCTTAATGACTGTAGCTGTTAATAACCGCTATAGTGATTAAGGGGTTAGTGGACATTACATTGGCTGTTTTTATTCTTGTTCATGTTTTGCAACATCGGAGGGGGCATTGACAGTGATGAAGATGAGGTTGGCCTTCATCATGGCAGCCGTACATGGGTGAGTGCAATATGTACAGTTATTTATTGTATTTATTGTACTTTATGTATTGGCCCCAAGGGTATGTGGGTAGGCCTCCCGGCTGGGTATTGGGTGAGTGAGGGTGGTTAGGCCTCACGGGTGGGGGGTAGTTGGGGAGGGTATGTAGGCCTTCTGAGTGGTGGGTGAGGATGGGTTAACCCCTTAATGACTGTAGCTGTTAATAACCGCTATGGTGATTAAGGGGTTAGGGGACATTACATTGGCTGTTTTTATTCTTGTGTTCATGTTTGTAGCATCGAGGGGGCCATGGACGGTGATGAAGTTAGGCTGTCCTTCATCGTGGGCATGCGACAAGGTGATTGCAATATGTATTTATTGTATTTTATTGTTCTTTCTTATTATGTCTTTTAAAGGCAAATTCACTATATATCCATGTGTGTGCATACTATTAATTGTGCCCATTACTATACGTAATGTGTTATGGGTGGGGGGATTATTTCTTTCAATTATGTATTTGGTATGTGTGTTTTGGACAACTTAATTAATATTTGGGGGGGGCACAGAATTGTACTGCAGGCCCGCGGTTAACACCCGAGGGCCCCCGCCGGCCATATAGTCAATCATTGTGTGTCATACAGTACCCACACTTTATTGCAGTGTGGTCGGTAACCGCTGGGCAAGCCGGAGATTTTCCCGCTTGCTAGTGGCGCGCCGCCCTCGGCGTGCCGCGCGTCATAGCGCGCGGTCACGCGTCCTTTCGGGAGCCTGCGCCCCTGCAGACGCCGCTACAGTCTCCCCGAGGGAGCCCTGGTTACCCGCGATCTGCGGGACGCGGCAGGGGTTTCCGGGACCCGCGACCCGGCAGCGGTAGGAGAGCGCCCCGATCGGAGGGCGCTCTTCCGCTGGCTTCGGTGCGCGCGCCCGTCACACTCGTCGGCGCGCGCCAGGCTACTGCTGCGGCCAAGAACGGGCAATGCTCAGATAAACTTGGCCGCAGCGTATATGTGATGTTAGGGGGGTATAGGGTTGTTGGTGTATATATATAATAAATATTTATATCTTTATTTATTTATTTAGTGTGGGGCTGTTATGAGTGTATTTTTTTTATTGTGCGTAGCGGGGGTGGCTGAAGTGGGTATTAGCCCCAACGGTGGTTTGTTTAGGGCTTGCGGGTGGGTAGCGGGAGGGATTAACCCCTTCATGACCATAGCGGTATTAACTGCTAAGGTCATGAAGGGGTTAAGTGCCCCCGCTAAAAAACCCTCCACAGGAACAGAGCTGTACGGTGCCAGTGTCCAAGCTTGCGATATTCTCCTGCTGCCTCTTGCTGCCTCAAACAACTCTCATCTCAGATATCGTGAGATGGAAAAAAGCCGGTATCGGCATACGAGGGATCAGCTGGAGGCTGCTTGTCCATGTTAGCGTCCGGATGCTGTACAACGTATACCCCCGAGGTAGCGAAATGCATAGGGTTAATCTTTGTTGGCCCCGCGTAGCCTGCATTGTACAGCATATGGTAAAGATATTCAAATAAAAAAGGAACGAGAAGAAAACAAAGAGAAGTAATAGTACAATTTGTTTGAAATGTTCAAAGTTTATTAGTAATATCCAATGGTCTTACTCACATTTGAGATGTTCTATCAAGCATTGAGCAGTGTTGGGAGTCTTTCCTTCAGCTCTCCCGTTGATCTGTCTCTGGGGTCACTGAGGCTGCAGACGGGGCTTCATCACAGTACAGATGGAACTCTGTTCTCAGACCTCCTCACCAAGATGCTCCATCGGCATGTATTTGCGCTTGCGCGTGCGTACTCAGTCCTTCCCTGTGTCGTGCAGTCTAGTGACATCCATGGGGACTGCGAAACATCCTCCGTTCTTTCAGCTGTCTCTCCCATCCTACTAGTTTCACCAGAATGACTCATTTATCAGGGAACTAACATTTCTGCACCTGCAAGCTCACTCATCCACCTTTTTAATTGCAGTTCTTGTTAAGCACCTTACATAGTATTTAACTATATAATACGTCAAGATGTAGCACTAGGTCTTTGTGTCTTTTATTCTATACATGAGGTCACAATCCTGGTAGCACTCTTTTTTAAAAACAATATATACAGTATGATCTATATTGGGCAGTTAACTCCGGCTAATATGAACAGACAAGTGGATTAGTCTTTTCTTTATATATTATCAGGCATGAGAACAGTAAAATTAGACTTTTGTTTATACAGTAATTGTACAGATGTAGCCAGACCTACTGTTCCTGGTATTGGGGCAAGATGTGAGATCAAACCAGCATGAAGAATATAGAATACATCATCATCATCATCATCATCATCATCATCATCATCATCATCATCATCATCATCATCATCATCATCATCATCATCATCATCATATCTCCCCCAGCAACCTTCATAATCACCCTCATATACCCATCCCCATGCATCTCACATCACCCTCATATACCCACCCCCTGCATCTCACATAACCCTCATATACCCACCCCCCTTCATCTCACATCACCCTCATATCACCTCCCCCCCAGAATTTCCCATCACCCTCATATCACCCCCCTGCATCTCCCATCTCCCTCATATCACACCCTGCATCTACCATCTTCTTCATATCCCCCCATCATCTCCCATCTCCCTCCTGTCACACCCCCTGCATCTACCATCTCCCTCATACAGTATCACACTCCCCTGCATCTCCCATCTCCCTCATATCACCCCCCTACATCTCCCATCTCCCTCCTGTCACACCCCCTGCATCTACCATCTCCCTCATATCCCACTCCCCTGCATCTCCCAACTCCCTCATATCACCCCCCCTGCATCTCTGATATATCACCACCCCCTTGCATCTCCCATCTCCCTCTCTCCTCCCATAACTCAGGCAGCGGCGGAGGCATGCAGGATGCGGTTGCAGGCAGGAGGGAGCTAGGGGCAGGAGGCGGTGGCGGCGAGGATTGCACACATGCACGCACTCGCTAGCAGCAAGCACCGGCAGAAGTGCTGCACTGCTAGAGCGCAGCTGTGAGCAGGCTCTGGGAGGGGGGGAGAGCGGGGAGAGCCAGGGGAGGGAGAGCCAGGGGAGGGAGAGCCAGGGAAAGTTGAGGAAAGGGAGAGCTGGGGGAGGGAGATCCGGATAGAGCCGGGGGGAGAGCCAGGAAAGCTGCTGGGGCGGCTAGGCAGAACCCCTGGTAGAGAATCACTGCCTTCCAGTACCGTTGGATGTGTTTCCTACATGGACATGGTATTGACTTTGATCACCCTTCTGAATTTGCAAAAAAGAATGAAAACATATTACTGAATTAAAAACTACATTCAAATTGTATTATTCAATAAATTCATGTTTGTCATGTTTCAATCACTGATTAGTTCAGCCTATATTCTTCTGATAAAAGTCCATTGATTGTGTCTTCATGGTCTTGAAATGGGCATCGGTGTATTTATACTGCTTTTTCAGTTCTTCTAAAATATCTCTCATCAAATTATTGGGAATTGCCATTTTACCCCTGAAACCATTAGGACATAACGATCAAAGGTCGCATGGTATTGAAATATTAGCTGGGCAAGTCGACTCAGCTGTCCCTTGCTATTTCTTGTATATCTTTGCAAAGTGTCCGCTGATATTACGTGAAGCAAGATGTCATCTGCTGCATCCCCATGGACAGTGATATCGGTGCATCTTTCCTTCTGTGTTACCGCATGTGTGCTCTGGAAAGCAGGCACAGATAACTGCTCCAGGATGTCGCTTTCCTACAGGTCATTCACTGAATCACCGGGGCTCACAGCCAAGATTTTTTTTAAAGTGTTACTGGCTCTGAATTTGGAAGTGCTGGTTAAATTAGGTTTATCATGAAATAATTATTTCAGTCTCATATGCCGGTTAAATTTAAACATATCATTAAACATATCAACATGCAGCATTCATACAGATGTGGTGGACTGTGCTCTCCGGCTCGCCTTAGGAAAATCTGTGGCTATCTCAGAGAAACGCTGCAACATTTCTGGGAGATTTCTGCATCCAGACTAATGGCCCATCGGATTATCACAACGGGGGGTCCCTGCAGTCACATTCAATGCATGGGACCTCTGCTGTGTTAATACGATGGGCCATTAGTCTGGCTGCATCTTTTCTGTGAGATAACCACAGATTTTCCTTGATTTTCCTGGGGCTAGCCGAAGAGTACAGGTAACCACATCTGTAAGTCAGGTGTTGCTGTCGGTACATACAGTACAGTATGACAGCCCTTTGTCTAATAAATTAGGCTCAATGTCAGTCAATAATGTATCAGACAAATTGTAAATTACCGTCGTCCGCGTAACGGGAGAGAGTGCTGTCCTTTTGCACACGCCCCCTCGTCTGATGTGCGCCCTTTGTCGGTTATATGTGGTGGTTTTACGCTTAATTTGTAGAAGCCCTTTTGTAAAAAAAATGTTCCTGTGTATCTGTGTTGGTCCTGGAGTCCGGCAAATCAGTCTTATTCCCAGAGGAGAGACTGACGCGGGTGGAATCAAATCCCTGTCCACGTCTAGGAAAACGTCTAATAGTTTGTTCAGTGGAGCCTAAGAACCATCTATATATACAGTGATCCTTGTAATCTGCCACTACTTTAGCAAGTTTTTCACGTTAGAATCTGACAACTTCCGCTCTGTGTTTACACACACTGGTGTCAAGTTTTTCTAACCAAAAGTCATATAAATAGTGTCTTACAGGTGGTTATTGAACACTTTAGAATGGCGATAGGATTATAATTACAGTATAGTATACATTTTTTTTTTTTTAAACTAACAATTTTCGTTTCAACTTACCAGATACAAGTTTTTGG
Source organism: Ascaphus truei (assembly GCA_036426205.1). Taxonomy (NCBI): domain Eukaryota; kingdom Metazoa; phylum Chordata; class Amphibia; order Anura; family Ascaphidae; genus Ascaphus; species Ascaphus truei. The sequence goes on from CM071586.1 coordinate 3,653,718, forward strand.
AGCATCTGACAAGTATCGACCACGGATGGGTTGTGCACTGAGGAGGTTAATTCCAAAGCAGGCTGGCTTAATTAGCTTGTGCAGCTCGATTGCTAGAGTTTTATAAAAAGCCTACAGAGCTCACTGCAAGGGACTCTCTGCTCCAGGAAGTGACCAGACTGGAACGCTTAAGATAGACCACTCTGCATGTGGACTTTTAAACCCCCATCCCAGCTGGGAGGGGGGGGGGGGGCGGGTTGGCAAAGGTAAATCTTGCCTATGCCTGGCTTGTGTTTTATCTTTGGAAAGGGGTGTAGTCCCCAATTTATAGATAATCTAAACACTGTTATAGTCAACACAACAAAGAGGAGCAAGGCCTGTTTATTTTTCTTTGTGTATGCTGAACACCAGCAGTATTTACAGTATGTTGTCAAAGCTTTAACTAATAAAAGCCTACATGATTTTCCCCTAATATATACGTCTTCTGTTTTAAATCCTCAGCACACATCTACAGTGCCTACACTAATTAATATAAGCAGCTCTACACACACAACAAAGCAGCTTTACACACACAAACTCTGCTGCTACTCACACATGCTACACCCATAAACACTGCTACTGACACACACACACACACACACACACACACACACACACACCACACACACACACACACACACACACACACACACACACACACCACACACACACACACCACACACACACACACACACACACACACACACACACACACTTGAGTCACAATTAAAAAAATGCAGCCACTTACTAAACTTTGCAACTCCTCAAATTCAACTGAATCTGCTCAGAAAATCTCAGTCAGCTCAGGAGGGGGAGGAGTCAACCCGTGGCTGATACTTCCTGACCAATCCCCTACCCTGTCTCACAGATGTTACTTCATTGTGACCAATCCCCTGCCCTGTCTCAGCTGTTCTGAAAGCTGATTGGCTGGAAATATACACATTGAAAATTACACTTTGCAAGCTGCTAAAATTCCGGGCATTATCCAATCAGTAATTTTAACTAATCATAGTGCTTTTCCAGGTAATGTACAGGTTAATAAGAGCTTCAATTAGACTTAGAACTATGCAACTAATTTTGACAGATTTATTATAAATCATTCTTCCTGGTAATGTACAGGTTATTAAGAATTTATATTAGAGTTAGGGACCCTTGAGATGTGGTATGCCGTGTAGGGGCTCAAGGGCTTACAACACTTTGGCCAAAGAGTTAAACTAAAAGACCATTTTATTCAAAAGATATCTATATATATGTATTTAGGCACTGTACCGTGTATATGTGTCATTGGATGTGCGCTGAGCTCTGTCTGTGTTTCATGTTGTGTCTCTGGTTTTAAATATATATTGCCATGCTCAGTAGCACTCCTCTGTGACACTTATACGCTTATATACATATTGTGGTTATTTTGGGGGTTCAATATGAGCTTGTAGGTGTCCTGTATGTTTTAAAAATTCTTGTTCAGCTGGTCATGGCTGATTTGGAGGGTGGCTGCTCCTCCCTAGTTTGAAGCTCACCCCCTCCCACTTTCAAATGTTTAAAAGCTCACTCCATAGCATTTTCCACTATCAGGGGAACTTGCTTACAGGTTGATTGTGACAACTCTAATACAGAGTGCTTTTCCTGGTAATGTACAGGTTAATAAGAGCTTCAATCAGACTTAGAACTATGCAACTAATTTTGACAGATTTATTATAAATCATTCTTCCTGGTAATGTACAGGTTATTAAAAATGTATATTAGTGTTAGGTACCCTTGAGATGTGTCTGCCGTGTAGGGGCTCAAGGGCTTACAACACTTTGGCCAAAGAGTTAAACTAAAAGACCATTTTACTCAAAAGATATATATATATATATATATATATATATATATATATATTTAGGCACTGTACCATGTATAGGTGTCATTGGATGTGCACTGAGCTCTGTCTGTGTTTCATGTTCTGTCTCTGGTTTTAAATATATATTGCCATGCTCAGTAGCACTCCTCTGTGACACTTATACGCTTATATATATATATGTTGTGGTTATTTTGGGGGTTCAATATGAGCTTGTAGGTGTCCTATATGTTTTAAATATAAATGTACCTTAATTATCTATGGCAGAGGCTGAAACATGGGTGGCAGGAACCAATTGTAGAAGATGTATGAGTTGAGAAAATGGGTGTGCTGCCCGTAGATGTTCACATCAATCATGTCAATGGGTTGAAGGTTCATCTCATTTTCAGTGTTGGTCTATCCATACTGGTACTGGTATTGGGTCAGATACTCTGGTGAGGGCAGGTACTCGGATTGGAGCAGATCAGAGAGATCGGTTCAAAAAGGTCTATTCAATCTCTTTCTCTTTTCAATGTTGCCATAATTGAATACACCCATCCATAAACTGTGTAGGGCCCAGTACCTGTCCTCTCATGCTGCAAATTGTGTTAAATAGAATTCCTCCAGTCTTTTTTGTTGTTATCATCGAATAGGTGCCTCATAGCGATATACTTATACATCTCAGAGAGGGTTACCCTCTTATCTGTGCTGTCTTTAATGACATAATATATAAAAAAAAACATAGCTGCAGGCAGGTCTCATCTCGCATTTATTTATTTACTTAGACCCTGACGGAGACAAATTTGCTAAGGCATAGTGTTTTGCATAATGTGTGAATCTTAGATTACGAGCGAATTTGCCTCCACCATCCGCATAGCATTGAAGAGCTGAGCCCTGGAGAATCTTCTGCCACGAAACTGCAGCTGCGTTTGCGCATTCGCAGGCTGCTCGTGAGATGGAGTTTGGAGCTACAGATCTGCAGGGGTCTGTCCCCACGAGAGCAGAGGAGTGCCCTGCCCCGAGGCAGACGCCGACTTGCAGTGTGACCGCTCGGAGCAGACTGGCCATGATGAGAGGGGATACGCTTTAAATATCCACTGCCCGTTACCTTCTTACTTTCGGTAAGCGGGTATTCCAGTTACAGCATGAGTGTATTAATGGGACCTATTCATTCTTAATCATAGCACTGTATTTGCGTTTACTAATGTGTTTTATTAAATGTGTGTTTTATAACTATCAGTCACCTGTCTGTTCTCAGCATTTGTTGTTTGTATTGTGATTTTGTGTGTTTGTGTACATCTGGTTTGGTTATAATACAGGATTACGCTATGTTATTTTATTTATTTTCATTCCATGTTTAACCATCAACACGTTGAGTACTCCATTGGATCTGCTGAAACCATCGATTCTGGTTGTATATATACTTTATATATAGTTTGATATATTTATTTTATTTTTTATTTATAAAAATATTTTACCAGGAAGTAATACATTGAGAGTTACCTCTCGTTTTCAAGTATGTCCTGGGCACAGAGTAAAACAAAATAATACATGGTTACAAATACAGTTACATAAATGAACAAGGTATACATTATATACAAGACATTGCATGCACAGTTAAAGAAAATATATATTATGAGCGTATGAAACAGTTACAGACCAGATTAAAGTGTGAGACAGCCTTAGATTTGAAAGAACTTAAGCTGGTGGTGGATATGAGAGTCTCTGGTAGGTTGTTCCAGTTTTGGGGTGCACGGAAGGAGAAGGAGGAACGTCGATACGTTTGTTGAGTCTTGGGACCATAAATAGTCTTTTGGAGTCTGATCTCAGGTGATAGGTGCTGCATGTGGTAGGGGTGAGGAGCTTGTTCAGGTAGCTGGTTAGCTTGCCCAGAAAGTATTTGAGGGTGAGACAGGATAGGTGAACTTTGCACCTAGACTCTAGTGATGACCAATCTAGTTCTTTGAGCATTTCGCAGTGATGTGTGTTGTAGTTGCATTGGAGAACAAAACGACAAATTGAATTGTAGAGGGTGTCAAGTTTGCTAAGGTGGGTTTGAGGAGCCGTGCCATATACTATGTCTCCATAGTCAATAATTGGCATTAGCATCTGCTGTGCAATACGCTTTCTGACCAGGAGACTTAGGGAGGATTTGTTCCTGTAAAGTACCCCTAGTTTGGCATAGGTCTTGGTTGTCAGGGTATCAATGTGCATCCCGAATGTTAAGTGGGAGTCAAACCATAAGCCCAGGTATTTAAAACTAGTGACAGGTGTTAGGGTGGTGTTAGCGTTGGTTCTAATCAGGAGCTCAGTCACTGGAAGCTTTACAAATTTAGTCTTGGTCCCAAATACCATTGTTACCGTCTTGTCAGTGTTTAAAAACAGTTTGTTTTGGGAAATCCAGTTTTCGAGTCTCAAAAAGTCAGACTGAAGTATGTGTTGAAGGTCAGAGAGGCTATGGCTGTGTGCATACAGGATTGTGTCATCTGCATACATGTGTATTGAGGCTTCCTTACAAGCTGTGGGAAAATCATTAATGAACACTGAGAAGAGTAGGGGCCCCAGAACAGAGCCTTGCGGGACACCACAGGTGATATCCAGGGGGTTGGAGTTAGAGCCTGAGATGGACACATGTTGGGATCTTCCTGATAGGTAGGACTGAAACCAGTTTAAAGCATGTTTCCCTATTCCAGAGCTCTGGAGTTTGTTAAGCAGGATAACATGATCAACTGTGTCAAAAGCCTTTGCAAAATCTAGGAATACTGCACCAGTGAGTTGTCCCCGTTCCATTCCGCACTGGATTTCATTGCAAACTTTTAGCAGGGTAGTTACGGTGGAGTGTTTGGGACGAAACCCAGACTGGAATTGGCTAGGGAAATTTGTCTTGGTGTAGAAATCGCTTAATTGGGAGTGGACACATTTTTCCATAACTTTGGATAGAATTGGGAGAAGTGAGATTGGCCTGTAGTTTGAGACAGTGTTTTTGTCCCCACTTTTGAAGATTGGGACAACTCTGGCAGTTTTCCAGGTCTTAGGGATATGGCCTGCAGACAGGATAGAGTTGACTATGGACGCAATTGGTTTGGCAATGGCTGGGGCACCAAGTCGTAGAAACCTAGATTGTAGTAAGTCGGGTCCACATTGGCTGCTTAGTTTTAGTTTGAGGAGCGCTTGTGTAATCTCCTCTTCAGATACTGGGCTAAATTGAAAATTGTGGGCAGTGTTGGGAGGGGGTGGGACTATAGGGGTACTCCCAGGATGAGATTCAGGTTTGGGGTTTGTGCTGCGTTTCGCTAATAAGTTAGTGGCACACCCCACAAAGTAATCATTGAATGCATTTGCAATGTCAGTGGGATTTGTCAGAGTAATATCCCCCTTAGTGATATTACTTGGTTGTTGATGGTTAGGAGGCTGGAATATATTGTTGATAACCTTCCAGAAGTTAGCTGGGTTTGATGTATTTTGGTGGAGATTGTCAGAGTAATATTGTGCTTTTGCATACCTTGTTTGCCTTGTGCACACGTTCCGCAGGCATCTGTAGTGATTGAGATCCTTGGTAGTGCCAATTACTTTGTAGCTTTTCCACAAGGCATCCCTGAACTGGTAGAGTGCTATAAGGTCAGGTGTAACCCATGGAAGGTGGGCCCCCCGTACCCTTATTTTGCGTAGTGGAGCATGGGTATCGCAGAGTTTTAAGAACTCGGATTGGAAATAGTCGAGCGCAGAGTCATGGTCGGGAATTAAATCGATTCTGTGCCATGGGCAGTTGGTAAGGTCATCCAGAAACTGTTGTGGGTTAAAGTTTTTAAATGTTCTAGTGAGGAGAACTTTAGGGCTTGAATGGGGCGGTTTAATTTTCCTTACACAGTACACTATTGCATGGTCACTGATAATATCAGGAAGGATGCCAGAGGATTGGATTCTGCTGGGGTTTGAGGAGAGAATCCAGTCTAGCAAGGACTGGTTATGCGATTTCAGGTTTATCCGTGTGGGTTGGGAAATGAGTTGCGATAGGTTAAGTGACTTGAGTTGTATCTGGATTTTGTGGTTTTTAGGGTCAAGCCAATTGAAGTTGAAATCCCCTAGAACTAGCAGCTCACTCTTCTCATTCAGAGAGGAAATGGAGCCAAGAAATTGGGTGATATCAGTCAGGGATTGTAGAGGGGCTTTAGGGCGGCGGTAGATGCCAGCAAGCAAGATGGGCTTAGAAAAGGGGAGGCAGATTTTGCCAACTAGAGTTTCAAAAGAGGGTGGACTTGGTGGGCAATTTAACAGTGTAAATTGTAAGGTGTCTGCAATATAAAATAACACCCCTCCTCCTCTCTTTGACCTATCTCTCCTAAAAATGGAGTATCCCTGAATGGCGATATTTGCATCAGGGGTTTTAGAGGATAGCCATGTTTCTGTAAGAACGATGGCTTTGGGTTTAAGCATAAGGCACCATGCCCTTAGTTCATCCAGTTTGGGCAGCATGCTCCGGATGTTTATATGGGCGACAGATAGCCCTTTTTGGAATTTAAAGGTGGAATTCTCAGGGGCATGGGACAGAGCTGAAATGGGAGGACCTGGGTTAGTTTCAACATCACCTGCTAGAGAGAGTAATAGTATGAGTAGAAATTTGGTTAGTTGTTTGCAAGTTGTAAATGTGTGGTGTTTGCCATTTGAGTGAGCAATGGTTGGTGTGCTGGTTTTTTGAGTTCTCCACCAACATTCAGTAGATAGTACAAGGCTTCTGAGTAGTCCAGGGTGTATGGTGATGTTGGGTGTGGGCCAGGATGGAGGAATTTGTAGTGGATAGAGGGAGTAACATCTCCATGAGGCCAGGAGAGAAAAAAAAGTTAAAAGACATAGCTGGTTCATGATGCCAGAGGTAGGCAGTGCTGCAAGGAGCTGTTGTGAGCAGAGTGAGTGTGTGCAGACTAAACAGCAGGGGTGAGCCTGTACCTTGTCAAGTGTTTTGCTGCATTGCAATGCTAGGGTCAATTCAGGGTTTATGTGTTTTATGCATTCAGTTTTGGGAGAGGCTGCAGTGAAAGATGTTGTAAAGGGGTGGGGGGTTAAACTATGCAGGCTAACAAGCTTGGGATCATAGTGTGATTTGAATAGCTTACCGGTTGTTGTCTTGAGTAAAAGAGTTTGCAGTAGATCCAGTCCCCAGTCACCTCTAGTCAAACTGTAGTCTAACTGTTTTTATCACTTAAAAAGCTCACTTTAAATGCCTCACTATCTAATGCAGTTCCTGCCCAATGCAGCGAAGGTGTTAGTATTATACACAAAAAAAAGTCACATGATCCTCCCCCTCCCCAATCAGTCAGCTTGTTCCATTTGGTCAATTAACAGCACAGAATTAAGAGGGAAAAAAAAAAAAAAACTTTTTACATTCAAACATACTAACTTATATATCAATTCAACAAGGCCAGATTCAGTCTTATACAGTAGGGTCTTCCACATCAGGAACATACTTATATATCAATTCAACAAGGCCAGATTCAGTCTTATACAGAGGTTTCAACATCAAGGAACATTACTTATATATCAATTCAACAAGGCCAGATTCAGTCTTATACGAGGGTTTCAACATCAGGAACATACTTATATATCAATTCAACAAGGCCAGATTCAGTCTTATTACAGAGGGTTCAACCATCAGGAAAACTTATATATCAATTCAACAAGGCCAGATTCAGTCTTATACAGAGGGTTTCAACATCAGGAACATACTTATATATCAATCAACAGGCCAGATTCGTCTATACGAGGGTTTCAACATCAGGAACATACTTATATATCAATTCAACAAGGCCAGATTCAGTCTTATACAGAGGGTTTCAACATCAGGAACATACCTGTGAAGAGAATGCAATTAGATCCATGTCATATCAGCTGAGGTTATTGGTATTGGTCTTGCATGAAGAAAGTGAATATATTAACTATATATATATTAACTGTAGTCTAACTGTTTTTATCACTTAAAAAGCTCACTTTAAATGCCTCACTGCCTAATGCAGTTCCTGCCCAATGCAGCGAAGGTGTTAGTATTATGTGTTTTATATGTGCCGAGCGCCAGGGATATAACACTCTTTTCACATAATGTGTGAACCTGCTACTTTTGATGGAATGTACAAGGTCATATTAAAGAAAGAAATGCAGTTTTTAAAGCAAGACATTTCGTGAACACACAACACGTGTGAACTTCTTGGCATGCTTGAGCAAAGAAACTGTACAGAGTGCGCTGCACCACCTGTCGTATGCAATAAATGAATCCTACTGTACAGATGTAGCAAGACTTACTGTTTTCGGGTGCGGGACAAAACCAAGTGTAAATCTCCGGCATTTATTTGCAATTTGCAAATCATAGGTGAATATATTCAGTGTGCCATGTGTTGGACAGATATACTGAATGTCAATTTCATAAATAACACCACAAATATTTCTGATGGCTGATCGTAGTTGAACTGCGGATGAGCCGCAGTGAATAAAGTGTTCACGCAGATGTAATCACACACCTTGTCTCGCTCATGGGGACAGTAATTCTTGCTACCTCGGTATCTTTCTAGCTATGTTGACAATAGATTCCTTGATGTCTTGATTCCTCAGGCTGTATATTATGGGGTTTAATAATGGAGTAACCACAGTGTTGAGAAGGGATAAGACCTTGTTAGCATTGAATGAGTGTCCCCTGGATGGGGCCATATATATTGCAATCAGGGATCCATAATAAGCACAGACAACAGCCAGGTGGGAGCTACAGGTGGAGTAAGCTTTCTGTCTACTGGTGGTGTTGGTCATCTTGAGGATGGTGAGAAAGATGTTAAAATAAGTCACAATGATGAACACAAATGGGAGAGGAACTATAGGAATGGAGAATATAAACTGTTCAATTTTTAAAGGGAAGATGTCAGAACATGATAGATCGAGAATAGGAGCAAAATCACAGAAGAAATGGTCAATGACATTGGGGCCACAAAACTGCAACTGATATATCACGATAACTAAACATAGTGTCATCATAAATCCTAAAAACCAAGACCAGATAACCAGTTGATACTGAAGCCTGAGGTCCATAATAACGCTGTAATGCAAAGGCTTGCAGATGGCCAGGTACCGGTCGTAAGACATCGCTGTGAGAAGAAGGCTCTCTGTTCCTATGGATGCTCCAAAGAGTTGAAATTGAGTGATGCAGGCAGTTAAAGTAATGGTGCCTCCCTCTTCCCAGATAATATACAACATGTTGGGGACAATGTTAGTCGTGAACAAGATGTCAGCTAAGGAAAGGTAGCTAAGGAAGAAGTACATTGGAGAGCGGAGTTGGTGACTGGTTGACACTAACACGATGATCAGGAGATTTCCAGATAATGTTAAAATGTGGATCAGAAGGAAGAGACAGAAAAATACAATCTTAAAGCTGTGAAAACACTGAAATCCAAGGAGAAGGAATTCCGTGACAGTCGTCAAGTTCTTCTTATTCATTCTTTAACTGTAAGTATAGGACAGACAATCACAAACATAATGGGCCATATTTGATAAGAAGGGCTTCTCCATAAGATACTTTCCATGACAGAAGACATCTTACTGCTCATTCAAGTGAATGGGCCATACAGTATTTACAAAGTGGTGTAACCCCACAAAATACCTTCTACGCGAGAAGACACCATACAGCCATTTGAATGGAGCATTAAAGGGCAATATTTACTAAGATGTACTGGTAGGCGTTTTAATGGAGTAGTACTACTAAGTAAATATCTTCTCTCTTGTATGTCAAGTGTCAAACGCCACTGTATCCTATTGCAAAATAGAAATTTGGAATGATTAATTACTGTAATTAATAATTTGGTGCATCTTAACTGATGCATATATTCTAACAAAAAAAAACTCTGGAAGAAAGAATTAAGTGTAGTCACATGTGAAGTGTTGAAAGGGTTAAATATTCAGTCCCATATAGGAGCAAAGTGACCTAATGACAGTGATGTGTTTAATTGGTTAAAGGCTCAGACCCACGTAGGAGCAAAGTGACCTAATGACAGTCGTTTGTTTAATAAATTTAAGGGTTAAAGAAAATAATGGTTATGTACACATAAAGATACGTAGAAATACAGAGGGAAGTTAAACAACCTGAGATCGCTGAATGAGAAGCCTGGTGAGAAAGCTATAAAACATGAGGATTGACTAAAGATTTCTGTAAATAGCTGTGCTCTTATTCAGGCCAGCAATAACCTTACAAAATGCATGACAATCTACTATAAACTGAGATCCCAGGTACAATAATTAAGCTGAGTTGTGTTTTTTGGTTTTGTGAAATGATTTTAAGGCTAAAACTAAAAATAAATTGATATGTAAAATACAATAAAAATGCATTAAATAATAAAATTGCGAAGAAAAGGCAATGGCCCACTCCCAGTTAGTATTCTAGCTTAATTCCTAAAAATGTCATGACCACTACAGTATAGGGAATTCATTGTTGTTGCTGGAGTTTCATTAAAGGTACTGGAACTACTCATACTTACTGTACTTATTAATAATAGAGCATTTCATTTGTGTGAGCACCATTCACCAAATCTTCTATACTGGAACTACTCAATTCATCTTAGTGAACTAAGAGATGATAAGAGAATACTGGAATAGATAACCTGGCACACTGACCCTACAGATGTACAGAAGTGCAGGATTATAGAAAACACATTGTATACTGTTATAACTAGAGATAACACAAGAGTTTTCCTAAGATTCAAAGGTAGTGCCGGGACAGAATATTACAATACATTTCCCACCATATCCAACCGGAGGGGACAATAAAGCCTTCTACATTTTTGTAACCCATTCCACATGTCACCGTCATTAGGTCCCTTTGCTCCTATGTGGGATTGACCCTTGTACCCAATGAACACGTCACTGTCATTAGGTCACTTTCCTTCTACTTGAGACTGACCCTTTGCTTTAACCCATTAAACGTTCATAAAAACAGCATTTGAAAGCAGATAAGAAGCACTTGATTTATTCATTAGTTTATTTTGCTCGAACAGGTGACTACCCTGTAACCCATTGTAATGTAACACCCATTACTCAATGTCTAACATCAAGGCACAGGAGAGAAAAAAGATACACAATAGAAACATGATTCAAAGACAGGCTACGTTAACAATAAGTTCTACACAAAACACGTACCTGATTCCCACTAAGAGATGGAAATGTTAATAAAGGCTCTGCAATGCTTTTGGGGAAATAAATAATTCATGAAACCTCTGTATAGTTAAAAAATATATTCCCCACAAGATACTGTTGATCAGCTCATTTGTATATTGTAGCTAAGGATTACCAATATGTAGAATGTTCTGTTCTCCTTGGGAGTGATGCAAAATTTAAGCAGAGTTGAGCAGAAGGTCTGTCACTTGCAGATTGCAGTGTCCACAATTCACAGGATTTGGGACATATTTATATATATAGTGTAGTAGGTAGCAAAATCTCTGTGGAATAATTTAAAATTTTTCATGTACATCTAGATCCCAAGAGCAGCATAACAGGGAGTTTCAAAAACAATTACAATACATGCTGCAATTAATACTTTGATGTTGCATCAACGCTGATATAATATTGCCACCTGGCATCTCTTATCTTTAATGTTTGAAGGTGCAGGTGATGAACTCCGGTATCGGCTTCCGAGATACAGGGGACGACAGCAGATGCATGTAGCTTCCTCAGGGGTGTAGTTATATCCACATTATACTGTCTGGTTAAAATAGTACTGATGGGGCGGCCGTTATTCGAACGGATCTCGAATTGGAAGTCGATATAATCCCCTAATTCTCCCCGGTTTTGGCGCGTTATTTTTGTTGAAATTACCGCGACACATTCGTTGCCAAAAGCAGGGACCCCTGCTGCGTGAATGCTACCGGTGTCTGCCTTTGTGTAATAGACGCGCAGTAAGAGAGTCTGAATCAGTCACTCTAACTGCGCGCCTCTCACAGGCGATCGCAGGGGTTTTATTAAAATTCTAAAATTACAGTTAGGGGAAATCAACTTTGTTCAGCTAAGAAGACTTAGCTCACGCACACTATGAATAAAAATAAAATGTAAGCAGCTTCATTACCTTAGCAGCTACCCGCTAAGGTAATGATTTTTTATTTGGAGGTGGGAGTGTGTGTTTGATACTAGTGAGGGGTAGCAGGGGGTCTTCTGAGCTAAACAAAGTTGATTTCAGACTTGGGGACCCCCTACTTCCCAAGATACAGGCCCTGTTATGGGGTGCCGTTGTCCCTCTGCATTGTTTAGATTCGATCCCACAGGACTTTAACATGGCGTGTGTACCGGTACCCCATAACAGGGCCTGTAACTCAGGAAGTAGGGTTCCCCGGACCTGAAATCAATGTGTTTCAGCTCTGGAGACCCCCTGCTACAAAGCTGTCATTTTAGAATTTGAATAAAACCACCGCAATTGCCTGTGAGAGGCGCGCAGTTAGAGTGATCCCTACTCTGATTGTTTCTAGTATACCATGTGACAGAGGCTTGGGGGAGAACGGATGTGACGTCATTGAAAGCTTGTCACATGGTACTAGATCCAATCAGAGTAGGGATAGACTTCCCACGCTCTGATTGGCTGCCGTAAAAAAGCCTTTAAAAGCCTATGTCGTCTCATTTTGAAGCCAGCCGCCGAGGAGGAAAGACCTCCTACAGAAGAAGAAGGCCAGGGCGTGGCCGAAGATGGAAAGAAGACCCCGCCCGGAAGAAGATAGAAGAAAGAAGAATACAGATGAAGATGTATTACAAATAGAAGACCCGTGGATTGATTTGGATTTTTAGTGTAATGTTTATTTTTTTATGGTTTATTATTTTATGGGTTCCTGTGCCTGGTGGATTGGTTCGTGAGTAAGGTGTTCAACGGGAGTCGGTGGGGCCAAGTAATGGTAAGTGAACTAAAGAAATGTATTTAATTGTGCTTGTAAATTTTTTTAAAGTTTTTTTTAACATGTGTATTTATTTATTTGTGGTATATCAGTTCTTGCCACTGAATGTATGTATGTATATATGTCTAGAGAGATATATACATACAGGGTAAGAAATGATGTTATTTTAAAAGCTTGATTTGATGTGTTTTAAATTAATGTGGCTATGCTGCTATGCTTCAATGTGTGTATAATGTTTTTTACAATTAGATAGATGTAATCCTTGGTATTGTATTGTGTTCTTGTGGTCAGGGTTAGTCTTGGTTTTAAATTTTGTATTCTGGTTGGTACTTATATTTTTTCACATGCTAAATTGTTCTGCTCCAGGCTTGAATTAGTTAATTGTTTAATTGTTCGGGATGGACTGTCAATTGTTTAGGGATGTAAATAATGAATGCTAATTGATTTTTGTTTACTTGATTGGTTAAAATAGTTTACTTGTTTGGAGGTATTTGTATTTTGCTTGCAATGATATTGTTAACATTCATTTGCAGAATGTATATGGTAGATAGAGAATTGGGGTGCTCAAACCCGCAGCAACTACATCCAATAAGTACTGTGGCCCCTGGAGACACCAGTGGGAGTGGGCAGGCAAATAAGACTTGTAAGCATCACAATGACTATAAAACAGTCAGACTTAACTATAACAGTCTAAACCAAAACGCCCCACTCACGTCATCTCCAGGGTTTCTTAGCAGGCGTGCAAGCCAAGAAGGATCTAGAATCCAGATATGTCCAGTAGAAAAAACGAATGGCGCACAGCCAGGGAGTCAGGTGTGGAGTAAAAAAACTTTATCTTTATTGCAGCATAGCAGGAGACAACTTCACCCCCTTGGGGGACACAGACAGGGACCTCCTTTCAGGGTTTGTTCCGTGGTTATGCGTGGGACCTCTGGAGACCACCTGCGGGTCTCCTCGGGTATCTGACGGGTATCAGGCTGGTAGTTCCACGGGTGACACATGCGGGGATGAAGCGGTGGCCTCACATCTGTGGGGGCACCGTGGACCCATAGTCTGCGGGGATGAAGCGGTGGCCTCACATCTGTGGGGGCACCGCCGACCCATAGATGCAGGGATGAAGATGTGTGGTCCCACTTCTGTGGGGGCACCGCGGACCCGTAGTGAGCACTCGTCAGTTCCCCAGAACCCCGTGGGAACCACCTGAGGCCCCGCAGACACCTGTGAGTCTGACCCGGGGCTCCCAGACATCCTTGGGCCTACCATGGGGACCCAATTGTGGCCCACGGTGACCCAAGGAGACCACCTGGGGGCCATGGTGCTGGCGGGACCCACCAGCAGGCCTCCAGAACCTATTTGAAAAGGGCTGCTGGTACCCTGTAGGTCTGTCAGGTGCCCCGCCAGCCCACCGGGGACTCGCGTGGGGCTGTGTTATGAACCCTGTTTGTAAAAGGATAAATCTTGTATTTATGGGGGGGCACAGGGGGTGGGTAATGTATTTAATAAATATAATGATGTTTATTGTGGGACACTGTATTGTTTTTATTGTGGGTACTGGGGGTGGGGTGGGGGTTCCCCAATGATATGTGGGTAGGCCTCCCTTGTGGGTAGTGTGTGAGGGTGGTTAGGCCTCACGGGGTGGGGGGTTAGTATGGGAGGGTATGTAGGAATCCCGTGTGGTGGGTGAGGGTGGGTTAATCCCTTAATGACTGTAGCGGTTAATAACCGCTATGGTGATTAAGGGGTTAGGGGACATTACTTTTATATGTTTTAATTTTTGTGTCTGTTTTGCAGCAGCGGAGGGGCCATGGGCAGGATGGGAACGGTATGTGGGTAGGCCTCCCTTGTGGGTAGTGGGTGAGGGTGGTTAGGCCTCACGGGGTGGGCCATTGGCAGTGAGGCGCTGCATGATATGAACATCGGGATCCCCCTCCCCACATTTACATAAACTGCACTCACAGGAACACAGGCAGGGAGATTTAACAGACACATTAGGGGGAGGTGGCCTTACACAGATTACAGTCAAGGCAGGGAGATTTAACAGACACATTAGGGGGAGGGGGCCTTACACAGATTACAGTCAAGGAGGTGGGGTTATAACCAAAAGGGAACAGTTATGTTAAAATATGTATTTAATGTATTTATTGTTGTTTGTGTATTTTAAATACATAGGGGGTGTACTGTTTGTTGTTTATTGCAATGTTTATTGGGGGCAAATGTCCCCAATAAACATGCTATTCTTCCTTAAGCCTTCATTGCCTTAGCGGCTATCAGCTATGGTAATGAAGCAGCATTTCTGTATGTTAATAATATTGTGCAGGAGCAGGGGATCCCCTGAGATTTGATTTGTGGCTCAGGGAACCCCCTGCTCACTGTACAATATTATTAAATATACATTCATGCCTATAGTATCATGTGCATCTACAGTATGTGTACTGTATGTTAGGGGTTATAGGGGTTGTTGATATATATATATATATATATATATATATATATATAATTTAATAGTCCTGTTCGTTATTTATTTAGATTTATTTATTTATTTTTTGGGCGGCTGCTGTGTGTGAATTTTTTTTATTGTGGGTAGCGGGGGTGGGTGAAGGGGGTATTAGCCCCAACGGTGGTTGTTTAGGGCTTGCGGGGGGGTAGCGGGAGGGGTTAACCCCTTCATGACCGTAGCGGTATTAACTGCTTCAGTCGTGAAGGGGTTAAGTGCACCTGCAACCCCCCCGCAAGTCCTAAACTCACACCAAGGGCCAAATACCCCTTTCACCCACCCCCGCTACCCACAATAAAGTGGGCACGGTGGGTTAACCCCTTCATTGCCTTAGCGGCTATCAGCTATGGTAATGAAGCAGCATTTCTGTATTTTAATAATATTGTGCAGGAGCAGGGGGCCCCTTGAACTAACTTCTATATGAATTGGAAGTTATACACGCATGCCACCCATCTCATAAAGAACGTACATGACTAGTGTAGAATAGAAAATCAACAGTACTGATTGATTCTCAGAATATCAAGAATTGTTATGCAGGCACATAAAAAATAAATAACAAAAAAAAACCCTTTTTTTTCAGACTTGAACTTCTGACTGGGATGTCATACAGGAATGCAATGCCACGCTCGGGAAGATTGAAGCCAGAAAGCCATCCATTACAAATGAATGGTGTGGGAGAGGTGTAGATAAGAAGTTGAAATCCTTGAGCCTTGTGTGTGTGTGCAGGCGAGGAGGAGAGCGCTGTATGATGGATTATCAGTTCAAATAAATATTTTCAATATGTGATCATAATGTTTAATGCGCCGAAATGTGATACTGTAACATGCCTATGCATTTCAACAATGTTCAAATGAGACATACTGCACAGTACACGCATGCGCATTAAATAAAAAGTATGAAAAGAAGGAAAAGTATTGATTACTAAATAATACATATACTGTAGAAATGTGATAATTTTATATTCGAAGAAGACGCAACGTTATATTTTTGTAATACTGTATAAATCTTCAAATTTACAATTACTGCACGCGCACACACAGACCTGCAGAAAATGTACGGCTGTACTGTAGGTTGAATTGCTATTAGACTTTTAAGACAAAACACAGAACCTCAGCAAGCTCTTTTTGGGATCCCCTGAGCCCCCACAATATATATATATGTATATGTGTCAAAATGGAGTGCTATTGAGCGTGGCATATGTATACAACAGACGACACAGAAGCCCAATGCTACATCCAACATGACAGAAATACACAATAAAATACTTATATATTCTCTTGAAGTAGGGTCATTTAGTTTAACCCTTTGGCCAAAGCGTTGTAAGCTTGCGAGATTTGCCAATAACCCTTTGTAAGATCTAAAGTGGTTAGAAAACGGGCCCTCGCCAACCTCTCAATTAACTCGTCTACGTGCGTCATAGGATAGGCATCAAACTTCAAGACTTCATTTACTTTTCTAAAGTCATTACAGAACCGTATTGACCCATCTGGCTTAGGTACCAAGACAATAGGGCTGGACCATTGACTATGGGACTCCTCAATTACGCTTAACTCTAGCATCTTCTTTACCTCTGACTGAATAGCCCCTCTTCTGGCTTCTGGGATTCTATAAGGTCTTATCTTAACGGCTATGCCGGCTTGGTGACGATATCATGGGAAAGCACCCTAGTTTTCCCTGGTACGCTGGAAAATACATACCTGTTCCTTTTTACCAAGTCTACAGCTTCTCTATATTGTTCACGAGTGAGTTCTGCCGAAATTCGAACGAGTGGTTCCTCCCCTTTCCCGGATTTATTAGCTACTACTGTCAGACATGCTTCTCTATCCTTCCAGGATTTTAATAGATTTATGTGATAGATTTGCTCCACCTTCCTCCGATCTGGCTGTCGAATTTTATAATTCCCCGGGCTGACCTGTTCTAGAACTTTATATGGCCCTTGCCAATGGCTTTCGGCCGTGGGAACAAGCACCATTACTTGGTCCCCTGGTCGGAAGTTGCGAACCGTAGCCTGTCTGTTGTAAAGGTTCTGTTGGGCCCTCTGTGCCTCTTCTAAATGTTGTCTGACTATGGGGGTAATATGCGCAACGCGTTCTTTTAAATCTTCTACAAATTGGATGACATTTTTCCCTGGAACAACTTGTTGCTCCCACTCTTCTTTGAGGCTATCCAGAATCCCTCTTGGGCGTCTCCCATACAGGAGTTCAAATGGGGAAAACCCTGTAGAGGCCTGTGGCACCTCTCGGATAGCAAACAAGAGATAAGGCAACAAGGTGTCCCAGTTCTTCCCATCACTAGCCACTACCTTTCTCAACATCATCTTCAGAGTTTTATTAAATCGTTCTACCAGTCCATCCGTTTGCGGATGGTAAACAGAGGTTCTTAGGGACTGTATTTTTAGCTCTACACATAAGTCTCGCATAAGCTTAGATGTAAACGGGGTACCCTGATCTGTCAAAATTTCCTTCGGTATCCCGAGTTGGGAGAATACCTGTAACAATTCCTTAGCTATAGCTTTGGAGGAAGTATTACGTAAAGGCAGCGCCTCTGGATAGCGAGTGGCATAGTCTAGGATCACTAGGATGTATTGATGACCCTTGGCAGATTTCTCCAAGGGACCCACTATATCCATGGCGAGCCTCTCAAACGGGATCTTAATAATAGGCATAGGAATCAATGGGGCCCTCAAACTTGGTCGGGGGGCTGTCAACTGACACTCGGGACAAGAGGCACAAAATCTCTTTACTGCATTATATATCCCTGGCCAGTAAAATCTTTTTAGGATTCTTTGCTGTGTCTTCTCTACTCCCAGATGACCCCCCAATAAGTGAGAGTGTGCTAGCTCCAGGACCTTCCTTACTAATGAACTGGGTACTAGCAATTTTTCTATTTCTTGGCCCTCCTCTTGGCTCACATGGTATAACAAATCATTTTAAAAACAAAATAGGGATAAGATTCCTTGGTTGTCCCTTCTACCAGGATCCCATTAACTTCTACCGCCTGGCTAAACCCATTTTTCAACTGGGGATCATTAGCCTGCTCCCTACCAAAGTTAGTCAGGGAAAGTTCTAGACTTCCAAAACCTTCCTCATCTGGAGTTTGGCCGGTTACCTCCATGGGTGACTCGGACACCTGAGAATCAACAGGCCCTGTCTCTGACAACTCCTCTCCCTCTGGTCTCCCTCCATTAGGAGTAGTAACTGGGGTGGGGGCGTACCTCTTTTTTTTTCCTTCCTAAGTTCTCGTTTCGACTTAGGGGTTTTAGACACCTCGGAAACTAATTCGGGGTCTGTAAATGGAAAAAGCTCATCCGGAGTAGGATTGTTTAAGATGAGCTGTCCTCTGATCAGGGTGTCAAAACCAGGGAAATTACAGCCTAACACTAGGGAATGGGGTAACTTTGGTACAATTGCTGCCGTAGTTTGGATGACTTGCCCCTCGACTTTCACTTTTATCAGAGTTGTGGTGTACGGAAGCGTACACCCATGCACACATAATATCCGCAACTTCTCACCCTGGTGTAACCGGAGAGGCTTAACCAACTTCCCTGATACCAAGCTAATATTACTCCCTGAGTCTACCAGGGCGGAGACTGGTTTACCATTTAAAATCACCATGGTGAGGAAGTTGTGGGTACGTTTTCCCTCGCGGGTCATACCTACCACTCCACAAAATTCAGACATCACAGAGCCATACGCACACTCCATTGGCTCAGACAACTGTGGGCAGTGAGCCTTAATATGCCCCGTCTCCCCACGCTCAAAACAAACAATTGGCCCAGTTCGTTCTTGAAACCCTTTCTGAGATTTAGAGTTTATGAGTTTATGTCCTTATCCGGGTTTTCTTCCACCCTCTCAAATCGTGGGAACGTCGTGGGTCCTGGCGCCAGCGCTGGCCTCTACCGTTCGTGTTGGGACATGGGTTGTGGTTTGTGCGAGGGGAGCATGACAGTTCACGGGTAGCCAGAAAATGCTCCACTGCGCCTACCATGGCATCACAAGTGAGGGGATCTCCCTGCCCCACCCACCGTTGAAGGTCCTGGGGTAACGCTCGAATGAAGCGGTCCAACACCACCATCTCAAGGATCCATGTCAGGCTATATACCTCTGGTTTTAGCCACTTGGACGCTAGGTGAATCAAATCCCATAACTGGGATCTGGGCGGCTTCTGTTACTGGTATCTCCACGTATGGAACCTCTGCGCACAAACTGTGGGAGTCACTCCAATCCTTGCAAGGATTTAGCTTTTCAGACAGTCATAGTCTGCTGCGGCTTCTTCGTCGAGGTCACAATATGCTTTTTGGGCTTCCCCCAGTAAAAAGGGTGCGATAATCCCAGCCCATTTGGAGCAGGCCCAACTTTCCCAGGAAGCGATTCGCTCAAAGGGCCGGAGGTATCCCTCAACGTCATCTTGCGGCGTCATTTTCTGCAGGTACACATTCGCCTGGATGGGCTGCGCCTGGGCCGTACTGGCCGA
The DNA here is from genome assembly GCA_036426205.1 of Ascaphus truei. NCBI lineage: Eukaryota > Metazoa > Chordata > Amphibia > Anura > Ascaphidae > Ascaphus > Ascaphus truei. The sequence continues at coordinate 3,673,414 of CM071586.1, forward strand.
GTCCATTTTAATCTGGGCCAGCTGCTCAATCACTGCTTCTGGGTTTCTGCGATAACGTCAAGCTGGGCTGCAAGTATCCGGTTTGTCTCGCGTTGTGCAGCCGTGCTTTCCAGTCTCTGTTTGTTAGCTTCTTGCTGGACAGCGGTGCTGTGTACTAAGGCCTTCACAACGTCCTCCATAATGACAGCTACCACGTGAACAGCTTCCACCAATCGCAATCTGTAGTTCTGACCCTTTTACAGGGTGTTCAACATCCCACTTCTGGCACCACGTGTGTGAGGATGGCCGTGGTAAGTGAGGAGACAACATGACTTTTCTGGTGAAATAGTGCTGGTGGATTTATTTGTCCAAAAAGGGTAACTAAAACAATGGGTACTCTGTCCCTTTAAATGAAATACGTAAACAAAAACCTAACCCCGGTCGGGGCATTGACTAAACAAAAGTGCAGGCTATCTACCTGGCTGGCTAGCTAACCATGTCCAGCCCAACAATGTTCAACAATACCAGTTGGCTCCTTACCTGGGAGCTTTATTCCCCCTTTGGGACAGGATCAATCTGAGCAGCTTGTGTCTGTCTGTCAACACTCCTCTGTCTTTTCTCTGTGCCTCAGAGAGAGATTGCCGCCCCAGAGGCATTTCCTCTAACTGTTTTAAAGCAGGTGAACTAGCTTAATTTGAATCACCTGTGGACTGCTTAATAAGCTGGGTTAACCCCTCATCTACTGGAAAGCATGCATACTGCCATCTCCTACTAACTTACACAGAGTCAATGACCCTGTCATTTATCCCCCTTCCCAGCGTATATATATATACACACACTGATGAGACCCATTAAGGTCGAAACAGCTGTCTGTGGGTGGATTTACTGGCTATGCATCTTAACCCTGGCTGTGCTTAAAGCTGTGACCATGCAGCAAGCTTAAGCCTATAGGGAACCATGTTTAAAATGGTTTTGAAGCAAAAAGTGGCACTGTGTGCTCATTTGCATGTCATTTCCCAGAATCCCTAGCTGCAGTGGAAGTGCTGTGTGCTGGGTGATAATGGTGAAAGGCGGAGATGCAGACCTGCCTAAGACGTGCAAATGAGCATAAAGTTATATTTATATACATATATATATATACACACACACACACACACACACACACACACACACACACACACACACACACACACACACCCACAAACACACACACACACACATAAATACATATATATATATATATATATATATATATATATATATATATATATATATGAACACAAGAAATACCTGCAACAGACTGCATATAATAATAGACACTAAAATCAGGTATATTGAGTGATGAATGTAGTCACTCCTGACGGTGCTAAGGGAAATAGATATACGACAACAAGAAACAAACAGAACCCTTATATCAGCACTCTAGTATGTCCCAAAAAAATATTAAATTTATTAAAGCAATATCACAAATATTAACAACACATAATAAAATACCTGGAGTATAAAGAAACCCAAATGCCTGTTCTGACTGTCAGCTGCAAAATAGACTGTGTGACCCTAATAGGTGGAAAAGGTTGAAAATGATCACCTTTCACCTAACCCCTGTTGCACCGGCCGCTGTATAAATGCCTGGATAGAGCAAAACATCTCTTGACAATATTAAATAATAGAGCACAGTGATGAATAAACTGTACCCCATAAGCAGTGTACTGATAAGGGAGAGGGGAGGGAGGAGAAAACACAGACAATACCCTGATGTATAGGGCTGAAGGACGGGAATTCTAAATAAGGATCACAGTGAAAGTTCATCAATCATGACACAAAACCGTCCAACATAAGTGTGCATGAAATCCGGATCCTAATAGAAGCAAGTCCAGAGGCTTGGAGCAGTATATCAATCAGTTCATATAAGCATATGTAATTACACATAATATTGCGGCCCCTTTAATCCTCCTACATCCCCGAACAAACACCTCCTCCCCTGGATGCTTCTATAATAAATATTTGTGATATTGCTTTAATAAATGTAATATATTTTTGGACATACTAGAGTGCTGATATAAGGGTTCTGTTTGTTTATTGTGGATATATATATATATAATTATATATAATACTATATATATATATTAGATATAATACTTATATTATTATATATATAGTATATATATATAACACAACAGAAAAGTATCCATAAAGCAAGCACACAGGTATACCGAGAATAGATATATATACTCAAATTGATTGATAATAGATAAAAGCAGGGGGAGAAATGTTAAAAAGGGAGGGGGTCTCCAAACTGACAATTCTGATAACCATGGAATGGTGGAAGAGTAACACTAATGGCTATAGTGGTAAACAAACATCATAGACTGTGTCATAAGTACCGAAAAGCCGGAAACATAAGGCAGAGTATCCCTGAATAAGATGCTGGTCCGTAGTATATGACATAGGTAAAGGAAAGAAAAAGAGAGCCATATATTAGAGCATCTCATGTAGAGGCAGAGTAGTGCAACCTATAACAAGGGAATCATGCTATATAAACATGGCAAAGCCCAGGTAATCATTAAGCCCTTGCGGGATCATGATACCAAGCTGCATGATCCACCTACACTCCCTCCTCAACAGAGCACTCTCAAGGTCACCGCCACGGGCACCAAGAGAGACTCTGTTAAAGGCAAATGCAGTGAGGACCGCAAAGTCGGATCCATGACAGCGCAAAAATTGACGGGCTACTGCAGTGATTTATTTGAATTAATCTAAATCACGTTGTGCATTCTTTATATTGTGTGTGTGTTCAAGCACACGAAAACGTACTTCCCTTGTGGTCATGCCCACATAGACAAGACCACAAGGCCAAGAAAGATGGTAAATTACCCCCTTACTTTTACAATTAAGGAAGGAAAATATTTTATAAGTGCGTGACTTGGCAGTATTAGCAAATTATGTTGTTTGGTACATATATCTGTAGGCTGAACAAGTCCCACACTTATAAAAACCCGGCTTGCGTTGTAGAGATAGAAAAGTTGGATTGACCTAAGGGGTATAATGACTGCGGATTAGCTTGTCTCGCAGATTAGGAGATCTGCGACTGGCAAGACTGACATGGTTGCCCAAAACATTTTTAAGTTCAGCATCTGTCATCAGGATACCCCAGTGTTTCTGTAAAATACCCCTCAGGTCAGACCACTGTTGGTTATAAGTTATACTTCCTTCATAAAAATTAACTTTGTTTTCTGCCTCTGTACTTTAACCAACAGTGGTCTGACCTGAGGGGTATTTTACAGAAACACTGGGGTATCCTGATTACAGATGCTGAACTTAAAAATGTTGTACATTGCGTGATGACGTCATATGCGTCATCCTCCGATTTCAAAACATAATACCACAATTTATGCTACATCATGGCGATAGATCTACTAGAGGACCAGTAGGGTCATTTATTTAACAGCAATGCAGCTCTGACTGCTTTCTTTTGTCTGGGCTAGTGCCCGATTTGCAAAACGCTCCCAGGGTTACTATGGTAACCTCACGCAATGACACGCAATGCGCGATTACGTCATATGCGTCATATTCCGGTTTTTACACGGAGGGGTCTAACGTGTACCACATGACTACTCTAGACCAATGAGAGTAATAGATATGTTACTATAGCTTCTAGGACGCTGTGACACAAGGAGAATCCTCCTGCTTATCACAGCTGACATATATTAAACCAGTTTTGGAGCGAATTCTGTTAATTAACCCTACCTATATAATACTAGCTCACTTCTCCCCTCACCACTCCCCGAAGAAGACTGTTTTAAGTCGAAACGCGTTGGAGTGGGAGTCTGTGGAGTGGGACCCCTACCTTTTCCTTGACAAGAGGCTCTGGTCATTTTCTATTTGGCCCCTGACACCCATGCTTCAAACGGTGATGTATTTACAATTGTAATACCTGTGCAATCATTGCCTTCATTTTTTGCAGCTATTACCCTAATACAAACAGTTATCTCCCTTTTGGGAGTGCACAAATCTGCAGTTTGTGCTAGCGATATATATTCATGCTTGACATTGAGCTGCTTCTGTTTGCTGAATATTTTTGGTATTTAATTTGCCTCATTCATGTACCTTTGCCTCTAGGAATATATGTCTGGTAGATGTGAGTCCCCCTCCTCTTTTAATTTTCTCCCCTTGTTTTTATACCTTCAGTAATACATTTCTATTGTTATCATTTCCTTGGTATGCTCGTGTGCTTTTTCACAAAGTTGCTTTTCTCTCTGTTATACATATTCACTATCCTTGAGCACCACTTTCCATTGTTATCATATCAAAAATTAAGACAGTTTCTGGGAACAGCGATACACTGTGTTGATGCGGTATACGTTTGTGTTTTTCAATATATATATTCAATATATATACTGTATATATATAATCATAAAACATTGTTGGGTTTTCCAGTAAATAATCCTTGTATAATGATCTTTTTGCTGTGAGCATTGGGAATTATGCGTTCTGTGCATATACTGTTTAATTTGTTTTGCATTTTCTTATTGCAATGTGTTTCTGTTTGCTAATTAACAATGATCACCATTATCAGACACCAGTACAAGTTATTTACGTATATAAGTTGACAATATATATAGATATATAGATATCGTCAATACCTGTAAGGCACAGATGATGGTGGGATCAGTGACGCAGAGCAGATCCTGATGGCCGGAGAAAAAGGAACAGGCAGTGCCCGGAGTGTGGCTGTAGAGATGGGCTGTGCGTCAAAGAGTTGGTGAAGGGCACGTGTCATACAGAATCGACAGGCAAATGCAGTCCAATGGACAATGCAGAAGCAAAGGTCATACAGGCTGAGGTCAGGGCAGATAGGATAAGGGTTTAAACAGGCAGGAGTCAGGGCAGGTGTAGGTCATGAATGTAGTCAGCTAGCGGGTCAGATAGCTTGGATATGTTCCACACCATGACTGGATGCAAAGGGTAAAACCACATAGGTTTTAGAACCAGGAAGTGCAAGTGGTCTGCCTTTAAAGGAAGTCAGGGGGAGTGACCACTAGGCTGAATGGCAACAAGTGAAAACAGTGGGCAGGTAGAGCCCGAACGTATGCTGTGACAGCAGAGCTTTACAGCAGCTTTTATTTTATCACTTCCAGGGTGGCTGTCATGAATTGCAGAGATCGTGAGTTCTCATCATGTCAGGCTTTCAATATCAATATTCCACAAAAGGGTTTAAGGGTTTAATGCCAAGTTTACAATATAAACACATTGAACAAATGCCATTGATCTATTTAATAATTTAAAGTTCATTGACAGACAACTTTGTAAAAAAATATATATATTATTTCAGTCTTTAATAGTTATGTTTAACCTGAAGTTATATTTTATTAGCAATGTTTACAGGTTAAACTATTAATAATTCATGAGAGAAAAAAGAAGAAGCGCAGGACCTCTCATAGTGTAGTATAACAATAAAACTGTATTGGCATAGTTAAGGTGGTATGATATGCACATACAAAAGGCAGATAAAATGGAGCTGTATAATACACAAAATCCCTCAGATATGGACGTCTTTCAGGTTAGTATAGGCGTCTCTCTCCACAGCTCTCCTGGAACCCAAATCGACATAGAATTCCATACGCCACCACTACGTTCTCTTCTCAGAACTTTGTCTCTCCTGACCTCGAATCAGCCCGAATCTCCTGCAACTCATATCGGCATAAAATCCTAGCCGCGACCACTATGTTCGTTTCTGAGAACTTGGTCCCAAAATGCTGGACTTAGTCTCTGACTGGCAGGCTTTTCAGGCTTGTAATTGAAGCCGGTTGCTTGGCTATTACAAACAAAGCATCTTTGAAAAGCCTGTCCGCTCTGTTTCGGCTCTCACTCAAGGGAAAAACACCATCTGATTGTCTCACGGCTTCTTATAGTATTATTTGCTTCATTCTTAAAATAGAAGCAGACCAGACATCCAATCAATCAGCGCGTGGGAATTTTCTTAAGAAGCCAATCAGAGCCAAGCCGGTAGAAAAGCCGGGTTAGCGGGAAATTTGAAATAGCCAAGCTACAAGCGCAAGCCTGCCACATATCCCCCCAGCTATCCCAATGCCACCCTCAGGGCAGGCGCCTCTAGGTCTGGCAGAACAAATGGCATCCTGGAGGACTGACATTTATCTCCGGACTCCAATGTCAAGCAGACATACCAGCTCCTATGGGTTTTCACGGGCTGCCTGTTTGGACATGGGTTCTGAAAGTTGAAACATATTAAAATATACTTTAATACACTCTGAGTCTCCTGGAACCCTTACAGCTATGTTGGACTCTAGGTGAAAGTCTTTGGGTAGAGGGAACAGAAAAGGAAAAACTTTGTCATTGTATTCCCCACACACTTTTACTTTGACTCAGTTTGGACTCTTAGAGTCCACCCAACCTTATATATGGTTGGGCACCCAAAAACCATAAACTGTTTGTGGGTCACCTTGGCACTAACTGGGGTACCCCCCCTTAACCTAGGGATTCCCTCAGCTACAGGAATACATATGTATCCCTGTGCCTCATTCTCTTTTCTGAGCTGTGTTGAAGCAGCTTACCCTAGTGGTGAGTTGTGATTACGTTTTCAAGGGGACGTATTGCTGGGAGAATGTGCCTACATGTATCCGAGATCAGGCATGATTCCCGGGTACATTTATTGGGGAACTGCTAACAATGGACACCAACCTCCTAGGCACAACGTTTCCTACACAAAACTCCCCTTGAAACTCATACACTAGGAATCCCTGCTTGATTGCATTCCCGGAAAGGGGAAAACACAACACATGGTTGTATTACAGACAGTATAATGCAGTAATAAAATGGTATGAGGCCCTAGAGCTAACTCTCTTGGACTCTTATACATTGGGCAGGGTTAAACAAATGGGCTTGACCTTTATTATATAGCCTGTTAACCCCTCTCGTCACATCCAGGATAGAGCTTTGTTACGAATGCCAAGAGTATGGAGAATGTGAAGGAGAAGAAGGTGGTCCAAAGTATCAAATGCTGCAGAGAGATTGAGTAATACGGTATGAGCAGAGTGCAATGACCTGTCTTTGGCAGCATGGAGTTCATTAGTTATTTTAGTGAGGGCTGTTAAAGTGGAGTGAGCAGTGCAGAAGCCAGATTGTAGAGGGTCTTGGAGAGAATAGGTGTTGAGAAAATGGAGCAAGCGAGAGATGTTCAAGGAATTTAGAGGCAAAAGGCAGGAGGGAGACAGGCCAACAGTTAGAAAGACAGGTAGGGTCAAGCTTGCTGTTTTTGAGTAATTGTATAAATGTTGCATGTTTGAAGGAAGATGGAGAGTTACCACAGTAGAAGGAGGAGTTAAAAATGTGTGTGAGAATAGGGATTATAGTAGGAGCAAGAGGTTTTAGGAGATGTGAGGGAATGGGGTAAGTGGGCAGGTGGTAGAGGGAGCAGAGGAGATCAGCAACAACACATACTCTTCTGTGACAGTGTTAAAAGAGTCAAGGAAGGCAGGAGGATAGTTAGGAAGAGGTGTAGGATGGGAGGGGGATACAGAGGGCATGTCCTGACGTATGGATTCCACCTTTTCCTTGAAATAGTCGGCAAAGTCCTGAGATGAGATGATAGAAGATGAACAGGTAGTAGAGGGTGGTCTGAGTAGAGAGTCAAAGAAAGATAAGAGTCGGCTTGGATTAAACTTGTGCGTGATAATAATAATAATAATAGCATGTTCTTGTATAGTACTGCTAGTTTTACGTATTCCTTTACAGAGACATTTTGCAGGCACAGGTCCCTGCCCTGTGGAGCTTACAATTTATGTTTGTGGTGCCTGAGGGACAGGGAGATAAAGTGACTTGCCCAAGGTCACAAATAGCTGACACTGTGATTAGTGAAGAAGAGTAGGTTTGTTTAGCTTGTGCGAGGGCAAAGATGAAACAGGATAGCATACATTTGTAGTTAAGGAAGTCTGCGAGAGTGTGAGATTTCCTCCAGAGGCCTTTAGAGGAATGAGTGCAGGAATGCAGCATGCACGTGTGGGATGTTAGCCAGGGTCTGGGGTTAGAAGGGCGAGAACGGCAGAGATCTGGGTGGATTTTTAAGACTCAGGTACAAGTTTGGAAACTTCTCTTGACCCTACTGCTCATTTTGAGCTCATCGGAGTCCTTGTGATAGTTTAGATTAGACTCTAGAGAACGTCCAAACTACTTTCTAAATAAAATTTTAATTAATGTAGCTGCTGTAGATTTCCCTTGACCCTTTGTTAGCAAACCTATAGGAGAACAAATATTGGACATTTGGGATATTGTATTTGAACCTACTTATGGGAACTCATGTAAACTTTGTATCTATTTTAATATATTTTAATCTAAATATTATATTACACAGTAGTCTGGTTAAAAAGCTTCAACATTTGTCTTTCTACAGTTTGCGATATATAAGTATCCACAGAGCCTCATGCATCTCTTTATTCCTCAGACTGTATATAATGGGATTGAATAATGGAGTCACTATAGCGTACAGCAAGGATAAGAACTTATTTGCTTTGAATGAGTGTTCTCCAGTTGGTGCCACAAACAGAGCAATCAATGTTCCATAAAACGTGCATACAACAGCCAAGTGAGAACTGCAGGTGGAAAAGGTCTTCTGTCTTCCAGTAGTGGAAGGGATCCTGAGGACTGTTATAAATATGTAAATGTAAGAAACCACAATGATTGCAAATGGACAGAAAAAACATGGGATGGATAGTACAAATACCTCAATTTCCACAGGAGATGTGTCTGAACAAGATAGTTGAAGAATAGAAGGAAGATCACAGAAGAAATTGTTAATTACATAAGGGCAGCAAAAAATTAATTTACTTAAAAGAAAAACTGAAATCACTGGCATCAGGAAACCTCCCAACCATGAATAGATTACAAGGTGAAAAACAAGTCTGGAATTCATTGTGGATGCATAATGCAATGGTTTACATATGGCCAAATATCGGTCGTAAGACATCACTGTTAGGAGGAAACATTCTGCCGGTCCAGAAGAACCATAGAAGTATAACTGACTGATGCAGCCAGAAACAGAAATGAAGCTTCTTCCTGCCAATATAACATGAAGCATGTTGGGAATAATCGTTGTGGTGAATACGATTTCGCACAAGGAGAGATTTCTGAGGAAGAAATACATTGGGGAATGGAGGCAATGACTAACTGACACTAGTACTATAATCAAAAGGTTTCCTGCTAAGATCAAAATGTAGATTGTTAGAAAAACCAAGAAGAATAAAATCTTGAGATCTTGAAGATTTTCGAATCCCAGAAGCAGGAATTGTGTGACCGCTGTCTGGTTGTTTTCATATTTTCTCAGGTTAGCTTCACTAATCTTCACCATCTAAACAGAAAGAATTTCACATGGTAACACAGTAAGAATACATCTACAAAATTGCACTTTTGGGCTTTACAGGTACAATACAGTATTACACAGCCAAAGTGTACAATTGGTCTGTTTTCAGATTAAATTTCCCATTGAAGTCTGTGATCAGTTGTTTCGGTTGATATACAGTAGAATAATCATTGTTACAGTATCAAACTCTAAATGCATGCATAAGATTTTTTTTTAAACAAGGCTCATCTTCCCTACGCTTTTTGTGTGACTTGATCCATTGTTAGGATTTGTACCATTTATTATTAAAGGGATTCCAATTATCATTCATTTGCAGTTTTACAAAGATTCATTATTAGAGCCTAATCCTTGAACTGTAAACAAGAACATTGTTCTGTCAAACAGATCTTGTAATATTCCTTATAAACTTCCTGCATGTCTAAACCATGTGATAAGTGTTTGCTAGGAAATTATTCATTTCTGTATTTTTATATCTGCAGGATATGCAAATGTGGGATGAAAATAAGCAAATCTTACACATTTAGATTGTAAGCTCTTTGGGAAGGTACTCCTTTTCCTAATGTTACTTTTATGTCTGAAGCGCTTAATACAATTATGTGTTATATTATTGTGTGTTACTGCTGTGACGGACTCTGTACATGGATGGCACACATACATACAGTACACACATTTATTTATTCACACACTACTCTATAAACTGCAAGACAGGAATTTACAGCTAAAAATCTCACACATTTGTATCTCTTATTTCAGGAATGCAAGATTGATAGTTTTCCATTTTAAATGATTTAATTAAAAGCTCTAGTAGTCATATATCAACAAAATTTGAAGAGAAAACATGGGAAATTAATATCAATAAATTCTTTGATCTCTAATTATATGTTGCCATACATTAATTTGTCATGAATCCAGTATCTTGATTAAAATAATTTTTTTCTACACTTCAGAAGATGAATATATTTCAAATGCATGTTCTTGTTTCCTGTGCATGTTTTAAATCACCTTTGAGAATTAATACTGTATATAGTGAATGTCTTGTTTGGGACAAATATGTCCTGCTGTCCTTCGAGAGTTCCTATTGTCACATTTTATATATGACATAACACATTGTGAGATTTGCAAGTGAATACTCCTTGTGCAATGAATGGTTTTATTGTTCTGTGCAGTGGGAATGATACGTTCTGTGCACATGTTTGCCTTTTTTGCAGGTCTGTGTTTCTGTTGGCTGGTTAACAAACCATCACCATGTCAAACATGAATGCAAGAACACATATTTATATAATAATAGGTGAAGATACTAACAACACTGTAAAAGACATCATGAATACCAATAATCCACAGAAGAGTTTCATTGTCTCACATACAGTCTGATCCTATTTAAGAAATGTCAGTGATATATTTAATAGTTGAAAGTTAGATGACTGCGTGATGACTTTATAAAATAGTTTTTGTAATTTTGAATAAAACTAATTTACATTTAAGTTATTAGATGTTACCAATGCTTCCAGGTGAAACATTTTTTTTTTGGGGGGGGTGTTGGGGGGTTAAGGGTCGATCACCTATTTCATCTATGTTATTGGGTAAAGATGTGCCTGAAGCTTTCTATGCAACTTCCTTACATCTGAATTTTAGAAGCCTGTCACATCTCGAACATTCACTATGTATCAAGGTCAAAAAAATCTGCCTAAAATACAATAATACCTAATGCTTAAAATCAAAACTTTGTTGTATTCCCTTCAGCACCACATAAAATACAAGTACATTAAATAACCTTACCATAGGTTCTGGGTCACACTGCCATTACCCCTTCTAGCTGACCTCACCGATATTTACTTACAGTAGAAATTATATTTCCAAATTGAGCAAGTGTTCAGCAACTGCTCAATAACTCCCAATTGTGAACCTTCTTATAGAGAGATACAGCTGTATAGGAAAAAAACATTGCTGCAGGATGTCTGATATTACTTCAGTAAGAAAGTACAGAAGTATTCTCCTTCTTGCTGATCAGATTGTAACATTTCTAATATATCGCCCCATGAATCCTTTTATATTCTTCTTGCTCAGGGTAATTTAATTCCTGAGAGATTTCTAAGTAATTACTGCAGTTCCTCATATCCTCATTAAGATGCTTTTTCTCTATCAGCCACAATGGTTGAATGGGCATTATATATTCATTTATAAAGTACATACATTTAAGTATTCACACACTATTCTAAAAAACTGCCAGACAGGAATTAACAGCTAGAGTAAAAAGCATTCAAACATTTTTATCTCCTACTTAGGGAAATCGAGATTGATAATTTTCGAGTTTAAATTATTGAATTGAAAGCGCTAGTAGTCATATAGTTAAACAGATTTTGAAGAGAATTATGGGAAAACAAATTGCAATATACTCGCATCTCTAATTATACTGTATGCTGCCATAATGTCTCAACAATTGAGTATTTTGATTCAAATAATTTTTCCCTACACTTTATAGAATGCGGATGGATGAGTGGTGCTCAAATATAAATGTGTGCACTGCCAATAAAGATGTGAATTATAATGTCCTGAAATCACGATGAACAATCTGCACCCATCAATCAATATAAATCTTTTTGGTACTTCTATTTTTGGTTGATGGTAACTTGTTCTGTTTAACGATTGAAATAGTTAATTGTGTAATTGTTATGGATAGTATTTAAATAGTTTTTGGATGTGATTAATAAATGCTAATTGATTTATGGTGACTTGCTTGGTTTAAATAGTATACTTGTTTGGATGTAATGGTATTTTGTTTGGAATATTTTATTGTTAACATTAATTTGCAGAGTGTACATGGTGCATAGATTTTATGCATCATGTATACAATGTAAATTCAATTTTTTGATTGGCATTTGATGATTTAGATTGGAAGATGACATTTGATTTGTTTCGGAAATAGGATTTAATTTGACTGTGGCTGATATGGAGAAGTGGGATTTTTATTAGAGCATGTTTTTGTTAAACCTTACACATTTATTTGTATATTGGTTCATCATGTGTATATATAGTATCTCTCTCTCTCTCTCTCTCTCTCTCTCTCTCTCTCTCTCTCTCTCTCTCTCATACTCTCTCTCAGACTCTATTGCTCTCGGGAGGAGTTCTTTTCCTAGGCCGAGGTATCGCCTAAACATTGTGGTTGTCTTCTATACAATCAATATTGGTGCATACATTGATATAGAGCGAAACAGGTTGGTTATACATAGCAGATTTGCCCTGAGGAGAGCTTCTTCTTAACCCTGGACCATGCTTAAACTGTGTATTTATACCTTATTTAGACATATGCGGTTTGTACATTGCTAATGAGGCTTTCCTTGGGGGATAATGGGGTACATCTCATTTTGTTATCAGGGGGTAAGGGGGAGGGGGTGTCAATGTTCGTTCATACAACCTGACTGTTGTGGGTGGGGGGGGGAGGGGGCCTCCAGCAGCAGTCTTTGTATGGTTGTGTCTGTTAGGAGAGTCCCTGGATCTCCGGTCTCGGAGTTGGTCCTCCCCGGGTTGGGGGTCAGGTGGGGTTCTTGTCCCGCGGGAACGCGGAGAGAGGGCTTGTGGAGCAGCGCGGATGCTGATCCTCTTCTCTGGTGCCTGGGTCTCCGCGGGTGCAGCTTTGGTTCCCTTGGCATCGGGGGGAAACGTGGGGGTAAATAAGCTGGGTACTCTGGTTTGGGGAGGGGGGGTGGGGTAGGAAGGGTTGAGGAGGGATGGAGTGGGGGGGGAGGGGGGAGG
>CM071586.1:3686618-3730089 GCA_036426205.1 Ascaphus truei
CCGGCAGGGGCCAATGGGGACTCTCGTTCGTTGAGGGTTTTGGTCCGTAGTGCGGTAGTTGCCTGCTTCGGTCTTTACAGCCTCTGGGTCTGTTTGGGATGTCTGTGAGGGCGTCCTGTGATTCTTTTAGTTCCAGCAGGCAGCGGGGACATCAGGATTCCCCGGAGTCGTTGACTAGCCAGTCTCTCCGATGCTCGGGGGGTTTCTTGGGGGGCCGTCTCCGACGTCGCATCAGTGCGGGGGCGGTTGTTCTTCTGTGGAGGGAGGGGGATCCCTAATGCTTTTAGGAAGTCCTTTGCATCTTCAGGGGCAGACACTGTGTGGTGGCGGCCATTGCGGAGCACCACTAACTTAAAGGGGAACCCCCAGCGGTATTTAACCCCTTGGTCTCTGAGGTGGGAGGTAAGTGGACGCATCGCATTTCTTTTATTTATTGTTAGTTGGGAGAGATCGTTGAAAAGCTGGATTGGCACACTGTCCATTGTCACGGAGTGTAGGTCCCTGGCAGCCGTCATGATGCGTTCTTTTGCAGAGTAAGCGTGCATTCTAAGCACCACATCTCTGTGACGGTTGGGGTCTGATGACTTTGGGCCCAGGGCTCTGTGGGCTCGGTCGGTGTGTAAATCATGGTCCGATAGATCAGGGACATGCTGCAGGAAGAGTCTGCGGAGGTAAGGTTGAAGTTCCTCGTGCGTGATGTCTTCAGGGATATTTTTGAGGTGGATGTTCTGCCTCCGTTCCCTGTTTTCCAGGTCCTCGAGCTTGCTTTGCATGTCGCGGATCGCCTCCCCGCATCTTAGTACTTCTTCATGGGTCTCTGCTTGCTCGTTTGTAATTCCCTCCATTTTCACCTCTAGGTCCTCTGTCCGCTCCGTCAGCGCTCCCACTTCAGCGCGTATGGTTTGAAGGGCTTTTTCCGTGTCCTCTTGGATCCCCCTCCTCATTTTAGTGATAAGGGAGTCAAAAAACTCTTTATTTAAGACGGGGGGATCCATGTCAATCGGGCTCTGCCGGCCGCTGCGCGCCTCGTGCTCCGGTTCTTCCTCGCCGCCATCTTGCCCATCGGGGCTGATATCTGCCAGGTGCTGTGCCGGGGGGAAGAACTTGGTGACGGGGTACTGGCTCTTCTTTTGCGCCTTACCTGTCATCTCTCCGGTGTTTGATCTTGAGGTGGGGTCCAAATTCGGGGAGTTTGGGGTGGGGGAAAAGCTTGTTCTGTTAGTTTTAATAGCGAGGGTGCCGGGAGCTCCTTCACTAGCAGACCATCGGCTGTGACGTCACCGGAAGTCTCCGCCACGCTGACATTTTAAGTGCAGTTGGAGGAGGAGAATTCCAAAATGCCGCTCCTCCGAAACAACTCGCCAGGGGGTAAAATGCAGGTCTCTCCGATGCTCGGGGGGTTTCTTGGGGGGCCGTCTCCGACGTCGCATCCGTGCGGGGGCTGTTCTTCTTCTGTGGAGGGAGGGGGACCCCTAAAGCTTTTAGGAAGTCCTTTGTGTCTTCAGGGGCGGACACTGTGTGGTGGCGGCCATTGCGGAGCACCACTAACTTAAAGGGGAACCCCCAGCGGTATTTAACCCCTTGGTCTCTGAGGTGGGAGGTAAGTGGGCGCATCGCGTTTCTTTTACTTATCGTTAGTTGGGAGAGGTCATTGAATAGCTGGATTTGCACACCGTCCATTGTCACGGATCGTAGGTCCCTGGCAGCCATCATGATGCGTTCCTTTGCAGAGTAAGCGTGCATTCTAAGCACCACATCTCTGTGACGGTTGGGGTCTGATGACTTTGGGCCCAGGGCTCTGTGGGCTCGGTCGGTGTGTAAATCGTGGTCTGATAGGTCGGGGACAAGTTGTAGGAAGAGTCTGCGGAGGTAAGGTTGAAGTTCCTCGTGCGTGATGTCTTCAGGGATATTTTTGAGGCGGATGTTCTGCCTCCGTTCCCTGTTTTCCAGGTCCTCAAGCTTGCTTTGCATGTCGCGGATCGCATCCCCGCATCTTAGTACTTCTTCGTGGGTCTCTGCTTGCTCATTTGTAATTCCCTCCATTTTCACCTCTAGGTCCTCTGTCCTCTCCGTCAGCGCTCCCACTTCGGCGCGTATAATTTGGAGGGCTTTTTCCGTGTCCTCTTGGACCCCCCTCCTCATTCTAGTGATAAGGGAGTCAAAAAATTCTTTATTTAGGACGGGGGGATCCGTGTCAATCGGGCTCTGCCTGCCGCTGCGCGCCTCGTGTTCTGGTTCTTCCTCGGCGCCATCTTGCCCATCGGGGCTGATATCAGCCAGGCGCTGTGCCGGGGGGAAAAACTTGGTAACGGGGTACTGGCTCTTCTTTTGTGCCTTCCCTGTCATCTCTCCGGTGTTTGATCTCGATGTGGGGTCCAAATTCGGGGAGTTTGGGGTGGGGGAAAAGCTTATTCTGTTAATTTTAATAGCGAGGGCGCCAGGAGCTCTCTCACTAGCAGACCATCGGCTGTGACGTCACCGGAAGTCTGCGCCTGTTGCTTTAAACACAGCAAACATGTGAAAATCCACAAACAAAATCTGCTCCACGTTGGAGTATATTTACACTTGTAGTCCAGCGATTCTTTCACACCCAAAAATCATTTATATATATATAGATAGACATAGATAATCAGTCTTATAAGAAAAGTTTTATCTTCTCGTAGTTGTAGGGGAAAGCTTTTTCTCTTTCCTGGGTTGCTGCCTTTTCCTCAGGTTTAGCTCAGCATATAAGGTGTAGAAGTCTTGTGAGCTCCAGGACATCTGTGATCCCTCTGTTAGTCTATCTGTGAGACTCAGGAACCTCTGCTCTGTCTGTTTCCTTGGTCAGCCAAGTTGTGGACTAAGGAATCTCTCTTTGTCTCAAAGGGCAGGCTTTTCTAACCAACCTCTAATCAGCCAAGTGGTGTTGGTTAATTAACTACCAGTAGTTAACCAACCACATGCTGGATTTAGAGGCACCTTTTTGAACAGGGAACAATCCACTGTTAAATAATTCCCCTGTTTGTGGGAAGCTCGGGCTTGCCACGGCCAAAGCCCATCCTTCCACTCTCATTCGAGATATCTCAGTGACTTGAATGAGAGTGGATGGAGGAGAACCCTCAGTCCCGCTGGTATTGGAGCCCTTCCTCCAGTTTAGTAGTGTCTCCTCTAGAAGGTGCTTGAGATCAGCAGTCCTCAGTCGCTCAAGGAGAACCTTTTCCAAGTCCAGTTTTTCTACTGACCACGTGGTCATGAGCTTTCCCCTGTGTCAGGCGCTCCTCTTTTTGTAGGCAGACTGTATAGCGACAGTTGCAGAGCGTATATGCATATTGCTTTCTTTCGCCATCTTTCCAATGTACTCCACTTTAGCACCAAATGTCCACTTTATGGTATCACAAGAGAACCTAAGAACATCCCCCTGAGCCCTCACTTCTTGAAGCTGTCTTCCTGCACTTTTCCCATTCAATGTAGTTGCCAGTTCAGCTTCTTTGGGATTGAGTTGCGATTCCAGCTCCATTTCCAGAGAACTTCCTATCTTTTCAGCTTCCTCAGCTAAGGATTCTTCTGGCTTTGATTCTGCACTCCTACCTCTACCCTGTTGGGCAGCTGTAGGTTTGGCTAGTGCTTTCTTAGGTGGCTCAAACTTTGGAATCTTGTTTTGAAGGTGAGTGGTGTCCCCAGCTCTCACTGTACCCTTGTCCTCACGGGCATTAGTTTCTGTGGGATACCGATGCTTGGGCAGAGCCAATACCTTTTTCCGTATTGGAGGCATCTGTAAGTTACTGGTCTGCAGAGTCTCACTCTGTTTCTTGTGACTCCTTTCAGGGTCTTTATTTCTTCCCTGTGATTTCTCTGAGCTTGCTTCCACCTATCATTCATTATTTTGTGGAGAACTGTGAACTTCTTCGCTTGGGCTGCTGATACTCGTCTCAGTTTCTGGACCTTTTTACGCTCCCTGTTGTACAGAGTCACCTGGCCTTTAAGCTTAGCCTCTAGTGATGCTTTGGTGAGGGTCAGGGTAGCCTTCAGTTTATCATGCTGATTTGCGAGGACACACTGGGTAATCAGACGTTCCTGCAGCACATGTATGTCATTAGCAGCCTGCAGATTTTCTTCCTGCAGAGTTCGTTGCTTCTCCTTGGCATTCTGGAGGTGTGAATGCAGACCTTGCAGTTGGTTCTGCAGTCGGTGCTCTGCTTCAAACTTCTCATCTTCCTACAGTTTTTTATTTTTTCAAGCTCGTGCAGCTTTTCATTCTTTCCATTGACGTGGTCTGTCAACTCAGAATTTTCTTTTTTTAATCTTAAATTATCTCTTTTTTCAGTCTCTGTACTATTCAGGGCCTCCTTGTAGTCCGCCTTCCATTTTCACACCTCTGCTTGGAGACTGACTGTCTCCTGGCGTGAGATTTCCTTCTTTAGGTTGAGGGTCTCTCCTTCTGAGAGACTTTGAGATCTGTATTAAGATTGACAATAGTTTCTTTAGAATTGTCCAGCTCCTCAGCGAGATTGTGAAGTTCCTTTTTCGAGACGTCCAGTTTTGTGCGGCAGGTGCCGATCTCGAGGTGTAAGGCATTTAGTGCTGTGCAGAGTGTATGAACCTCCTTCTGGGATACGTCCACCTCTGTCCGGACACTGTTGACCTCTTGTTGTGAGGCATTCAGTTCTATGCGGAGAGTATGAACCTCCCTCTGAGATACGTCCACCTCTGTCCGGACACTGTTGACCTCCTGTTGTGAAGCATTAGGTTGTACGCGAAGAGTGTGAACCTCTTGCTGAAAGACTGTAATCTCCTTCAGTGCCTCCTCATGCTTCAGCTTCAGCTTAGCCATCATTTTATCAGATTGGCTCTGCTTTTCCACCATAGTGGTATTAGTAGTGTTTGCAGCAACTAGCTCAGCCTTGAGATCGTCCAATTCTGTCCTGGCCAAAGAGTACACTGTGAGCACATATTTCTGTAGGTTCACGTTATTTTTCAGTAGCTCTGCATTATCATCTTTCTTCAGTTTCAATTGTTCCCGGAGCAGATCACAGTCACGCCTGGCAATTTTCAGGGCATCTTCAGGGCTGGTCAAGGCATCGTCACTCATTGGTTCCGGCTCCGCTTCCCTAGTATGGTTGGTTGAGGGTTTCTCACTATTAGCACCAGGCAGACACTTCTTTGGGGTACACAACTTCTGCCTTGGGCCCTCTGGATATTCGGTCATCTGCGGGACAAATTCTCCATTTTCTCTAGGCTGTAAGGCATTTCGGACCCCCTCTCCCTCCGCGGGATCTGCAGATGTATCTGTTCCTTCCACGGTAAGTGAAGAACCTTTTTTCTTTTTCCGCCTTTTTGTTTTTGACGACTCCATCCCATCAGGGTTACTGGGGTCTCCGTCTTTATTTGAAATTTCAGCAGCTTCACTGTGTCCGCCATGTTTTCCTTGCAGTTGGGTTAGGTGGCGTAAATATTCAGAGACCTGCTGTTCCCGCTCTTCCTCCTGCCGATCACATTCGTCATCATAGAGAGTGGTCTTTTTAGTTCGTATCGAGTACAGGCACCCCCACCATTCTTGGGGTGTTTTGTGGGTGTGATTCGGTTTGCGTTCCCCGTAAGAGATGTCTTCCTCCTTATCGGACTGGAAGGGCCACTCTTCCGTGGGGTAGGGTTCATTACAGGAACGCTGCATCTTGTCCTCCATTTTGGGGCTATCAGGTGTATTTTTCATCCTGACCTCTGGAGGCGCTACTTCAACTGTTATCACAGTATTTGCTAGAACCCCAAATTGTGGTAGTCCTACAGGTGGGCATATTTTGCTTGTAGAGGTCGCAGCTCTCACAGGCATCTCTGTAGACTTTTTCTTCCCTTGGGTACGTTTTACAATATTAGCAGTACTGTGCATGCATTCACTCTCATTGTCTGAATAAGGCCTGAAGGGACACTGCTCCGTGTGGTGGGGTTCTTTACACAAGGAACACATTTTCTTCCCCATTTTTGCAGAATTTGTATTTGACTTCAGCTAGGTGGCCATTTTAAATTCCCAGAATCAGTACCTTGTGTCGGTCACAGTCTGTAAAAGTTTCCCTGCTTCAGCACAGTCTTGCATCAATTTTCACACTTTTCTGCATATACTCCATTCACAGCTGGTAGTCCTATGCGGTCTGGCAGCCTTTACTTCCAGAATCAGCGCTAACTCACTTCTTGAACCCTGACTACAGCTGGAAGGCAAAGCCCCTTTTTCAGCAACCATATTACACATTATTGTGATAGGCAAGTAAGGTTTACCTGCTTCAGCAATCTCTCTCTCTCTCCTCTTGGGATTGGGAAAAAGAGTCCATCAGTGGTTTTGTGGCTTTCTTCAGTTCAGTGTAGATTTCCTGCCTGGATGTGTATCCCTTTAATTCTGGTCTCTGCTGCATGTGTTTGCTTTGTTGCTCAGGCTGTTTGCAGGAACTATGCAGGCAAAAGCACAACAAATTTCACAGGCAGTCTCCGGGGCCCCTTTGAACTTCAAGGGGCACCTCTCATCCCCCTTCTTACACCATATGTAAGAGATGTGTGCAGAGGTACGCAATGGAGACTGGTTTTAAGGTGAAATTAAATAAGGCTTTATTGCGCCTGTTGCTTTAAACACAGCAAACATGTGAAAATCCACAAACAAAATCTGCTCCACGTTGGAGTATATTTACACTTGTAGTCCAGCGATTCATCCAGCCCAAATCATAGAGACATTTATATATATATATATATAGACAGACATAGATAATCATTCTTATAAGAAAAGTCTTATCTGTCTCGTAGTTGTAGGGGGAAGCCTTCTCTCTTTCCTGGGTTACTGCCTTTTCCTCAGGTTAGCTCAGCATTCAGGTGTATTGTATTGTATGTCTTTATTTATATAGCGTCATTAATGTACATAGCGCTTCACAGTAGTAATACATGTGGTAATCAAATAAATAACAGATAATATAAACAACAGATCATGGGAATAAGTGCTTTAGACATTAAAGTAACATTAAGGAAGAGGAGTCCCTGCCCCGAGGAGCTCAGTCTTCTAACAGTGTAGAAGTCTTGTGAGCTCCAGACATCTGTGATCCCTCTGTCAGTCTCATCTGTGAGACTCAGGAACCTCTGCTCTGTCTGTTTCCTTGGTCAGCCCAGTTGTGGACTAAGGAATCTCTCTTCCTGTCTCAAAGGCAGGCTTTTCTAACCAACCTCTAATCAGCCAAGTGGTGTTGGTTAATTGACTACCAGCAGTTAACCACCACACTGCTGGATTAGAGGCACCTTTTTGAACAGGGACCAATCCCCTGTTACAAGGGGCATGAGGGGGGTCAAGAGCCCTTAGATTTAACCTTTTACTGCCTGCAGCTAACAGGACTTCCATAACAGGGATAACAGTGGGAAAGACATGACGAATACACATACCTTGTTACACTCTCCCCTGGATGAAATTCCCAACGACCTCGCTAGGGGACACATTTGTTGCACCATCCGTCAATCAAGAACCTGGAATACAAACACAACAGGTTATACATCAAGATGGCACATGACATAATACAACCACAGACTCAAGTCATCCACTGTTTACTGCGATGAGAATGAATAATTTTTCCAACTGGGAAAAGTATGGGGCACTACTTATAATACCTGGGGTCAGGCTTCTTTATAGGCCGTCCCTCAAAATCTGTAACCCAAACAGAGTATTCACTGGGTCCGCCAGTATCATAACGAATCTCGACCCGATCTTTAAAGATGCAGTTCCCAGTAAGCCATTCTCTCTTGATCTCACATATTTGACTTCAGTTATTTGTTCTTTATAACTAGTCCGAGAATGTAAATACTCATTAACGGCTAACCTTAACCAATCATGCCATTCATTTTCAATTTCCTGCATAATAGGGAACATTGAACCCATGGGACAACCGGTTTCTGTTTCGTATGGCTCTGTCTGCTCTACTTAGCCTCACAATTTTCCGGCCAGCTCCTAGGCCAGGTAATACACAAAACCCAGGATCATTAGGGTCCGCCTATTGATAAAATATAGAGGGGCCCTTCGTACTCTTACTCCCATATTTATCTCGCTCAGTCTGTTGCGAAATACCTCTGCCATTTATTCTGGATCAAATTGGCCCTTTTCCCACCAATGGTCAACTATGGATCCCTCAACCAAAACAAATCGTGTACTTTTTAGCAAAGGGACATACCCACTGAACATAGGATTCCACCACCTAATTAGGTCCTGAGATAAGGATTCAGATCCTACTCCAACAGGTTTGGTACATAAAGATGACAATGCACTGGAGGGAGTAGATACACTGGATACTTGAGACGGAGACCCTGAGGATCTCATGAAGGAATGATAAGATCCTCTAACCCCAGATCTTTTAACACAACTGGACTTTTCATCAGATTCCTCAGAACTCCCACCCGCACCCGACCAATTCCCCACATTTGCATCAGGAAATGTAGTTAACACAAATAGTGTGACAGTAGGATCTATATACTTCACTTTCTGAGAACTGCTAGTCGAGGATGGGGCCGTGACAGGGGCAGAATGAGCCTGGGAAATGTCCACAATGTCCTGCACAGAGGTAAGATCATGAGATGGGACATGGGATGCTAGGGCTGGTGGCCGGGGCACAGCAGAGTCCATGGACTGTCCTGTGTTGCAGGGCTTTCCTTTGCCCCAGGGCAGTGACAAAAGCAGGGATTTAGAGGCCTGGTGACCTTTTCCCTCTCAATTGGCCATGTAACAGGAAGCTCTATCTGGCATACACTCACCGCTGTTCGCTTTAGCGGTGGTGCAGCAAGCTCCGTGGATTCTGCGGACGCCATCTTGTTGACGTCATCAGCCATGGACAGTCCTGCGAGACCACCAGACAGGCGCAAGCAGTGCCGTCTTAAAGCATGTTCACGCTGGGCAGTTGCCCGAGGGCCCCATGAGCATAATATATGCACAGACAAGAATTTAACACAAATTATCCGATCATCCGCCTCAACATTCAAATCTCCCACTAACTACTGTAGGTAGAAGGAGAAAAATGATGACTTGTAGTGGAGAGTTGGCATGTCTGCATTCGCGAGAGAAATGTTGCCGTTTTTATTGCTTGCAATGTTATGGAAGCAGAATATTGTAATGGATTTGTGGGAGGCAATTAATGGCTGGGGACAACAATTGCTGTGTAGGCAGGGCCCCTTTGTCTGGGGGCCTATAATGCTATTAAGATGGCCCTGGTTGCAAGTCCGGTGGCAGCGATGACGTCACATCCGGTGAAACCAGAAGTTCGTCACCCCGCAGCGCACCAGACAAGGCCATACCAAGCACCTCCTACAGGTAGGCCGCAACTGGATCTGCAATGAAATAGAAAAGGAGTGCTCACTCACAGCAAGGTAGGGGACATCCCTCGGTTCCTCCGCAGGCAGCGTTTGAGCAGCACCGGCGTCTTCTGGAGTCGCAGAGCTTCTCGGACGTTCCGGAACCTCCGCAGCCTCTGGGATGAACGCGATCGGGCTGGAACATCTCTCCGGATAGCAGGTAGGATGTGGGCTCTTCTCCACAGGTTCCGCCCGGTAGAGATCCTCTTCTTTGTCTAGGGGGGACACCTCCGCCAGGACGAGATGCCGGGACGAGCCTGTCGCTTGGGCGACCAGACTTATGGAGCTACCTTGCTCTACGGTCACCTGGTAACTCACACCAAACACCCTGGGGCAATCAACTCACCTGCCGCAGCACGGATCCCAGTCCTGGGACCATCAGCACCATTACCACAGGCTGGAACGGCAGTTATAGGTCACACAGGCCCACAGCAGGGTCCGGGACGGTTGCTGTAGTTGTAGGTGGCACTGGACCACTTGGGCATCCGGCCACATTAATAAGGGCACACGGACCCACAGCTTCCACGGCAGCAGGGAAGATGAACAAGACCGCACTAGTCAGGGTAACAGCTCTTGAAGGAGGCACACATACCTCCGGTGGCCCTGGGCTGGCAAGCCGCAGATAGTATGTCCCACAGTGTTGGCACCACGCATCTAGACCGACAGCTCCTCTGGGCAGTCGATAATGCGGGCAGATACACCGCAGGTGAATTTGCGCACTCACACGCACGATCAGGTAGCCACCTGGAAGAGTGTAGTTGGTGACTTCTAGGTCATCTTTGGCCTCTGAGTTGGACGCCATGCGGTAGTCTGGAACAGATTGCTTAGGCTCTCTCTCTTGCTTTGCTCAAAGATGAATGAACTCTGGGAGCTGCGCTGCAAACTCCTCCCAGCAGGGACACGAGCTCTGATTAGCTGAGAATACGTAGCTCCTCCCCTGGTGAAATTTAGAGGTGAGGCTGTTAACTTTAGGTGGACCTAACTCCGACTAAGCCAGTCACTTTGGTGGGCGGTGCCAGCGGTTGGCGCCGAAAGGATTCAACTATTTATAGATCTTTGCAACTTTGCAACCCCATGAGGTTCCGTTTCTTGGCGGGATTGCCATCTTGGACATCATGCACCTGGCACCATGCGGTGGCCATCATCTTGAGACCCTTTTTGCATGTAAATCTTATGGAGGCTGCAGATAGTCTGACACAGACACTATCCATCAGCTAGGCAAAACTCCATTCTGTACACTGCACTTCATACTACTCCAGCTTAAGTACCCTTTGACTCCCTGTGTTTCAATGACTAGAAATGCCACCACAAGGGTACTGACCTCTCAGACTCACAATACAGGTATCCAGGCCCCAGGCAACAAGATTCCCTACAGATATCTTTAGGCTTCCTCAGACCCCAGGGTGACTAGAACCAGAGCAATAGTCCTCTGTTTTAACACAGTTTGTCCTTATGGTCAGCATAGCCTGCAGCTCCCTGGAGGGGAAGTTGAGCACTGGTTATCGAATGCCATGGTCCCCTGGACAATAAAGCTAGCCTCCCCTTTCACTGGTATTCCTGCTGTCAGCATACTTTAGGGACATCTAGGCCGTATTTGTGAGATAACTCTCCTCCTGACTACTACTGATTGGTTGTACGTAGTTATAAATTTGGGAGGGCCCCATCATCCTGTGTGTGATACGGTACATCGGTTTCCCCAGCCGCTCCATTAGAGACAACTCCATGTGATAGTCCAAGTAGGAAAGAAAGACAGAAAGCAACGCACTGCCCAGGGAGCCAGGTGATATCAAAATGAAAAATGTATTGAATTCTAAACATCACCCAAAAGGAGGTGTAGGACCTCCTAGGCGTTTCGCGCACAAATGTGCTTTATGAAGGAATAATTCCATTGATCATTTTTATTATATTCCGAAATGACTGGAGCACCCACTTTCTTCATCCATGTGATAGTCTCCTATTTTTAGATCTAATAAAAAATCAGTTCTGTCGGGGCTCTGAACTTTAAGGAAAATGTTGGTGAGGCTACGGCTGTTGTATCCCTTGACTGAAAGCTTGTCTTTGAGGATCTTTGATTACTCAATAAAATCATCCTCTGAAGAACAGTTTCTTTATATCCTGTTATAATGAAATACTGGGATATTTTCCAACCAGTTTTGATGATGGTTGTCTGATGACATGAAGTTAACAAGAATCTTGCATCACTCAAAATGATAGGTTTTGAACATTTTCCTCTCTCATTTTTAGGAGGTGATAATTTTAAGACAGTGTGTAAAAAAGAATCCGCCAAGATCTACAACCTTGACACACTTCATCCTAACGGTTTCCATGATTTATTTTGGACACAAGCACCCTAGTGCAGAAGTAGCGTTTTAGAATGGCCTAGTCAAAGTCCGGACCTAAATCCCATTGAAATGTTGTGGCAGGATCTGAAGCGAGCTGTCCATGACAGGAAGCCCTCAAATGTCACTGAGTTGAAGCAGTTCTGTAAGGAGCAATGGGTCAAAACTGATGTGAGAGACTGACAAGCAGTTACAGGAAATGCTTAGTTAAAGTCATTGCTGCTCAAAGGGGTGCCACCAGGTACTAAATCTAAAGGTTCACATACTTTTTTTCACATGGATATTGAATGTTGAATAATTTGTGGATAAATAAATGTTGAAAAAGTATCAGCTTTTTGTGTCATTTGTTTGATCAGGTTATCTTTACCTATTATAAGGACTTAGATTAAGCTCTAATAACATTTTAGGTTTGAAATATGTGAAAATCCTAAGTTGTTAACAAACTTTCTCTCGCCCCTGTACATCCTACTTCCACATCTTTGTGTTCCTGACCCAGATGTCCCAGGTGACTACGCCGATGCATATAAGGTAAATGCTGCACACCTAAAAAGAATAGTATAACCAATGATATAATTACCGGTGCTCCCATAGCCTTTGATCAATCCAATGCAGGTGTAACTGAAGGAACACAGGGCACAAACGGATTTGAAGTAACTAAACTAATTTATTGAGCCATTTGTTTTGACCTTAGTGGTATTTATCAAGTGACATAGTGTCCGACGGCTGTGCATCGTTCCTGCCTGCTGTGGGAGGAGTTCCTGTCCTGCTTCTTTCCGGATAGCACGCCGGGTAGCTGTTTGCTTTTCCTTCACTACGCCATCACCGCCGGTCATGTGACCGCCCCTTGCGACAGAGCAGTTGCTAGAGGGTTGGCAGTGCAACAATTACCAGAAGGACCATTAAGGCTCGGCATCATATACTTCACAAACGTGAGTCCCTTTAACTCAATACGATTAGTGCTCATAGCTGAGCCAGTTGCTGGAAGAGACCACATACACAATTGTTGGAAGTTTGCCGTGACATGCCTTATGAATCTGATTATCTATATGCATTCAGCCACTACTTTACTTCTGAAGCACCTGGTGGGTTAACTTTGGTTTACCCGATTACATAACAGTGTTCTGTGTAGCTGTTTCATGTTCACTCTCATGCTCTATTATTAAACAGTATATTTGACGCTGTTATTTGGTCATTACCTTGATTCTTTGATGCATAGGATTATCCAATTACCTAAGTCTGCATGCACAGGTGCTACGGTTGGGCACTTTTTAGGCCCCATCTATTCTGATATTCATTGTCTTACTGTAGCATAATAGGTTGACTTTGATTGTCTAAATTAGGTTAATAGGTTTAAACAGTATATTCTTCACACCGCTTACCTGTTTAAGTTGAGAGTTTTTTGGATGGAGGCGCATAATTAGGGAAGTACCATAGATTGCATCAGTTTGTGGGAACGGGCATGAAGAAGGCGCGATTTAGGCCCCGAAACGTTGCCCCCCTTATATGTTATCACCTTATTCATTACGTGTGTTGTACGTATTTTTTCCCTCTTTCCTATTGTTCTTCTGTTGTTTCACTCCCTTTTAGACATCTCCCTTTGGGTTAAATGTAAATGTTGGCTGAAGAGGTACTATACTATACAGATGTAGTAAATGTTATTACCCTAGATAAAGCCACCCTCAACTCTAACCTCTCTTCTCTCTCACCTTCTAAATCGTCACAGGGACGACTACAGATGTCTGCATGAGAGCTACTGACACAAAGCAGAGGATTCGTATCGTAAATTTTTTGCCTTTTCTGCATACACTGGTGACACGTTTAATTCTTAGTGGGCTAGTTCCGAAAGCCGGGAGATTTCCCGGCTTGCTAGCCAAATCCCCTCGGCGTACCAAGCGTCACCGATGCGCGATCATGCTTCATCGGGTGCTTGCGCCCCATGCGTGCATGCCCAGGGCTTCCCGAGGGAGCCCTGGTGTCCCGCGATGTGGGGGACGGCGGTGGCGGGTTCCGGGGGACCCGGCGGACCCGGAGAGGGGAGGGGGAAGCCGCGATCGGAGGACCGCTCCTCCGAGGCTTCGGCGCACGCACGGGACACCCCGGCGCGTGCCCGGTTACTGTCGCGGCCGAGACCGGGCAAATGTAAGAATAAACTCGGCCGCGACAGAATCTGTGATTTGCAAACCAGTGTTCTGTGTAGCTGTTTCATGTTCACTCTTATGCTCTATTATTAAACAGTATATATTTGACGCTGTTATATGGTCATTACCTTTGTTCTTTGATGCATAGGATTATCCAATTACCTAAGTCTGCATGCACAGGTGCTACGGTTGGGCACTTTTTAGGCCCCATATATTCTGATATTCATTGTCTTACTCTAGCATAATAGGTTGACTTTGATTGTCTAAATTAGGTTAATAGGTCTATTCAGTATATTCTTCACACCGCTTACCTGTTTAAGTTGAGAGATTTTTGGATGGAGGCGCATAATTAGGGAAGTACCATAGATTGCATCAGTTTGTGGGAATGGGAATGAAGAAGGGGCGATTTAGGCCCCAAAACGTTGCCCCCCTTATATGTTATCCCCTTATTCATTACGTGTGTTGTACGTATTTTTTCCCCCTTCCCTCTTGTTCTTCTGTTGTTTCACTCCCTTTGTCTCCCCTACACCCTTCCTCTCCCTCCATGTTTTTGCACATTGTTTTGCTCCATGAGATGTACTCTCCAGCCCTTCATTAGGGTCGGCTTTGTATCTCCATCTAATGTATCTTTAATACATTTTGCATTTTTCAAATTGACATTTTGTCTGATTCTTATTCTGAGTGTGTGCTGGAAACCATTGCATATATTCTGTGAAATTACATTGATGTGTTTTGAAACCTGGAACGTCCTGTACCCTAAATGACATCAACAAAGTGACAACATGGAGACTTCCTGTTCCACTCTTTTCTAATTAATTCATAACTTAAAAAATTTGCATAAAGGAAAATAAACACACTTTTTAAAAAAGTTTCATTTTGAACGATATGATTTTACCTCCTTATAACAGCCACAAAGCACAGCACCGTTAGTATTTTTACGTTCAACATGCACAATCTTATCATGCACACAACTCAGACCCGCAACACTATCTATTTATATATTTGGTTGTGTCAATTAGAGTGCCACTGGGAAAGTGACCACGTTTACTACAATAAACAAAGAATCCCCAATGCTACATCCAAATTATGAAATTATTCAATTGATTAAAGTATCAAATTAGTAAATTATTTATTAATAAATAAATAAATTATTATTATTCTATTATTTAGTGCATTACTATATTTTAAAAAAAAATCTTCATAAGCATGGCTCATTTAATTACATTTTTTGGCCAAAACATTTCAAGCCTGCAATTACGTCAATGAAGACCCTATCCACAAGTCCTACACTACAGTACCTATTGTATACCTTGTCTTTTTTATTTCTTCCATTGTAGGAGAAAAGAGGAAACCAGAAATTGTATAGCCAACAGCATGGAATGTATGAGGTGCTTAAGGGGTTAACATTTAAGAGCCCTCCATTAGCTACAGTGCAGGTAAAACTGGTTAAGATTCTGGAGTGCACTAGTAAATACAGTATAGTGAGAAACAAATCTTAAAAAAAATATGCAACAAAAAGACATACTTCCTAAAGTAAAGATCACCGCCACTTTTCTCCTGTGGAAAGAAGTATTTTTAAGTGACTCCAATAGGTTTTAATGACCAGACCATTGTGGGAGTTATGAATTCCTTGAACAATTTCTTGTTTTGTTTGTTTTTTCTCCCCTGCATTTATCATGTAATGTGTTTTCTTCATAGAATTCCCTACCCAGTTGTTATTCCGTAGGGGAATTTGGGCCCCTGATTGCACACAGTGTATAAAAGCATCTCATAAGTGTCAGTGTGGGAGTATCGCAGTTCCTCTGTGGGTCGTCCTGCTCTGTGATGGAGAAGCCTTTTTGTTTATCTTTGAATTGACAAATATTAATAACCATGCAGCAGTTTTTTCCAATTATTTTTAAGTCCCAGTAGTCAAGGTGAAAGCACCTTCTGATCAGATTGTATGTTTAATAAGTATCTACTGCACCTTACTTCTGCTATCGTCGCACCCCTGATGTCAGCATGGGCAGCCTAGATTTACAGTAAGTGGAGTTGAGCTATGTTTTTATAGGGTAGGGATGCCAGATATCCTGTCTAGACAGAATTGTCCCTTATTTCACCAACTTGTCCGGTTGTCCCAGAAATGTATGTCGGGGCGCATCATTGTCCAACATTTTAGTGCCTTGATGTGAAATGCTTGTTATTAAAATGACTCTAATGAAATCATAATAGATCTCAACTTAAGTGTAATAGTTATATTTTCCGATAGATGTTACCTTACTAAATTATTGAAATAATAAAGTTAGGACACTGCCTGGTCATCTCATTATACTATATCACCCACCCCTATAGGTGTTACTTTTTCTCCCAGCACCACTTGTTAGTTCAGTGCATGTCTTTTCCTGCCCGGCCAAGAGCAGAGATGATAAAAACCAAAGAATATAGTGGTCAAGCGAAAGATAACATGCAGCTCGAAGCATTTGCAAATCGTTCATGACTCATTATGACATCTGACTTTCATACTGGATCTCTGCGTCACGGATTATAAAAATGTAAACGGGGATACCCTACTATAAGGGCGTATGTGCTAGTGAGAAGGAAATAAATAAGAGCGAGATGGAACACCCAAAAAATAGTGCAGAAAAAATAATAATAACAATATTATAAATAAAGAAATTAATGATAAAAATAATGTTTCTAAGAGGAAAAATAACATTACCTCCACAAGACTAATTGACCAGAGGTCAGCCCTCAAACAAGGTAAGACAAAGACACTGCACACTAATATATGACATATATTCCAATAGAGAAAAAATGCATATAAAAAACAGATACAGCACAGCTGTAAATAACTGATGATAGGGTTGCACCACAAAACATTGTCATGGGGAAGGGTCTGTTTTTTTTTACTTATTTTTATTTATTTGGCATTTGAGAGTGTCTGTTGTCTGCCCTGTTTGGGAATGTGATAGAGCATCAGTGAGCAGACTACTACTTCTTTCTGAAGGGTTATTTACTGGTCAATTAGTCAGGAGAATGTCCACTCCCGAGCTACTTATTCTACCAAAGGGGACACTGTAGCTTTAACTGCAATGTGTTGTGTTAACGCCGATGCCTTATTATACAGTAGTGCTTTTGAAAGGAATGGTGAAGGAGATAGCACACGTGTTACTTGTTACATTATTTTGTGTGTTAAATCACGTTAACGGGGGTAAGAATATCGGCTACATCTGTATGTTGTGTGGTTCTGCGCTTGTACTTCCATTGAATCCCATGGAAACGCTGGGATATTATTTATATTATTAATAAAATGTTTTACCAGGAAGTAATACCTCTCGTTTTCAAGTATTGTGTGTTAGAACTGGATATGCTGTGTTTTCTTGGGGAACGATGAAGCCTTCTATAGGTACACTAAACTGAAATGGATTCTCTAAGCTGTGAGATCGCCGATCCATGGGATCTGAGACGGTAGCCCCATTGACTTGATGTTTCAGCTTAGAGAATTCTTTTCAATGTCTTTCACCTCCCCCCACAAATCAACTAAACATTCAGATCAGAATTATCATTATGATATATAATGTTCTCTTATTTAGTGCCAACAGTTTACACAGCACTGTACATATAATTTTTAAGGCACAATGAGCTTCTGCCCAAAAGAACTTACCATCTTATTGTGGTGCTGGAGAGAAAGTGTCTTGCCAAAGATCACAAGGAGAGGTACTGTAGCAATAGGATTCTATCAGGGGTTCAACAACTTCAAAGGTGACATTAGTACTTACCGTAGCTACTCCTTTATTATTATTGTTATTAATATTATTATTATTATTAATATTATGTATTATGATTTTTTAGGGGTTCTTAAAACATTTACAAATATTGTAATTATTACTCATATTATTATATTTATTTAATTATAATGTGACAACATCATATAATTCTAATTATCAATGGTTGATGTACTATTATTAATATAAATGAATTAATACACATTACAAATAGTCATCATTATTACTGTACATAATTATTTGCATTTTATTACTAATTGTAGTTGTTGCATTATCATTTATCTATAATGCGTCAGCATTTTATAGTTCTAATTATCATTGTGTTTATTCTGATTTTATATAAATGTTTTATATAAATGTATCAACATCAATTAAAAAAGCAGGGGTAATCATTATAAAATATAAATCACCTATTATTATTATTATGTTATTATTATTGCCTATTTAAATTTATTTTTCCAACATTATTCAATTGTTATTAGTATTGCAATTATTTTTTTTAAATATGTGAGTTAATGTAAATGATTAAAAAAAGGGATACTTATTAAATATAAATTACCTATCTCTCTTTTTATAATTATTAATTGTGTTCCTTGTAGTGTTATTTTAATTATTATTATTTAATTTTAGGGCATCCACATTTTCTGCAGCACATTAAAGGAGGTAAGGGGAGACCTGGTCCAAAGAGCTTACAATTAAAGAGGAAGTAGGAGTGGAAACACTAGGTACAATGGGAGGTAGTTAGTCTGTTATTGAAGGCAGCTTTTCATTAAAAAAAGCAGCGAATTACATTTGTAACAGATGTTAGGTGTTAATAACATATAATGTAACCCAGTAACCAGTAGCAAATCATCAGTAGATGGCTACTGGAATGTCCATCCTTCATTAATGTTACTTTTACAGTATGTCTGTAGCACTTATTCCCACGATCTGTTATTTATATTATTTGTTATTTATATGATATGTATTACTACTGTGAAGTGCTATGTACATTTATGGCGCTATATAAATAAAGACGTACAATACAATACAAGTTGAGAGAATTGCTGTTTTGCTCAGTGACAACAGCTGTGATGGTATCATTCCAAGGTGAAAGATGGGAGAGGGTGGTAGAGGGTTAAGTTCTCCTCTTTGGAAAAGCAAAGCCTTCCATGTTGTAATGTTCACAGATCTTTTCTTCATGTGTATGAAGCTTTTCCAAACCTCAAGGTCTCCTCTTTGTCTTCCTAAATGGTAAATATTGCTATTGAAATGTTTCGTGACAATAACCTCTTTCTCCTTTTGATGTTACAGTACATAAGGATTTCTTTGTTTCAAGAAAAACTCTGTTTTCGTTCTAATCTCAGGAAATGCATGTGAACAACCAGACCAGGGTCATGGAGTTCTTGCTCCTTGGATTTCAGAACCTTCACAATCTGAAGATTTTGCTCTTCATTCTGTTCCTGGTAATTTATGTTACGTCCCTTACTGGAAATGTTGTGATCATCACATTGGTGTCAACGCAACACCGTCTACACAGCCCCATGTTTTTCTTTCTCGGCCATCTGTCCTCAACTGAAATCTTGTCCACCACAAATATTATCCCTCAGATGCTCTATGTCATACTTGCAGAGGGAGGCACATTGTCTTTTACTGCCTGTATGAGCCAATTCTACATCTTCTCTGCCTTGACTAATGCAGAATGCTTCCTTCTTGCAGTGATGTCTTATGACCGATTCTTGGCCATTTGTGACCCATTGCATTACACATCTATCATGGACCTTAGGCTTCGTCTTCACCTGGTTTTCTGGTCTTGGCTGTCAGGCTTGATGATAACACTGATTATTGTTATCCTGGTGAGTAAGTTACAGTTCTGTGGGCCCAATGTCATTAACCATTTCTTCTGTGATCTGGCGCCAATACTAGAGCTTTCATGCTCAGACACTTCCATGGTGGAAATTCAAGCTTTCTTGTTCTCAATCCCTGTGATTCTATTCCCATTTGTTTTCATCGCTGTAACATACATTGGTATCACCATAACCATTCTCAGGATCTCCACCACCACCAGTAGACAGAAAGCCTTTTCGACCTGCAGCTCTCACCTGGCCGTTGTCTGCACGTATTACGGGACCCTGATAACTGTCTATTTGGTTCCATCCAGAGGACTCTCGCTTAATGTAAATAAGGTCCTATCTCTGCTGTACATTGTTGTGACACCATTGCTCAACCCTATCATATATAGCCTGAGGAACCAGGAAATCAAGGCAACCCTGGGCAAGTATCTGTACAAGTCAAAAATGCAACATGCAGCTTAATATTAAAGAGTATTTGAACTCTTTGGTATTGTATATCAGAAAATATCATATCGCTATTGATAATTCTTTAAGGGGTGAAGATGTTCACCGCTTTATCGTACTTCGGCTCTCATCACTGGAGGACAGTGGTGACTATGTGATC
The DNA here is from genome assembly GCA_036426205.1 of Ascaphus truei. NCBI lineage: Eukaryota > Metazoa > Chordata > Amphibia > Anura > Ascaphidae > Ascaphus > Ascaphus truei. Next base: position 3,706,632 of record CM071586.1, read on the forward strand.
GCTAGTTTTCTACCCCAAGCGATCACATTACAAGGTCACAGAAGACCAGTAGCACTTGGGTGAAAGGTTAAACAAATAGCTAGTGTCCATTTGGAACAATTTCAATACCTGGGTTGCCACGTCATCACTGGCCTGAAACATTTTACAATGATACAGCTGGTTGTTGGAGGAAATGAAGATTTCTATGAAGGGCAATCCACTGCTCGGTAAAGCAAGATACATCGGCTGTCATCATTTTCCTTATCCACACAATAATATACAGTAGAATGCTATTCAGTAATACTAACATGGCCTACACACCCAATTATTTATTGCATGCCCTCCTGCTTTAGCCCTCTTTAGTTTTTTACGCACTAATCATATTTCCCTCATCATAATTTCATTCTCATTTTCTCTGTAACTAGTCTTATTCTTTCTTACTTTTACGATGACTCCTGCCTACTTAATCCTACTGTATATAGATTACTCTATTTGGAGGTATATATGTCAGTGGCCACTCTACTTAACAGTTAATGGCTTTTTAGGAAGATATAAGTAATAAAAACATTGTTCTTATCCTTGTTGACAGGAAAATATATATATATATATATATATATATATATATATATATATATATATACACACATGTAGAGGTATCAGTACCGTGTTAGCCGAGCTTCAATAATCAAAAAATAATAGATGATACCGTTCTGTGGGTAACAAAATGCTTTTATTTGTGCAAGCTTTCGAGATACACTTATCTCTTCTTCCGGCGATGTTACAATGAATGAAGCAAGCAAAAGGTATACTTAAAAACAGTGTCTCTTGGAATGTCACACAGTGGTGTGAAAAAGAAAGAACACCCTCTTTGAATTCTATGGTTTTACATATCAGGACATAATAACAACCATCTGTTCCTTAACAGGTCTTAAAATTAGGTAAATACAGCCTCAGATGAACAACAACACATGACATATTACACCGTGTCATGATTTATTTAACAAAAATAAATCCAAAATGTATTCCCTCTTTGCTGTAAGAAGATTCTAAAATGAATTTTGAAGCTAAATATTGTGACTTCTACTGTCTGCTACAGAAGTAGAACCTGTTCTACATGGGAAGACATTTGGAATGAAAATCACAGAGAGCTACACAGTAATTTTTCACAGAAAACCTCGCTCTGTCAAGTCAACTTCAATTATTACGTCTCTGACAATTAAGAACATCGCAGGACCCTGCCTTCATCTCTGTTGTAAGATGTGAAGCACGGAGGACAAAGTTGTGGAAAGTTTGCATCTTAACTCAAGATCATCCCTTAAAATGACCCTGATATAGAGAGAATCAACCGACAATATCCTTCTTGTGACCAAGACATTTATCCTCATTGAGAACTTACTACAGTAATTCCCCTGTTTCAAAAAATATTGACATTTCTAATCATCCCGCACTGCGAAATATGTTGGCGCTTAACATATAGATGACAATAGTAATAATTATTATCTATAAATGTTGACAGCTGTAGAAAGCCTGAGCTTGTGGTAATTGGGATGCAGTTAATTCATGTATTTACATGTTTTGCTGTTTACAGACACAAAAAAACATTCTGTTTTATAGGTACAGCTTGTCTTACAGGACCCCACAAAAATGTAGAGTACATGCTAAATAGGTACGATTGGAAGGTATGGGAATGCCTTGCTAATGATAAGGAAGGAATCAGATTTACATATAAATCTGCAAAGCAGAACCGCGGTGCAAAAAATCCCTCTGTTGTAGAAAAAGAATGTTTTCTACCACTGGAGGTCTGCTGTGCAGAATGATATGCAGAGGATCTCACCCTACAGGTGATATGTTCAGAACACGGATTGATTGTGAAGTGAAACAATCAGATACCCTCTTTCATGCGAATCTGGTGGAGAGAAGTCCTAAATAAAGTCAACAATGTGTTAACCTTCACTTACTCCAATGGAACTTATTTTACTACATTACAGTATATGTAAAGACACATATGCTCCACTGCAGAGGTAAATGAGAATGTTCACAGGTAGTGTTAGGACCTTCATACTGGTCATGCTGTGAAGTGGCTGCAGACTTATAATGCTTTGGCCAAAGCGTTTAACTAAATAACCCTTATTCATGAGACTTCTAACATTGAAGTATGTAACTACAGTATGTATTTTGTCACATTGGATGTAGCATTGGCTATTTTTGTCTTGTGTTGTGTATGTTTTGCCTCGCTCAGTAGCACTCCTTTTGGCACATATGATATATGATGTGGTGGGTTTTGGGGTTATAGTTTGCTGGGATTGTGTGTTTATTTATATTCAACTGGTATCAGTTATTTGGAGGTTAGTGGCCAGAGTTTAAGCTCACCCCACCCCACGTTTTAAGTAGCAGGTTTTCCATGTTCCTGTGCAGGACAGGTCTATTAAGACCATTCTCCCTGCCCTGCAGAGGTAAATGAGAATTTTCACAGGTAGTGTTAGGACCTGCATATTGGTCATAACTCTTTGACCAAAGGGTTTAACTAAATGACCCTTATTCATGAGAATACTTACATTGACGTATTTAACTATGTATTTTGTCAGATTGGATATAGCATTGGGTGTTTTTGTATTTTCTTATACTAAATACTAAATTATATGTACAGATGGAGCCAGGTCCATTCTTCCATATGGTGATGCACTGGTCAGGATTTCTCTGCTTCCCCCGGCAGCATGAACGGTTCGTCTGATTACATCTTTATTCTCTTAATTTTTAATAGAGAAGGAAAGACTGGTTAATCTATAGTGAGCTAAATCATTATCTTCTATACGATATCATTGGTTATAAATTACTTAATTGTCCCATATGTTACATACAGTGTAACGGGTATTCCACCCCACCCAATCGCATATACAGAGTGGGTGCGGAGAACATACAGTGTTACCAGTGTGTGGTGCTTTACCTGTTGGCTCACAGGAGGGCTGAGCTTCCGCCACGGGGAACCTGGGGCAATATGATACTATGAGTAACCGCGTACTCGGTGCAGCGCCTCCACCTGCGATGGCTCCCACCATAGGGGGAGTGGTTCCTCACAGGACACCTACAAATAACTCGAGCTCTATTTGTATAATAACCAATACCTTTACTTGGGAACATAAGACACAAATAACATACACAGAATAACGGGTGTCCCTCTCGGGAGGAGACACTGACTGCGGCGTCGCGCAGGACGCTTCCCCAACACCAAGTGATCCCACCCAGTGTCCATGGAATCCCCACCCAATGTCCCGCACTCTTGCATAGAGAGAATATGGGTGACTGCGCAGTCACTATTAAACTATGGGCCCGTTGGTGCACTTGTTGATTTAATAGTACCTGCCCGAGCACTCCGGTGCTCGGATCTCCAATTGGCTTCGCAAATGATCCGGCGACCGAAGAACACCGGAACCACCTCCAGGGCACCCGGAGGACTGCACCAGCCTCAACGAAGAACTGCGCCCGATTGATGCACGGTGGCGCAGCGTCCGCTGTGTCCCTATATGGTTCCGTCTGAACTACAGTGACACGCGTTATACTATAGGCCGTCCCTACAGCACAGCAACCTCTAATGGCTTTGGGGAAAACTCCTAGGGCCTACGGGGTAGCCTATCTTATGCAAGGGTCCCTGACCCCCTACACCCGCACTACCTCCTCCCGTACTACCCGAGTCCCCTCCGCCTCACTATTACTTAACTGATCCCAATGCCTGCAGCAACAAGCTGTGACCCACTGGATGCTTTCAGCCAACATGCTGCACAACACTGTGCCTGCTTGTCAGACCTCACGGCACGGACAGCCGTGACTCTGACAAGACAGCACACTGATACTAAGGGCAGCGTCCCTATCTTGGGCCATCCCTATTCAATTACCCACCAACCTGGTGGGGAGTTGGGGCCTACCTGGGATGGGGGTACCTATCTGGGTGCAGGAGCTGTACTCACTCCCTGCACCCTTCCTTCCCTCACAGCTCCCCAGCTCCAACTGCCTAGCGCGCTCCGATACCGCGAAAATGTATCTACTTGCCTGCCTGGAGATCCTAAGCCCTATTGGCTCCCTGGCATCACGTGGGGTGCGCCGAGGCCCCAGGGACTCGTAGTCCCTGCCGAGAGCCCTCCCTGGTAGGCTAGGGCTTCGCGGGCTTTCTATGTCCTGTCCTGCGCATGCGCAATCTCTCTGGGGCCATCGAGACTTCCTCACTGTTTCACTACTCTGCTCCTGCACTCGCGGACTCTAGCTGACTCTAGTGCCCTTCCTGCGCATGCGCGATCACTGCGCATGCGCGAATCACTGGGCAATGGCGGCGCCCTCACCGCCCGGCTCCGAGAGCGCCGGGAGCCCGGTGACGTGATCGCGGCCGTGGCAACCGGCCGCACGCATCCCCGGCAACCCCCAAGCCGGCGCCTGACTGCCCTCACCTCCCAGATACCCTTGCGGGCCGCCATTGGACTCGGCGGCACCCGTGATCGCCAGGGAGGTGAGGGGGGTGCTGACACTCCGGGGAGACCTGGCTACACAGAATATTGTGATATTATGCACCAACACTGCAACTGAATCCCATTGAAATGCTGGGATATTCTACCAATTAACGGGATGTGTTGTGTTTTCTGTGGCAAGCTTGTCAAGTGTAACATCTGTATATGAGCAGGGTTTGCTCTTCTAATGGAAGATATAGATAGATAGATAGATAGATAGATAGATAGATAGATAGATAGATAGATAGATAGATAGATAGATAGAACTTCTAGGTACCATTGACACAATTCATAGCAGGGTTCATTGTTCTCTCATTGGGTATACTCTATGAGATATTCTACAGTATTCTGCAGCAATATTACCATTAAATCATATGGAAACTCTGTTTTATTCTGAGGCATATCTGGCCAAATTGATTTATCTGGGGAAACAACAAAGCCAGCTACATCTGTAAGTCTTTCCATAAAACTATTCCAACCTGCTGTATGGTGTTTCTTTTACCCTTTGATTTCCCTGTGATCTTTGGAAACATCATAGTAGGTGGCACCTCTGTGGTTTTATGATGTTGCTCCACATAATGGGTGTCCTGCTTGTGTCAGCTTGTGACCCCCACCTCTCACTGAGACCGAGATCCGAACAGAAGAGAAGTAAAACCTCTTCTCCAATTACAGTCATCGGGAGCAGATTACGGTCATGTGATAACTACACACGGCCATTCCCGGCAATGGGTTAAACATAAATCGACAAGTATTAAGAAAGAATAAGTACTTGATATACTTTGTATAGAAAAAACTGTAATATAATCTGTGATGGAGGGTGCTGCCCCAGACCCCAGCACCTCTCCGCCAGCACCTTTTTCCCAGAGCTCAGACCCTCCTTCCCAAAGCCCATCTCATCCCTTACCTCCTTCAGCCCTCTACCTGCGCAAGCGCTGAGTTTTCGTGTCATGGAGAGAGTTCATGTTTGTGAATCTGGCCTAATGATTGGCCTGCTACATGCCCCACCCCCCTCGCCTTCCGATTGACAAACTACAAGCCCCCCACCCCCTCCCGAATGATTGGCCTTGGAACAGCGCTATGAGGTCTGCATGCTACAGAGTACCCTGATTGGCCCCCCTCCCCTAGCAACCAGTCCATGATTGATGCAGAGAAATCCCATAGGTTTCAAAGGAGTCAATTTCTTTAAAGGAGCCAGCACAGCCTTTGAGGAGACACTCACTGGGGAAAGACAGTCAGCTGCTGTGTGAGCTCTCTTTGGAGTAAGTTGGCCTGCACAAGTTACCTCACTTCCTGCCGCCATCCCAAAGATGCTATTCCCTCTCCCCTGGGGAAAACTGACCCCTTGTAAGTTTCAAAAACAAACTATTTCCTTTCTCAGTTTATTTACTGTTGTAGGTTGTATGTTACATTTTGTGTACTGTAGCCTCCAGATTAAACCCTTGTTCAATCGCTCTATTGTCGTGACTGAGTGCGAGCCCACGGGGTTGGTGTAACTGTTAACCCGCTGTGTATGGTGGTATGTGCTCAGACGCCACCCACTAGTGACTTCAGGCTATGGTTGTGTAATTGGGGTCAGTGACTCTCGTATTGGATGGGCAGTATCCCAGGTATAAGAGCCTGGCTCTTGGGGTGGGCCCCCAGTGGTTCTGGGTTGTCACTACCCTTCTAGCAGTTTAAGGCTAGGGATAGCAGGGGATGTTTTTGGGCACCTTTTTGCCCAAGCCCGAGCAGGGATACCCTGGCGGTCAGCAGGACCGAGACACGTTCCCCAGCGGCAGAGTCTGAATAGACTTAGTATACCAATGTCCCGCTGTTTTGGGTACCGACGGTTTGGCGCTCTGGCGTGACCAGACCTCACTGTGAGGACCGTTTGTCACATAATCATTTTATATACAGATGTAGCAAGGCTTACTGACCTCGGCGCAGTGAACAAGCAAAGTTTAGTGACACCAGGAACATTGTCTCCCGTGATGGAGTGGCAGGGGGTTCATGATTCTGATTGGGATCCTCCACACCGTTAATCCTTCAGTGTCACAACCATGGTTGGCAGGGGCAATGAAGACATGTACAGATGAGACCACGAGTATTCTAAAGCTTGCCTTAAACTAGCCCGGTTACATGCTGGGTATGTGCTGGGTGTAACCTGGCTAGTTTAAGGCAAGTTTAAGGCATTTCTGCATTGACTAATGACCCATAGGATTAACACAGCAGGGGTCCTTGGCAGTCCCATTCAGTTTGAATGGGACTGCCAGGGACGCCCGCTGTTAATCTGATGGGCCATTAATCAATGCAGAAATGTTGGGTCAAGTTTAAGGCAAGTTTAAGGCATGTATCCAGCATGTACCTGGGTCTTTGTAGCGATTGCCACTGGTTTGTGTTAGAATAACCGTGGGCACTCCAGTAACTCCCTGATTTGGCTAACAAAGTGGTGTAGGAATTATTAGATACAGTTTTTGCTGTTCACAATAGAAAAGAAATGCCTAAAAGGGGAAATGATACTATTTAAAAATATATACTAGTACTGTTCAAGGTCAATACGAAGGACTTTCTTCCCAATGTCCAGCAAAAGAAAAAGAGCCAGCCTTTGAGATTGGAGGAGAGGTGATTTCAACAGTAGCAAAGGAAAGGGTTATTTATAGCAAGGGCAGTCACAAAATGAAATGTGTTACCCATGGGGACTGTGATGGTAGATACAGTATATATCCTGCAAAAAATGTTAGACTTAAAAAAATATATATATATATATATTTTTTTTTAGAAAGGAAAGGTATACAGATATATGATGAGTATGTTAAACATAGGGAGATACAGGGAGAAATCTAATTACGTCCATGTTTACAAAAGATAGGAAGCGCACAAATGACACATAAAGGGGTTGTTCATTTGCATGTCATCAGCCAAACTCTGTGTTTGCAGTTTTTTCCCCTGGATCAACCCCCTAAGTAGCCTTGATAAAGTGCACAAGCACAAAACATGGCGGCTCCGTTTTGTTGCCCGTCGTTTGATCTTATGTAAATGTTGTAGTTACCCTCTCTCCAGTTTATTTGTTTTTTCTGGTGGTGCGTCATGCATTTTTTTTCTATTCTACTATTCACTTGGCGTACAGCACACCCAAAGGTGTCCTGCAGCAACCCATGGGACCAGGATTGGACTTATCCACCTTCCACAACTGTGAGTCTCCACTTTGATATTATTGAGGATACAGTCTAGAATATAGGGGGACGAGCAAGTCTACAGTTAATGATTTAAGAAGTTAACTAGGTGCCATGTGATGGAAATATGTAGAGCTGATTTGTGAAAGCTCTTCAATAGAGCAGAACCAGCCAGGCACCCTCTTTTTTTTATACATACTGTAAACCCCAGGGCTGATTGTTTGCATGATTTATAAGTGGAGCTGGCAAGGAAACTTTTCTATGTAAGAAAAACAAAGGAATGGATATGACTGTTGTGTTTTTTCATATAGACATATAACATAGCCTTCCGGCAGTTACTTCTTTTCCCTGGGCCTTTCCTCTGTCAGTCCTGTTAGTGCAGGCAGTGGAGAGTTTAATTCCTTCCTTAGGCCTGTGTGTGTATTACAGCCTTGAATGATGTATACAACAAAAGACAGGGGTTCCCATTGCTACATCAAATTGACAAAACATATATGGTAATAAGTACAAAGTTGAAAAACTTCAATAATAATAGTAATAACTTGGTTATTTAGTTAAACCCTTTGGCCAAAGCGTTGTAAGCCTGCATACCAAATCGTCAATGCATAACCAATAATGCAGGTCCTAACACTAAAACTGTGAACCCTTTCTTTTACCTCTGTATGAGGGGAAGCAACTACAATGAGTCTTGTCCCTTCAGCAAAATGCCAGAACCTCCCAAGTTGAAAAGGTGGGGAGGGGTGGGCTCTGAGGGGGGAGGTGCCACCTACCTCCATTTAACTGTTACCAGTAAGAAATTGATTAATACACACACACTCCCAGTTAGCTCAAACTCCTACCCCCACCACATCATGAATATATATTTATGCCAAAATGAGTGCTACTAGGCGTGGTAAATGTATTGGGGGTTCTGGCATTTTGCTGAAGGCACAAGACTCATTGCAGTTGCTTCCCCTCATACAGAGGTAAAAGGAAGGGTTCACAGTTTTAGTGTTAGAACCTGCATTATTGGTTATACCTTGACGATTTGGTATGAAGGCTTACAACGCTTTGGCCAAAGGGTTTAACTAAATAACCAACAGGAAAAAAACTGGCGCACAGCCAAGAATGGGTCCCAAATGTATGAATAAAAAATCTTCTTTATTGAGCCATCTTAAAAATGGAGGTAATAAAGTGTTTTCTACATGAAACGCGTAGGAGGGTGTTCACCTCCATTTTTAAGATGGCTCAATAAAGAAGATTTTTTATTCATACATTTGGGACCCATTCTTGGCTGTGCGCCAGTTTTTTTCCTGTTTGTCTTTGAAGATTTGTCTCATCTCATTCCACTTGGCTGTACGCCTATCATGATTTTGGACTAAAGGGGCATCTGTGAGTATTATTCTCTTTAATACTCAATGTGAGTCCAGGATCCATCCCAATGAGGGTTTAACTGGGTTTCACAGCCCTTATCTTACCCTTCAGGGATCATTGGTCTATCTGGGGACTTTACCACAAGCATCAATCAGAATATCCCCCTGTTCTATTCTGTTTATTTGTATATCACCTATACCATCATATTGAAAGGATCCTGCGTTGTAGCGCCTTTGTCACTTTTATCTTTGGGTAACTAAATAACCAAGTTATTACTATTATTATTGAAGTATTTAAACTTTGTACTTATTACCATATATGTGTTGTCAATTTGATGTAGCAATGGGCACCCCTGTCTTGTTGTATACATTTGCCACTCCTAGTAGCACTCATTTTGGCATAAATATATATTCATGATGTGGTGGGTGTAGGAGTTTGAGTTAACTGGGAATGTGTGTGTGTTAGCCTTGAATGATGTATCAGTATTCAAGGGTGGGCCTAGCAACTTCTGAGGATGTCAATCTGAGGGTGGAATGCAGGTTGGAATACACCCTGTCTGCGTGTGGGCCTATCAGTATCCGGCTATGGCTTGCTATGAGTCAGAGTTAGAGACACTCCCCAAAGATGATAAATTCTAACATCCTCCCAAAATGTAGTTGTTGTTCTGTTCAGTCTGAGACTCAAAGGATTGGAGTAAGAAGGAGAAGAAAAGGGAGCCTCTCCCTCCCACCCATGAGGGGATGGGAGGGAAGAGAATTAGGCCTTAGTCAGGGCTCTGATTTAGAGTGAGAGAAAGAGAAGCATGAGATGATCAAGATATAAGAAATAACTGTTCTCTGTACTGTGAGCTGACTGCAAATAGAACCATCCAGAAAAGACCATGCTGTATATATATTCCTGTCTCTGTGTATGGAGGAGTGTCAGTGGGGGCCCATCCCCTGAAAATCCACAGAGGATCCCTGCTGGCTGGAGGCGCTGCACCAACTGAGACCAAGGTAAACTGTCCTTCCTGTCCTGTTTGTCCCCACACCACCGCCAAGCTCTCAGCCCTCCTGTTACCTACAGATCTGTACCAGCACCAGAATAGCAGAAAAGAGCATACCCCCCCTCCACAATCTCACTTAGGGGTGGGGGTAGATGGGCTACAGACAAACTGTGCCTGAAATTCACTGTTGGGATTGTCTTTTGAAGCCCCAGATTTGGTCTTTGGACGGTTTTCCCCCTGGATCACAAGGCAATGGCGTGAATGAATTAAGGTTGCGGGTCTGTGGAAGATATGCAGGCACACTCCCGTGTTTCTCACAGTATCATTGCCATAGTATCACTTTCACCACTCTTTTTAACTGGAAGAGAGTAATGATAGACAGCACTCAAAACATGACTGATAATATACGCAAGATGCAGAGTGCAAAAATGAGGGGGAAAAAGAAGGACCCGATTCCTCCTAAATAATTACAAAACAGTAATAATAGTTCCAGCACTCACCGACTAATGGAATAAATCTCAGGAGTAGCTAAATGCCAAATAAAAAAAAGTGTTTAATATCTACACAAGTTAAATACACGGAGCAATGTGACACAAACACAATAATATAACATACACAATGAAAAAAGTAGGTGGCAAAGGGACAAAATCCCAGGGATAAGGAGTGAAGAGCAAATCGTAGAAAAAAAAGGGGGGACAATGGGCAAAAAATGGGGATATACAGGGGGGCAACATTTTGGGGACAGACCCCTTCCTCAGGCCCTTTCCCTCTCCTCCCCAAATGGACAAAGAGGTACTTCCCTTACCCCAGTGCCCCAACAACAATAAACAGCACCCCTAACGAACTAAGCAGCAGGAGAGGAGAAGTGTTTGAGACTACGTTTGCTGATTTGATCTGTGGTTTGACTTTAATAAACTATTTTTGGGAATTCTACATTTGCTATTCTCTCCAGTGCTATATCAGATTGCTTATAGTTTTTTTTCTTTTGCTTAGTTCGTTAGGGGTGCTGTTTATTGTTGTTGGGGCAGTGGGGTAAGGGACGTACCTATTTGTCCCCTTGGGGACGAGAGGGGAGGGGCCTGAGGAAGGAGTCTGTCCCCGAAACGTTGCCCCGCTATTTATCCCTATTTTTTGCCCATTGTTCCCCATTTTTTCCCCCCTATTTGCTCTTCACTCCTTATCCCTGGGTTTTTGTCCCTTTTGCTACTGTACCTATTTTTTTCATTGTGTATTTTATATTATTGTGTTTGTGTCACATTGCTCCGTGTATTTAACTTGTGTAGATATTAAACACCTTTTTTTTTTTTTGGCATTTACCTACTCCTGAGATTTATTCCATTAGTCAGTGAGTGCTGGAACTATTATTACTCTTTTTAACTGGTTTCCCTAGAGGTGTCAAGGTTAATAAATTAGAAGCAGGTGTGATTTATACGAACTACAGTACTAATTACGGCATTTTAAAGAATTCCCTTAACAATTAAAGTTCCCATGGAACTCCATTCCTGTGTAGGTAAGAAAATATAAAAGGCTCCTACTGTACATCATTAGTTCCTGTTACAGGGAAAGAGACACATTTTGGTTAACATTGAAGGAACCTTTAGATGAACAATCTCCTTCTAGTGAGAAGGTACAGTACTGTTCCACATTACAGCACTTATTTTTTCAGTGATAAAGCAACAGCTCGTTAAATACTGCAGCTCCCCTTTTTGTTCCTAGAATATGCATATGCTGTAAAATATATATATACAGTATTTTATAATGTGGTCACAACTCCATAGGGAGTTTTGACCCCAGAAGCTTTTTTTCCTTTGTGTTCTCCGGCATTCCAGGATCGCTTCATCCACTCATCTCCTCCTCCTAATTTACAAATGACCTCATTGTTCAGTATCTTTAATTAAAATCTGATCACACATATATGTTGTCAGCGGTGTCATCTTGGAATTCTGGTAAGTGATTTATAGCTATGTTTTCATAACTGAGGGATAACTTTTGCTACCACTCGAGTTAGGGATTCCAACATCAAATGTAGCATGGCAAAAGAGGATAGAAAAAATATAGTAACTCTTTCACACCAACATACCGTATTAGTAGTTACTAGAACATACTGATGGAAAAAGTATTAGAGTTATTTTCCTCCCCAATGAGCAGATATCTAAATGCAAGAATGAAAGGAAAACCATGAGAGGCAGATGTTGTGAGCTGTAGTAGGTAAGACAAACTGTTCGCGTATAGTGGAGGAGAGGCTGGCATAGTTTGAAGCAGTGAGGGAGAGAGACTGATGGGGTTGGAGGCTGGTGTTACTGGTTGCAATTGAGAAGAGGGGCTGGTATGGATGAGCAGAAGGGGACATTGGTGTACGTGCTGTATAGTGAAGAGAGATAGCTTGTGTTTATATTTGCAGAGAGGGTGGTAAAGTAAGGTATAACAGGGGAGGTACTGTAGGCTGGTGTTGTTTTGTTTAGTAGAAGAAAAAGGTTGGTGTGGTTGGAAATAATGGAGGAAAGAGACTGGCATGATAGTTTCTAGCAGAGCAGAAAGGCTGGTGTGGTTGGATTTGTGTGGTTAGTATGGGGTGGTTGGATTTGTGTGTTTAGCATGGTGTGGTTGGATTTGTGTGGTTAGTATGGCGTGGTTGGATTTGTGTGGTTAGTATGGTGTGGTTTGATTTTGTCAAAAAGAAAATAACAGTCCAATCGTCTTCCCTAAAAAACATCTAACTGTGCTTCAAAGAAAAATTGGGCTGCTCTTACTTTTTGAGAAATGAATCCATCTATTATAGGCATCTGAATGTTGGAGTGTTTTTAAGTCAGTGTGTTATTTAGCTTTGTCTTGCCCTGTCCGAATTAGTGAGACAATAAAGATAAGGGGAGCGGGAGAGAGGGGAAGAAGGTGGGTGCTGAGGCTGTTTAAACATTTGTTGAACACACAACAACATCAGATATAGCTGCCACAAGATAATAGCCAGGGGAAATAAAACACCTACGGTACCATGTCCCAAAATTCCAACAGGGTTCCCAGCACTCACAGGTAAAATAAAGAGTAAACGTCACTTGGGTTATGCCAAAATGAATTTCCACAGTGCAAGAAAAGGTGTAAATAAGGCGCTAAACACCCTATAAGTGCTATCTCAATCAATTATTTATAAGTGACTTTATATGATAATAAAAGTGCAATAAAACATAACTTGCAAGTGCAAATATATTAATAATAAAGTGTAAAAACCCCTGCTTCTACCCTCCGGTGGGGTTGTCTTCACTCTTCCCCAAATTGTAGAACTTGTTTCACACGGTCCAGGGGGAGCATAAGTGAAAAAAACACACAAGAAAAAAACTCGAAGTGCAGATGGATGACAAATGATAGGAATATTTTCTAATCAATCTTGGCTCCTATGGCTGCCCTACTCACAAGAGATAAGATACTTTCGAGCAGTATAGATCAGATGCCGAGTGGTGGAAAAAGAAAAAGGCAGGCTCCGTCACTTGGGGGATAAGACCTCAGCAAGAGAAAGAGAAAACGCACATAGCACAGATCTGGTAGAAAAACCATTTTTATCGATAAACCTTAAAAATGCACACTTACAGTGTGGCTATGGTATAAAAACATTGTAGCTATAAAAAGCTTGATGAGACAACCAGGAAGAAAGCCCACATCGCCTCTCACCACACCGCCTCCGTCTGGAGCTCCGACTGGATCACACAATCTCCCTGCCGCTTGCAGGAGACGCCGCTCTGCTTCCGGTTTCTCTTTCTCTTGCTGAGGTCTTATCCCCCAAGTGACGGAGCCTGTCTGTTTCTTTTCCACCACTTGGCATCTGATCTATACTGCTTGAAAATATCTTATCTCTTGTGAGTAGGACAGCCATAGGAGCTAAGATTGATTAGAGAATATTCCTATCATTTGTCATACATCTGCACAAAGAGATTTTTTCTTGTGTGTTTTTTTCCCTTATGCTCCCCCTGGACCATGTGAAACAAAATGAATTTCCACTACAATATAAAGTCATGATAAAGGACCCTGAAGGATGTAAAGTGAACATACTCTGATCTGGGTGGTTAATTTGAAGTGCTGGTTGTTTAAAGTGTGTGCAGTTAGAAACAGAAGCAGTTTGAACAAGGAAGCGGTTAAACAAGGTATAGTATATTGAAGTACAGTTTATTGTTAGTACTTATAAACTTCATAGTTGCTAGAATGAGCAGGATTGAAAATGCCACTCAAAGCACATCTTGCCACATGTATGTGCATTTGGAGCAGCTGTCCCAAGGAGCATACCGCTGTTAGAAGTGTGAGCGGGTGGTCTCTTTAGAGTCAGAGATTGCTGATCTGAAGAGGCATCTTGCAATATTGCGGGACATTGGCAATCTTGAAAGGGGTTTAGAGCTCACTGAGCAGGCCCTTGCTTCGACCAGTGGTGCAGATGGTGGTGCTGTTAGTGAGGAGCAGGTAGGTAGCTGGGTGACAGTTAGAAGGGGAAGCAGGGGCAATAGGGAGAGGCAGGACGTTTTTGAGTTGACCCATCCCAATAGATTTGCCATGTTGAGTGAAGATATTGGGAGTGTCGGGGCAGAAATGGCAAGGCTGGGGGAGACTAATTCCTCTAGCAGCCAGGGGAATAGTTCCTCCAGCACAGTGGGGACTCGGGATGCTCAGATACAAAGAAAGATTGTGGCGGTAGGGGACTCCATCATTAGGAAGGTAGATAGGGCAATCTGTTGCCATGACCGCATGAACTGAACAGTTTGTTGTCTCCCGGGTGCTCGGGTTCGGCACATTGCGGATCGGATAGACGTATTGTTGGGGGGGGGCTGGGATTGACCTGGAGGTCTTGGTACACGTTGGCACCAATGATAAAGTTATGAAAGATGGAGGGTCCTAAAAAATTATTACAGGGATCTAGGCCAAAAGTTTAAGGCAAAGACCTCCAAGGTAGTATTTTCTGAAATACTACCAGTGCCATGCGCTACCGCAGGGAGACAGTCATAGATCAAGGAGGTTAATGCATGGCTAAGAAAGTGGTGCAGGCAGGAGGGGTTTGGGTTTTTAGAGCACTGGGACTCCTTTTCTGAGAGGTCCCATCTATATTCTAGGGACGGAATGAAGAGGAACTCAATGAAGAGAGATCTTCTGTGCTAGGGGGGAGAATGCTAAAAAGGTTGGAGGAGATTTTAAACTAGGGTGGAGGGGGTGGGGAATGAAACATATAATGAACTAAATGGAATAGAGGAGTATACAAGGTGGTATGAGGTAGAATGGGGGCAAGTGCGAGTTTGACAAGCAGTGAGACACCCATAGTACAGAAAATACAGATAATACTAGAAAACTTCTAAAGACTAAACCAAGTGTACGCAGAAAGGAAGGAGCAGATAAGATAATAGTACAGGCTGAATTTTTTTTAAATGCATGCTTGCTAAAGCAAGAAGCCTGACAAATAAAATGGGGGAGCTTGAATTAATAGCTGCGAGGGAGCAGTATGATATCATAGGCATTACTGAAACATGGTGGGATGGAACTCTTGACTGGACAGTTAATTTAGAGGGTTATTCCCTTTTTCGGGAGGATCGAACAAATAGAAGGGGAGGTGTAGTATGTTTATATGTTAAATCGGATCTAAAACCTAATATGAAGGATGATGTTTATGAAAGGAATGATGAAAATGTAGAGACTTTGGATAGAAATTAGCAGTGGAGGTAAAGTATAAAGAAAATGTTTGTGGGAATATGCTATAAACCACCAAATATCTGTGAGATTGAGTAAGCTAAAATACTTTTGCAAATGGAGAAGGCATCAAAACTGGGTCATGTTTGCATAATGGGGGATTTTAATTATTCAGACACAGACTGGGGCAATGAGATTAGCATTACAACAAAAGGAAACAGGTTTTTGAGGGTGCTTAAAGACAATTATATGACCCAAAGTATTGAGGAACCAACTAGGAGAGGGGCAGTACTGAATTTGGTAATATCAAACAATGTAGAAGTAATAACAAATGTTCAAGTCCTGGAACTTTTGGGTAACAGCGATCATAACATGGTCTCATTTGAAATAAATGATCAAAAAACAGATTACTTGGGTTCAACAAAGACCTTAAATTTTAGAAAGGCAGATTTTAATAAACTGAGGTCTAATCTAAAAGTAATACACTGGGATGATGTTTTTGCAGGGAAAAAATGTAGAAGATAAATGGGCAGTCTTTAAAACATTGTTAGAAAAGCACACTTATCAGTGTACAGTATAACCTTGAGTAATAAGTATAAAAGAAAAAAGTCAAAACCAATGTGGCTTAATAAACAGGTAGGGGAGGAAATGGACAAGAAGAGGAAGGTTTTTAGATTCTTTAAGTCAGAAGGGACGGAGACATCGTATCAGAATTATAAGGAATGTAACAAAAATTGCAAAAGGGCAATCAAATTAGCAAAAGTGGATAATGAAAAAAGGCTTGCAATAGAAAGTAAGGTAAACTCTAAAATGTTCTTTAAGTAGCTTAATAACAAAAAAATGAGAAAAGAAAATATAGGACCCTTTCAGTGTGAGATGGGTAGGCAGATTATTGGAGATAAGGAGGTATTAAACAAATTCTTTGTCTCTGTGTTTACCAGGGAAGAATCAAGTTCAATAGTAGTGCCGCAGGAGGAAGCCACAACCTCCATATTAATGAACAATTGGTTAACTGAGGAAGAAGTTCATAGGCGGCTTGAAAAAATTAAAGTAAATAAGGCACCTGGCCCCGATGGCATACATCCAAGAGTTCTCAAGGAGTTAAGCTCAGTAATAGCCAAACCATTATTTTTAATATTCAAGGACTCCA
Organism: Ascaphus truei; assembly: GCA_036426205.1. Taxonomy (NCBI): domain Eukaryota; kingdom Metazoa; phylum Chordata; class Amphibia; order Anura; family Ascaphidae; genus Ascaphus; species Ascaphus truei. The sequence continues at coordinate 3,723,396 of CM071586.1, forward strand.
TTTTCACAGGCTCAGTAACACAAAATTGGCGTAAAGCAGATGTGGTGCCTATTTTTAAAAAGGGAGCTAGATCACAACCGGGGAATTACTGACCTGTAAGCCTGACTTCAATAGTGGGGAAACTACTTGAAGGTTTAATACAGGATAATATTCAGGAATACCTAATGGAAAACAAAATTATTAGTAATAGTCAGCATGGATTTATGAAGGATAGCTCATGCCAAACTAACCTTATTTGTTTCTTTGAGGAGGTAAGTAGCAATTTAGACCAGGGTAATGCAGTTGATGTGGTCTACTTAGATTTTGCAAAGGCTTTTGATACGGTTTCACACAAGAGGTTGGTGTACAAAATAAAGAAAATTGGACTCAGTAATAATATATGCACCTGGATTGAAAACTGGTTAAAGGACAGACAACAGAGGGTTGTCATAAATGGAACTTTTTCAGGTTGGGCTAAAGTCGTGAGTGGAGTACCTCAGGGATCGGTACTGGGACCCCTGCTTTTTAACTTGTTTATTAATGACCTTGATGTTGGCATCGAGAGAAAAGTCTCCATCTTTGCTGATGATACTAAATTGTGTAAGGTAATATAATCAGAGCAGGATGTCATTTCTCTTCAGAAGGACTTGGAGAGACTGGAAACGTGGGCAGGTAAATGGCACATGAGGTTTAATACAGATAAATGTAAGGTTATGCATTTGGGATGCAAGAATAAAATGGTGAATTACAAATTAAATGGGGATAAATTGGGGGAATCCTTGATGGAGAAGGATTTAGGAGTAAAACACAGGAGTGATGCCGCAATCAAATCAGCTAATAGTAATTCACATAATTCATAAAAACAGGAATCAGGTTGTAATATACCCTCTGGTGGTGCTGCCGACCCAAAGGACATAGAGACACAGAAAGTAAAAGAAGGGTCTTAAGGGAGCACTCAAAAAATAGTGAAAGTAGAAAAAAATGGATTTTATTAGTAACACATAAAATAAAACATATAAAATATACCAAACCACATACCACATATGAAAAAACTGCTGATCAAAATGAAGAGAGTAGTATAAATAAATACTAATAACAATAACCTCAAACAAAAACCATCACAATAGGAGTCCCAAAGAAAAGTAATACAAATCCAGAGGAAAAGTAAATTCCCCTAGAGGTGTAATAACGATCGGCCGATCATGTAAACAGTGAGACTCTACTAATAAATGAAGGAGAAACAGGTGCGCAAATCACATCAGGACATGTAAGAGAGAGTAAAAACACCAAATAGTGCAATATTGTCTACTTCAGCAAATTAGCTTCAATGCTGGAAGTTCTATAAAATTTGCACTCACATGTTTAACGTGAAATCAGAGCGTTGTGGTTATTCAAAGTTACCAACTTATGTCTCCAGACAGGTACTCCAGATCCACATAGAGAGGGGGAAATTCCATATACAAAAAGAGGGGAAAAGCAAAATAGTATAGTACTGTTTTTAATGTTAAAAACACAAAGTATTCCACTTACATAAGTGCCTTTGTTTGAGAGCATTCAAACCACCCTGGGTCACAGGGTCAGACAAAGTATTCACAGCAAACAGCATCCGCTCCACAGCCGTCACAGCAGGTACTGGGCTGATTAAAGTTGTCTTCCACTCCAGATGTCATCAACAAGGGCTCCTTTAGTGGTAACTGATATCACCCAACACTTGTTTCCACTGTAAAGTCTTCCCCCACATCCCCCCCCTTATTCGTTGCTATTTGTGTAGCATTCAGCCGTGGCGCATGGTGTTCCAATTTGCACTCACCTATTGCGCTTTGTGCAATCTGCATCCTTCTCTATTTGTATATACTGTGTTTCTGCATTTTCCATGTATCTCTCAGTGTTCTTTGCTATATATATTTTAGCTTGTATCACATTTTCTGTATACATAGAGTATACTGATACCGTACGTTTGCTGTGCATTCTTTAATGTCCAATATCATGACTTTTTAACGTAGTGAAAATTAGTTTTGGTATAACCTAAGTGACATTTCCTCTTTATTTTACCTATGAGTACTGGGAACCAAGTTAGAGTATTGTGTAGATATTTTGGAGGGTTTAAGGTCCCTCTTTTTTTCTCACTGCACCACTTTCATCATATTGCATAGACTTGTTTCTCGCTACCATTAGGCCGTGCCTATAGTGCCGTCGATGGCGACGGCGACACGGCAGGTGACGTCACCCGTCACCGTCGCCAACCGGCGAAAGTTATGTTTCGCCGGGCGGTGGGGTCGCGGGATTCCGGCAATTTGATTTGTTCAAGGGCCGTCACGTGATGCGACAGCCCTTGAAAATCTAATTTTGGCTTACAATTTCCGCTCCGTCGCCGTCGCACGCACTATAAGCGCATGCAGCAATGTATTTGTTTTCGGGCGACGCCGCGTCGCCGTCGGCACTATAAGCACGGCCTTACTTGAAACCTTTTTGTACCTAACATGTTCCATGTCACCATGTTTAAGAACTGACTGACAAAATGTGTTTAAATAACCTATAGTTGTCAGATTTAGGTACAAAATTCCCCAATGAACAAAATGGGACCCCTTAAACATGTAACTGCCATTAGTATAATTTGCTCCTAGGAGGGACTGACCCCTTAAACATGTCACTGCCATTAGTACACTTTGCTCCTAGGAGGGAGTAACCCCTTAAACATGTCACTGCCATTAGAACACTTTGGTCCTAGGAGGGATTGACCCCTTAAACATACCACTGCCATATAGGTAGATGGATGATAAAAAGATTAAAGATTAAGGATTGGCACTAAATCAATCGATATTCAGCAAAACCAAAGCATAAAAATATTTTAGAATCAAAACATAAGTGAAAGTGTATGTATGCATGTGTGTCTTTATTTATATATATTAGTAATACACGTGACAATCATATAAATAACATATAATACAAATAACAGATCATAGGAATAAGTGCTTCAGATATAAAAGTAACATTTCGGAAGAGGAGTCCCTGCTCCGGGGAGCTTACAATCTAATTGGTGGGGAGAACGTACAGAGACAGTAGGAGGGAGTTCAGGTAGGTGCGTCTGCAGGGGGCCAAGCTTTATGTATCATGTATAGTATTCGCCACGGTGTTACTCATATGCTTCTTTAAGCAAGTGTGTCTTAAGGTGGGTCTTAAAGGTGGATAGAGAGGGTGCTACTCGGGTATTGAGGGGATGGGTATTCCAGAGGTGCAGGGCAGAAAGTGAGAAAGGTTTAAGGCAGGAGAGGGCTTTAGATACAAAGGGGTTAGAGAGAAGACATCCTTGAGCAGAACGCAAGAGTCGGGATGGTGCATAGCGAGAAATTAGGGCTGAGATGTAAGTAGGAGCAGAAGAGTGCAAAGCTTTAAATGTGAGGAGTAGAATTGAGTGTGAGATGCATGATTTAATAGGAAGCCAGGAGAGTGATTTCAGCAGGGGAGACGCTGAGACAGATTTTGGAAATAGTAGAGTGATTCTGGCAGCAGTGTTTAGGATTGATTGTAGGGGAGACAGGTGAGAGGTGAAAGTGCCCACCCTTAATTACTAAATGTATACAAGATTGAATAATCTCTTTCCATTACAGTTGATACTGATTTAATGAAACAATGTTGTGATCATTTATTCTTATTCACATCAGATGACCAAGTACTCGGACAACCAGACAATAGTCACTGAGTTCCTTCTTCTCGGATTTGGAAGACTTCACATCTGGAAATTTGCACTGTTCACCCTGGTCCTCATAGTTTACATTGCAACATTAACTGGAAACCTCCTGATCATTGCTTTGGTTTCATTGAGCCGCTTTCTCCATTCTCCCATGTACTTCTTCCTTGGCCATTTGTCCTTGTGCGATATCTTGTTTATTACAAATATTGTGCCTTACATGCTACATGCTATGATGGAAGAGGGAAGCAGACTGTCTGTTTCTAGGTGTATTGCCCAATTTCACATCTTAGGTTTCTCCGCAAGTACAGAGTGCTTCCTTCTAACAGTGATGTCCTATGATCGATATTTGGCCATCTGTAACCCATTACGTTATACCACCATTATGGATCAAAGGCTTTGTCTCCACTTGGTTAGCTGCGCTTGGTTGATTGCTTTGATGCTAGCAATAACCACATTTTTGTTTATATGCAAGTTGCAATTTTGTGGTCCTAATGTCATCGATCACTTCTTCTGTGATCTCGGCCCCCTCCTGGAACTGTCATGCACAGACACTTCCACTGTCAAATTACAGATCTTGGTGTGCTCCATCTCTATAGTTGTCTTTCCGTTTGTGTTCATCACTGTATCGTATGTCAGTATCTTCCTCACCATCATCAGGATCTCCTCCACCACTGGGAGACAGAAAGCCTTCTCCACCTGCAGTTCCCACCTGGCGTCTGTATGTACGTATTATGGGACACTTTTTGTTGTTTATGTGGTTCCATCCGGAGGACACTCACTCAGCATAAACAAGACCCTGTCTTTGCTATACACGGTGGTGACCCCATTGTTTAACCCGATCATATACAGCTTGAGGAATCATGATATTAGGGGAGCCCTAGAGAAGTACACAAAGTGTAATTTCAAGTCGAAAGGGATAAGGTGACACATAGTTTTTCTGGCTTCACAATATTTGATAGACACAGACAAGGGGCGTGAGAAAAAAAGTGCGGTCAAACTCTCAACTGAGTGCAGTAAAAGAACAAATGTGAGCACTTTCACATGTTTCACATCAGACTCCCAAAACCAGCCTTATCTCATACTCCCATTGCATGCAAAGCTTCATATGCAGCAAGGAACTCTGGGTAATAACATTCAATTGGACACTCACTTATTCTTTTAATGGGGCAGTCCCAAGTAGCAAGTAAAAAAGAAAAGAAAAAGAACTATAGCAGTAACTATAGTAAGGAAGTACTCTTAAAAAATATACAACATCCTATTATTTTTCCTTTATAAATGCTGAGATTATCATTTTTTTTACTCAAACCACTATGGAAAAAAAGGCTGCCATCTTACTTTCCGTCAATACATTATGATTTTAGAGGCTAACATCTTGGATTCCAGCATCATAAAAATAAAAGGAAACTCACCTAAAAAAGATTGGAAATCATTTTTCCGGCTGAGTCACAGTTTACAAATGCACTTAATAAGCTACAATCAAAATTGTCTACAATCACTAGATCACATGCAAAATTCTCTAATATTGCTAAATTTGCTTAATGCTGACACTATATCTAGGGGCACACGTTTCATTCACGGTATTGCAACTTTTCTCAAAAATTTTGAGAAATTACCAAATCTAAGAACAATTTTGAAACAGCATGCATCAGATGGATTTATGAAGCATAGGTTGTGCCAACATTTAGACCAGGGTAATGCAGTTGATGTGGTCTACTTAGATTTGGCAAAGGTTTTTCATACAGGTCCACACAAAAGGTTAGTGTACCAAATAAAGCAAATTGGTCAGGGTGAAATTGGATTGAAAACTGATTGAAAGATAGACAGCTGAGAGTTGTCGTAAATGGGACCTTTTCAGTTTGGGCTAAAGTTGTGAGTGGACTACCTCAAATTCGGTACTGGGACCCCTGCTTTTTAACTTGTTTATTATTAGCTAGAGTTTGGCATAGAAAGCAAATTCTCCATCTTTAAATGGCCGATGTGGTTTAATACAGAATACTATAATTGTTTGTCTTTGGGAAACAAGAACAAATTAAATTGAACACAATTATACAAATCTTTGATGGAGAATGATTAAGAAGTACTTGTAGACATCAGGCTTAGCAATAATGTCCAATGTCATGCAGTAGTTGCAAAGGTAAATAAGATGTGATCTTGCATTAAACATGGATAGATGAATGGAAGGGAAGAAAGCATAATTATTCCACTGTATAAAGCCTTAGCAAGACCACACCTTGAATATGGAGTACAGTTTTGGGCACCACTCCATAAAAAAGACATTATGGAACCAGAAAGAGTGAAGAGAAAAGCAACCAAATTAATAAATGATATGGAAAATCTGACTGACATGAGGAGGGGCTAGCTAATTTAGATTTGTTTATATTAGGAAAGAGACATGTAAGAAGGAATATGATAACTATATACACATATATTCAGGGTCAATATAAGGAGCATTCAAAAGAACTATTCAACCCAAGGGCAATACAAAGTACAGGGGGTCATCTCTTCAGATTGGAGGAAAGGAGATTTCACCAGTAACAAAGGAAAGGGTTCTTTACAGTAAGGGCAGTTAAAATGTGGAATTCATTACCCATGGAGACTGTGATGGCAGATACAATAGATATTTTAAAAAAAAGGACATTTTATACTTATTTTTTAGAAAGCAAAGGTATACAGGAATATACCAAACAAGTAAACATGGGAAGGATGTTGATCCAGGGAAATATCTGATTGCCATTTATTCAGGAAGGAATTTTTTTTTCCCCTAATGAGATATCATTAGATAATATTTAATAGCATCGTTTTTTAGCCTTCCTCTGGATCAAAATACTGTAAATACAAATATACTGTATGATAAGTATCTGCCATCTAAATTGAACATACAGTGGCGGCCGCCCCGAGTCTAAAGCGGCCGCCACCACGGGTAATTGAAAACCCCATTCAGACGCAGGCTTTTTTTTTTTCTTTCGGCGCCACAGGCGCTTCTATTGTTCAGCGCCATTAGGCGCTGATTGGAGAAACGGCCGC